>CANSNZ010001460.1:0-488372 GCA_947646795.1 Beta lomatogona | reverse complement strand
GTTTAAGTTTGATAAGATTTGGACCACAAGAAAGGATTTGATGGTCTTGTTAAAATCTTGGAGCGTCACGATTTGGATGGGTCAGATATGTTTTATTTAACTAAGAAATGCAAGTTGTTGAAAGAGCAATGCTAAAATTGAGCTCTCAACCCGCTTTGGCAATATATTTCGTCAATTGAAATTGGTTGAGGGAAAAGATTTAAGAAGTGCAAAATAGACTATTAAAGGAAAATAATCGCTCTAAGCTTATTAGTACCCAAGAAGTTCTACTTACTAAAAAAAAACTTCTTGAATTCCGGATATTTATTGGAAGACTAAAGCTAAATCTTACCATGTTAATTTGGGGGATGCTAATACTAAATATTATCATCATGTGCTACGATAAGAAAAATCATAATCTAATCTCTTATATTAATGATGCTTCAGGCAATTCTATTACTCATCCAAAATTAATAGAGGAATGTATTTTTAAAGCCTTTTGTGATAGATTTAAAATCCAATCCTTCTTGTGAATTGATTTTCAAAAAAATTTTTGATCCGATGGATGCTATAATTTTAGAAGAGGATAATAATTTTTTATGTAGAGATATTACAATTGAGGAAGTTAAACAAAGCGGTTTTTAATCTAACTCCGGATAAGTCCTCGGGGACTGATGGTTATCCACCTTTCTTTTTCAAAAATATTGGACATTAGTTGGGGAAGACTGTTTTTAGAGCAGTAAAGTAGCTTTTTTATTCGGTAAGATTTTAAAAGGAAATCAACCACACTTTTATAACCTTTAATCCTTAAGATTGATGCTCCATCTAATCCTAATCATTTAGACCCATTAGCCTTTGCTCCACGATTTATAAGATAATATCAAAATAATGGCTAATAGGTTATGTATAGTAATGGGTAAAATAGTTCACCCGCTTCGGGGTGCCTTTATCACAGAAAGACTTATTCAAGATAATATTTTATTAGCTCATGAAGTTTTCCATTCTTTTAAAATAAAAAATGGATGAATGGATGGCTTGCTATTAAATTAGATATGGAGAAAGCATATGGTAAACTCGAATGTAATTACATATTTGCGACATTTGAAAAACTAGGATTCTGTCGGAAATGGATTGATTGGTTAAAGCAATGCATTACGATGATGTCGTTTTCAGTTCTGGTTAATGGGATTCCAGGAGATACTTTTTTCCCAACTAGAGGTATTAGGCAAGGAGATCCCATCTCCCTACATTTTTATTTTGTGTGCAGAGTTATTAGCCAGGCAATTACAAAAGCCGCCATGAGTGCTTCACGAATTATAGGAGTAACTCTAGGACATTCTAGGAAGAAAAATCCTTTTTAACTTTTGCAGATGATACGATGATATTTGCAAAAGCTTCCTAGATAAAGGGTCATATTATTAAAAATATACTCAATAAATATTGTTCAATGTCGCCGGTTGGTTAACTATAATATATCCGGCTCCAATGTTTTGTAATACCAATCCCCAACCTGGTGGAGGATTTTGCCACTATTCTTCAAATGCAAGCTACTTTCTCTCTGGTAACTATTTAGGTTGTCCTATCATTAAAGGTAAAGTCACTAATGAAACTTTTTGGATATTCAAGAAAAAGTTTCTTCACAAGGTAAATGGAAGGCTAATTCTTCGTCTCAAGCAGTATGCGGTGTTAATTCAATCTAATCTAGCCACTAAAGCTAACTATCAAATGCAAGCTTCCTTCTCCCCCAACTATTCATTCTTCTTCGTATAAAAGCTATAGGAATTTCTTTTGGAACAAAACCTTTGATGCTAAATCCCCGAATTTAATAGGTTGGGATAAGATTTGTCTCCCTAAAAATTTGGGGGTCTTGGGTCTTCGTAAAGCTAAAACAAATAATATGGCTCTTCAATTTAAGCTTCTTTGGAAAATTCTTAAGTCCCCCCAAATTTATGGGTCAAATTGGTGACTAAAAATATCTTAAGCAAGATGATCTCTTTTCCTATGTTATTAAACCTAATGTTTCCGGCAAAGGGAGAAAGTTGATGGCGTGAGAGGTGTTTTCGAGGGTCCGAGATGGTCTTTTGGTAACGGGAGGCCATTTCTTTCCTCGGGTATGATAATTGGATTTTTCCCTTTTCCTTTGGCGAGGACTATACCCCCCCTCAAGATTCTATTAATTTCAAGGTAAGTAATTTCATTTGTGAGGCTGGTAATTGGGATGAAGAGCTTTTGTCTTGTTATGTTCCTAGTAGGGTCTATCTCGCGATGGGGAATACTCGCTTAAGTGCGGAGTTGCTTTAATTCAAGGCATTGATTTAAGTTCTCAAGTAAATTTTTAATTTTAGTTGGATTTGGCAACTTAAAGTTCCTCCCAAAAATTAAGCTTTTTCTATGGAAAATTTGTAATGATGGTTTGCCTACAAAAAGAGGCTAGAAGTGAGTCATGTTTTTCCGCCTTTTAGAGTGTGTGTTGTAATCATCATTTGGAAGATACGACCCACCTCTTTTATTCTTGCCCTTTCTTTGAAGATGTTATAAATTTATTGCTTGAGGCAGATGTAAGTATTGCGCTGCCTAATTGGTTTGGTGGTGTTAATTCCTTAAAAGAGTATTTATTTGAAGTTAGGAAAAAGTGTTCTATTTCTCAATTAGAAGTTTTTGCTACTAGTTCTTCAGTTTATCCTGGTTTGCTAGGAATAATATTATTTTCGGAGGGGAAACTAGTTCTCCGAGGAAAACTTGTGAAATGATTAGAGCTTATATTAAGAGTTGGGGGGGAAGACAGTTTGATGAATAATATGGTTAATAAGGTTAAAGGAAGTCAAACCCAAAATCATAGGTTAAAGGTGGCTTAGTCTCCACCTCCTTTAGAATTCTTTAAATTGAATTTTGGATGGTTCTAAATTAAATGATGGTAGTGTGGCTTTTTGGTTTTGTGATAAGGAATAGTTCAGGGAGGTTTGTCTTAGTGGGGCCAAATCTCTGGATCTTAATGTTTCTATTCTTGTGGCTGAGACTTGGGGCCTCTGGAAAGGATTAGGGGGCCTTTCTTTGGGGATTGAAAAGATTTATATATATTGAAGGGGATAACTTGTCAGTTATTCAAGCTATCAAAAAGTTATGGAAGATTCATCGGACTATTAACGGATTGATTACCGATGCAGGTGAAGATCTCAAGAAGTTTAAGGAAGTGCACTTGGATCATGTGATGCGAGAAGGGAATTGTGCAAACAATTGATGCTCATCGGCGTAAAGGCGAATATGTTGTTTTATTGGTTTGAGTCTCCGAATGTGTCTTTTTCGAGAATCATCCGTCCTGGGATGCTTTTCAGGCCTGCCTTCTTGGAGGATCTCCTAGTTTTTTCTTTCCTTTTTATATAAAAAAAAAATGAAAATCGATCAAAAAATTTGGTGAGTAAAACCTTATCCAAACTCCAACTTTGTCGATGGCCCAATATCATAAAATAAAATATAAAATACAACTTTACAATAAGAACACGTGTAAATTCCCAACCAATGACAAAAGTTACCGAGATGCGGATCATAGCTTTCTTCTGCTCACACACATCGCACAAATAATTAATAATTAATAATTTAATAATTAATAATTAATAATTTAATAATTATGAAGCTTCAAGAAGTGGTCCCCACAATTATCCACAACAACAGCTACCATGGCCCACCCAATGTTCTCACAATCACATTATGTCACTCAGCCTACTACCTCCAAGATTGCTAACGTGTCCACTTATATCTGCCAGCTCATCCACCCAATGACAACACTACCCCTCTCACGTCCGTACAAAATGGAAAGACGAAGCCTACCCTAAAACTTAAAAGACAATTGTAATTTGTAGCCGCCTAATACGACCAAGGGACAAGATTGTCATTTCCTCTTAAATTTAAAAATAACGGCCAGATACTTTGAACCACGTCCTTCACACGTGGCTGACTTTCCTCTGCGCGTGTGGTACGCGCTTCTCTTTCCCTCTCTCTCTTATATACGTACGATTCAATTCTTGCAAATTGACGTTGTTGTCTCATTAAAACCAAAAACACCTCGTCGAGTTAACTCACTGAGTCACTGATTCTCTCTTTCCGAGTTTGAAGAAGCAACAAAAATGGTTCACAGAATGGATTCCTTTCCAACGCCGGAGAAAAACTGCCGGAATAAAGTGAAGGCAGAGTTCGAAGATTCCAAATATGGATTCATGTCCAAACGACCCAAGTTCGATTCTTCTCATCAGGTTTTTCCAACATTTTCTTCCTCCAACCTCAGCTTTTCTTTTGTTTGATTTTTTATCTGTGTTCTTGGGGGAAATTTCTCAAATGAGACGGTTGCACTGTCTTACTATGTAATTATATATCTTAAAAGGGTCACTTTTTATTTACGCGGCTGATCTGATTGCTCAAATAATAAAATAAGACGGTTTAGGCAAATTCTCAACTGAGATGGTCACTCTTTATTTACGCTGACCCTATGACTTGATAAGATAAGACGGTCTTTTTGTAGACGGAATATTATTCTTGTGAATTGGTGGTTTGAGATTAATTCCAAGGGTGTGTTTGTTTTGGTTTTGAATTGAATTAGGATAAAAATGGTGGTGCTAATGATGGGGTTTTGGAGTATAATCCACTGGAAGAGCCAAGTCCTCTGGGATTGAAGCTGAAGAAAAGTCCGTCATTCTTGGATTTGATACAAATGAAGATGTCACAAGAGAAAACTGCATCATTAGCAAAAACTCTTGCTAGAAAAGAAAAGGGCGGTGCTCCTGATAATAATAAGCTTAAAGCTTCCAATTTTCCTGCCACTTTACTCAAGATTGGCACTTGGGAGGTACTTCGATTTTTCTCATTTTTGTCTTTCTTTGATTGAGCTTGAATAGTTGAATTTGTCACAATTTTTTTTTTTTTTTTTTTTTTTTGAAAAGTTGATATGACCTTGGTTTGACTCTCTTAAGGTAATTAATTCAGAATCCAATTTTTTAACTGCAAAAAAGTTGTTCTATTTTTAGGTTTAGATTATGAGTGATAATAAAATGCTTTGTTTTATCTAGGGAAGACTTGTTGGAACTTAGGCTATGTTTGAGAACATAAGTTGAAATAGAGTGAAAATTGATAAGATAGCTGAAATGAGCTGAAATGATAAAGGTAGTTAAAAATTTCAAAGACTTTAAATTGAGATCTTTATATTTGATAGCCACTCAATTTCAATCAATTTTTGAGCTTAAATAACCCCAAACACGACTATTTATTTTAGGTGACTTTAAACTTTTAAGACTTACTTCATTTAAGGTGACCTAGATGTGTTAATGAAACGGATTTGAACTTGTCTGGAGTTTGAATTGGACTTGTGTGGTGTTACTAAAACTTGTCTAAACTTGTATTCTTAGAGCACGCTTGGTATGGATTTTAAAAGTGTTGGAAATAGAAACAGAGTTAAGAAACCATTTCTGTTACATGTTTGGTATGAGGAGCGGGGGTAATGGTTTCCGGTTTTTGAGAATAACTATTCCGACCCAATTACGACCTGCCTCAATCTTTGTGGTAACACGTTACGTTAATTACTCTCCACTAGGTGTTTCCTTTTATGGTGAATTCAAACATCCGCTAAAGATAACAATTATAGTGACATTATATCGCTTAATTCCATATCTTTTGCATACCATGATTTCAACCAAACATGCACTAAGGTGAATAGAACCAAGCCTAAAATAAAAAATTTTAAGTCATTGTCCTTTACCTTTTAGCCAATAAGCCAAGCTTGTACATATTTACCCTCTCTTGCTTAATGAGCTAGCTTAAATTTCAACATCTGCTTTTTTGGTTATTGTTGGACAGACTGAATTCCGTTGCATACATCTTATGCATTTCTATGCTTATGTTAAAGAACGAGTTAATCAAGTAGTTTAACTTTTAATTTGGAAGTTGTATATATCATATATGCTGTAGAAGAGGTGTTTGGGGTTGTCTTTTGGTATTTAGTTTGGTTTTATTAAGCTTCTTTCTCTCTTTTGATCCATACGTGGAGCTAAGTCTGAAGGGAATGCTGTATCTGATTGCAGTATAAGTCGAGATATGAAGGCGACTTAGTGGCAAAGTGTTATTTTGCCAAGCACAAACTCGTATGGGAAGTTCTGGACGGTGGCCTTAAGAATAAGATTGAGATCCAGTGGTCTGACATCATGGCTATTAAAGCAAACCACCCTGATAATGAACCTGGGACTCTCGATGTTGTGGTAAGTAATATGAGTAAATATCTTGGTTCATACTTGTTTTCGTTTTTCTGTAGTTTTTGTCTATTGTAGCTGTATCATGATGGAAGATGTTATGTTCTGTTTCAGCTAGCTCGGCAACCTCTTTTTTTCAGAGAAATTAATCCACAACCAAGAAAGCATACTTTGTGGCAGGCAACAACTGATTTTACTGGTGGGCAGGCTACCCTTCATAGGTACATTTGCCAAAGGCTCATTATTGGGTGTGGTTTGAAATTCGGCTTTTGATTTCGTTTATCATTTCTTCATTGGCTATATGAACGTGTGTAACGTTACATGAAAGGTTGACGACCAAACTGTCAATCTCTTGAAAATCTTACAATATAGTGTTTTGAGTTGAGTTGAGCTCTTCAATATTAGATGTGGGGATCATTGTTCAATCTCAATGCTGATATGTGCAAGGTTCATCACACTATTTCAATTCAGCAAATACCTGTCCATTGAGAGAAAGATGGTCAGCTTGTTGTTTCTGCTCTTAAAGTCTTAATTAGAGTGTATCACTGGATTTGTGCGTTTTCATGTGATATACAAGGAACTAGCAAGCCATGTTTCATTGCCAAATAACAAGCCATGATTTATTTTTGTCTTGACTAAATACCAGGTTCTTTTGTTTTTCATATGTTGTTGGTCAGTTTCTGATTTTTGAGCGAGCAGATGCCAGAATTTTTCTTAGAGTGTTTAGTGTATATGCTCTGGAATCAGCCCATTATTTATCCTAGTCATGTCCATGGAATATGGTAATTGCAACTGGCAGCATATGGAGCAATTATCTTAATAGCATATAGTAGAAGTTAGGAAATATGTTTCGGCCAGGAGGAAAAGTTTTTTTTTTTTTATAAAATGAACTGTTGAAAGTTGAAACTAAGTCAACAGCAAACTATTTCCAGATTACCTGTTTAAAGCAGATATCCAATGGAATATAGTCGGCTTTTATGTGTTTACTCTAGGCTGGTGTTGAGTCTGTTCTCCCCCTTGGGTTTTCTCCATAAGTAGTTAAAGGTTTGCTTCCTCCTTTGCAGTTTACACATTTTAAGTTTCTGTGATCATATTAAACAATCGTGGAAACATTTTAAAAAACTAATAGATAAGGTACATAGACTAGAAATGAGCTGAAAAGAGAAGAGTAAATTATTACTTTTTTGTATGACTTGGTGCATGACTTTGCTGAAACAACTAAAGAAACCAAAATTATTTTGCTATGAACCTTGTATTATCTAACAAAGATTTCATGTGGAGTGGTGTTAGTTGGGAATGGGCAGTGTGTCATAAATTAAGGCTTGGCCCTGTCACATATAGCGAATGACCTCTTATGGAATGCACAACTTTGTAAGTTCTTTCCAAAAGAATCGTCGTTAAAGATGGTTCTTGCCTGTTTCCTTGGAGCCCACTCAAGGAACCATCTGTTCGTTGGGTGATCTCTTGCGTATGCAGTTGTGTCCTTACTCATTGTGTATCATCACTACAAGCTGAGCATCTTCACTGGTTCTCAGCTGTTCTAATATCTTTATACAAGCAACTTTGGATCTTGGATCATGACGTCATGTATTCCAACTTGATAACTTCTGCCGTATGGATAGCATGATTTAGATTAGCTAGGTCGACTGTACTTTGGACTTTAGTTCTCATAGATATGAGCTCTTGTTATGATGAATGATATTCGTGATGAGATGATGTGTTGTAAGACAATTAGCATGGTTAGGACGATGACCCGTGAACAAGAAATTGTATACATTTAGATTCCAGATGGTCCCATCCGACCTAAACACCAAATGCCGCAAAGCAAGTACATTGATGATGCTAAAGAGAAAAGGGAAATAAAATCATTACAGAAAGCTTTACGCCTTTAGCTTGGCTATTCATTGTGGTGATGGCAGTGCTCTGCCAAAAATTTTGAGTGCCTTCTTGAAATATAAAGTAGTACGTTTTGTGCTCTTTTGTTGGTTATCTAGAATGTAGAATCTTGTAAATATGTGCACAACTTACTCTCTTCCAAGTCAAAATTGTTTCATTATTTTCGTACATCATAATCACTGTTTCCAACTAGTCCTAAACCAACCTAGACAGAAGCCAGAATTCTCAAAACTAGTTATGGCAATAGTTTCCAATACAAATCTACAGTCTATAACACTATGCTAGCAAGTTAGATTAGTTGCATTTTTTGTTTTCTAGAGTTCATGTTAATAATATCTTATTGTTGCGGATGCACTTCCCTTATGTCATACTTCCTTCGTTTTTATAGATGCTACGCTTGCATAGTAACTACTACTCACCAACTAACCTTGTTCGATTTGTTATTCCTTATTTACAAAGAAATAACATAGTCAAGTTGGATTTTGTTTGATTCATCTTAATGCATGTCTACATAATATCAACTTTTTATTTTTTTTTGCTATGCGAAATTAAAGATATATTGATCAAAGTAATGCATTGGATGGCGTGAAAACAAGAAGTGTAGCAAGTAAAATATACAGAGGAAGTAAATGCGACCTTTGTCTATTAAAGACTGCAATATATGGCCTTCAGATATGGATGATCTTGTGGTCTTTTGCCCTGAAGCTCCCTGGAAATTAAATACTTTCTGTTGTGCTGAATTTGTATTACTGAAACATGTGAAGAGAGGTATGGGGAGGGTTAAAGGGACCAGCACAAGGAGGAAGAGTTGTAAGGCTGACAATGAAGATAATTGAGTAGTGCAAACATCAGATTCTCATCATTATTTGTAGATTGTATTTGTTGACAATGAGATTTTGGTTTGACTTTTGATGGGCATCTGTCATAGTTTTTTGTTGGTAGAAAGGATCTTAACCATATTCCCATTTCATTCAAACTTCAACATTAGAGAACCATTGGATTTTAATACGCAACCTTGTATAAAAGGTTGACACAATCCTTCAAACACTAGAAGTTACATATCAGAATGGTATCCTTATGCCTAACCTAAAGGGAGGTCGGCTTAGCCTATCATTGTTTTCTACCAAAGATGACGTGCTGATACCTTTTTTTTATCCTTTTCCCTTTTTTTTTTTTGTGCAGGCGACATTTTCTCCAGTTTCCTCAGGACACTTTAGGAAAGCATTTTCAAAAGCTTATTCAGTGTGATCCTCGTCTCAGCTTCCTAAGTCAACAGCCTCAGATAGATTTGGATAATCCATATTTTCAACCAAGGGTTTCCATATTTGGTGATCAAAATGACACTGAACAAGCTCTTGAACTGAAGACTAAAGGAAGATTCAAATTTTCAGTCATCAGAGATACAGTTTCAGTTTCTGGATTGTCATCTTCGGATGTTGAGAACCAGATCCCTTTTAGCTCGTCTACAGAGAACTCCCAAAAGAATCATTGTCTGGTCCAAGGTATTGTATGAACTAGCTAGCATGGTACCATCTTTTATGTCTAATTATCTATCACCTGTATTCCCGCGTTTAGCATCTTGGTTGGCATATAATCTTAGAATCAGGTGGAGAAGTAATGTTTCTTGTGGTTGTTTGGAGTTGCGCACCCCCCCCCCTCTCTAAATTGAACAAATATTCATATCTGGTTAATCATGCAGGATCCTCTTGTCCCCATAAAGGAGTTTCCCGCATTGTAATCCTGTACTTTCAGTATACTACTCCCTCGTACCACCATTTTCGTGTGTAGACTAGAATTACCTACCTCTATTGAAAAGCTTACTAAGAAAGGCAGTCTCGTCCCTTGTCCAGGTTTAATAGTCATGCTTCATGCTTGAAACCAAACTAGCTAGAGCCTCGCACAGCAAACATTTACATTTAATTCTTTATCACTAGTATTTGGCTTGAATTACACTCGGCTGTCAACCCTCCTTACTTATCTAGTTGGAGGAGAGGGGGTTATCTCGCTAGAACTGATGCTTAGCCTAACTTTTGATTGATATATCGCCTTTTCTTCTGTTTCTTGTATCATTACTGAAACATCTTGGTAGCATTACATCGGAGTTATTTCCTTGGAGTCGGTGGCGGATCTTGAAACTTTTGCTATTGGGGCCGTCAATCACCTATTTTAGACCTTTTGGTAATATCTATGTTACGGGGACACGGGTACGAGTCCCGGATATGGGTGCGAATCCGAGTATCCCGATACAAGAAATCTAAAAATTACAGGATATGGGGACACCGTCTCAAAGTTAGACGCATATATGGGGATATGACTTTTTCTTTATAAATATATGATTTATTTAATTGTTAAATAATTTTCAGCTTTGCAATAAGATGAAACAAAAAAAAACCAAAATCTTAAA
The DNA here is from genome assembly GCA_947646795.1 of Beta lomatogona. NCBI lineage: Eukaryota > Viridiplantae > Streptophyta > Magnoliopsida > Caryophyllales > Amaranthaceae > Beta > Beta lomatogona. The sequence continues at coordinate 477,863 of CANSNZ010001460.1, read as the reverse complement.
GCTTTAAATAGCATACTGTAAAACATATAAAAAAATTTGGATAATGATAAAAAACATTGATAACAATTAATGAAATAGTAACTTCTTCTAAGAAAAAAGAAGAACGGTTACAAGACTTAGCATCACGTGATTATAAATGGAAAGGAGGAGGATGTAAGAGACCATCATAATCCGTATTCCACAAACGTGTGGTTCCCACTGGCCCTTTTCCCATTTTTCTTTTCAGATTTCTCCTCCTTATCCGGTGGATGCATGCTGGCATGATATGTAGTTCACTATTTTGGGCTTTTCTTTAATATGGGCTAAACAAAATAACAAAGCTGTATTTTTTCCCAAAAACCTTTTACGGGCCAGCCAGTCCCGCCGCTTAAAAGGTCCGCCCCTGCTTGGAGTTTATGGTGTCAGTTTGACGGTGAAGATTTTAATGTGAACTGCACACTGTGTCGTCAATCTTCGCATTCTTATACAGCTTGCTATACAACTTTCTGCTTACTCATACAGTTATACACTGTGAATTGCAAACGGACCACGGGCGACGTAATACGAAAAATTAGGCTAATTGGTGGCCCGGCCCGAATAGCCCACATGGCCCGGCCCGAATAGCCCGCATGGCCCAGCCTGAGGCTTTGGCCCGAAACAACCACTTTTTTTTGCCAAAGCCCGGCCCGGCCCGGCCCATCATCACATCTACTTTTTAGTGTTCACCTCGTATCTTCATAAGTTGGATCACAGGAAGTTATAGTTAAGACATGAACATTAGTTCAATTCTTAACATGTGAAATGAGAAATCTAAATATATCATCAGCTTGTTTTAGTTCATCTGGTTATCTGGAGTATGTTAAATGTGCATGAAGATGATGACCTTCTTTGTTGACTACAAAACTATGCTGTTAGGCTGCAATGTATGGTCTCATCATGCCTGTTCACGTCTTTTTGTATATGTTTGTTTCTCCTACGTCCGTGCATAATCTATTAATCTTATTATCTAGTAAGAAGCATCTTGACTGGCCAACATGTGCTGCCAAGTGCACCAGTATTAGGCCCAGTCCGTCCAGCCCACCTCAGTACTAGTCCAAAGCCTGTTTCGGACGGGTGTGGTTGGCTGGTTCAATTTTCGAGGAATGCGTTCCAGGGTGGTATTGCATTTGTTAGTCTTCTATTCATATTCTTTCTTATAGCCAACTCATGAAAACTTTAATGTTACAGATATGTACGCAGTGGAAGGAGACGTGAGCAGCAAATATAAAGATACTCATGGACTAGAACTTCTGAACCAAATCAAAATTCCTGGTCTTCGTCCATCCATGTCAGTGGGAGATCTTGTAAACCACATTGGGGATTGTATCTCGGAGCAGATGAGATTCGACCATCCTAATCTTTCCATTGATGAAACCCAAAAGTGTGAAATTCTCGAGGACATAACTCAATATTTACTCAATGACTCTCAAACTTTAACAAGTTCCGATGAAAAGTCTATTATGTCAAGAGTTAATTCTTTGTGTTGCCTTCTGCAAAAAGAAGATACAGGAGGTCAGAACGCACATCTCAGTTTTAGAGAATGTACGCGATCTGGCTGCAGGCAGTATCCAGGAAGATATGAACCCTGCCAATCAATTATGTGGAAAGCGAACTGCAAAGACTGTTTATGCAACGGAAAGTGAGATTGGTCTGTGTAATGACTCACAACAAGGAACAAGCATGTCGAGGAAGGATTCCATTGACGAGTTGCTTCTTCATCTTCCAAGGATAGCGTCTCTACCTCAATTCCTGGTCCCAGAAGATTTAGGAAACCAGGGCAGATAGCATTAGATGTTGTTTCTTGATAATATGAAATTAACTAGAATAGTGTAAAGATCCTATAAATATCTGCTTCTGTATCTGAATATGACATCTCCTTGGAGGGATGGGATGAAGACATATTTTGATATCCAGAGATTTTCAAATCTATATACAGTGGATGCTTGGTTTTATTAGTTTTTCAAATAATTGTGGTCGGATCCTGTTTGATTGATTCAGTGGACGGCTTCGTATCGAATTTCACTACTTGAAAATTTATTGTTTGGTGAATGCTTTTTTAGATGATCGATGAGGCCCTGCACACACTCCCTCGTCTTCCGTTGCCCACATTACAGAAGAAAAAGCTCTACTCTAAGAGGAAACTTCACATTTACTTGGAGGATTTATGAGGTGGCTTCCTCTGTTAGATTCTTTGTTTCAATGGGAAGATTATGTGATTATAAACCAGAATTTACATTGTGAGTTATGCGGGGAAAAGTGTATGTGATGTTTGGTTGGTCTGATCTCTACCATTATTAATCGATAATTATCAATACGTTTGTATGTTCCTTTTCTTCAATCTTATTGCTTTTGAATATTAAATGTGGTTGGGACTCAGGCTTGGACAAGTTAATGTTTGAGTTGTCTTTGGTTTCAATTTCCCTCCCTCTTTTGTAGGACTGTCCTTTCCTATGCACTTGTCTTCTCACAAATTCTTCAGCACTAACAACACATTGGCACAAGACACTCTTTACAATGATGGAGATTTGGGTGTGGAAGATGCCATCAGGAGAGGGGACTTTGTGCTGATAATTGCAAATGATATTAAACAAGAAGCTTTAGTCACTCGTGTTGTGAACCGATTGAGAATGTCTCCGAAAATTCCCGCACTTAGGGTCCGTTACTTTCAAGTATTATCACGTTAATTCCATTTGGATACCCCTAAACCATTAGAATGCACGAGTTTTTATCACGTTACCACTTATAACGGATTGCATTGCATTCTTTCAGTTTTAGGGGAAAGAAAAAGATAATATAAATCTCAAGTTTTCCAGGGTTAATTCCAAGTTTGAATTATTTTTTAAAAAAAATTCATGTTTAGGGGTAATCTTCAGTATTGGCAGTTAGTGAATCTTAACCCTATTAAACAGGTACAAACACACATATTTGACACACCCCTTTCTTCCCAATGTTGCTAACTCTGGTTTTCCTTCTCTTTTGCCCGTTTACTTCATTTGACCTAGTTGAAATTTTGCACCAACTCATTCTATGGCAAATTAAATTCGATTTTGAAAGGTAATGCGGATGCCGGATGACCTCCTATGAAAGATGATTAAAAAAACCATACATACTAGTGAAATAATATGGCAACTAAATCCGGTCAGAGGTAGTGAATGACAACCACAAACCAACCATTGTCCACGGCAACAAGAAGAATTATTTACACCAGCTGTTTATTTGCACTTGTAGTCTGTAGACCATACATTAAGAGTATATTGTCTTCTGGAAACAGAGATTTACTGCAAATACATTGTACATACTAAAAGAGTACAAGTGTTTATTATAAATCGAATTGCAACAACCAACCAAACAACAGTAAATTCCATGCAGCAACCAACTTAACACCACTTACCTTCTACTGTATGTTTTAACCCCAGAAAAACCTATACAAAAGAATTATAATCTTGTTCAAGAGTTGAGACCTACTAACTAAGGCTCATCTGCACCCTCCTCGTCTGCAGCTTCATTTTCCTGCAGCATGTTCATCAACATGTTAATTTGATCCTGCAGCATTGTATTTTCCCTCTCAACATCAGTACGCTTCCTTTTTTCTTCTAGAAGCTGGATTTGTAGGTGCTCTAGGACCCGTGAATCCTCGTCCAGTTGCTCACTTAATCCATCAATTTCACGATCCTGCACATATAGCTAGTCTATAAACAACTCTGAGCAATATAGTTAAAGTTAGGTTATCAAAGTTATCTACATAATTTGTTGGGGAATGGATTCCTTTATCTTATTGCACCGCACCATGCTCTTCTAGAATGAGTTCTCTCATGCATGATTAATATTATTTCATCTAAAAGGTAAGGAAGACCCTCACCATACCTTAACCCTCATGGAGCCGCAATTTCTTGGTCCAATATTTACAACACAAGCACTTTGAGTAGGGGGGCAAGGTAAGGCTATCCCCACCCCCAAGCATCCTCACATGGCACGACTTGAACCCCAAACCTCTATAATATGAGGTAAGAGTCTTACCAAGTGAGTTAAGTCTTGCTTGGTTTACGTGTAACTGTGTAAGCAATCTACATTTTACTGTATTGTATATTCAAGCTCTTCTAGAGTTTTTCTCATATAAGTAATTTAGGACCATCGGGGAGGAAGGGGGGTAAGTGGGTTTGCGAGGACTTTAAGAAGGTACCTTGCGATTCATTTCCTGGATGGCAATCCTCCGCATGCTCTCAACAACATCAACATTCACTAGCTTCCTCTTTTTACCTATCAACCAGCCCTTTGGATATATTGTTGAGTCAAAGTCTGGAGGAGGAAGTAAGCTCTCGTTTGAGGGTCGTTTTCTTGAGATACTATCAATGGGTTCCAGTGGCTCAAAGAGAGCCTTCCTTTTCTCTGAAAGAACAGTATCTGGAGGAGTTGAGTCCAGTTTATTCTCTTCTGCTGGAGTTCCCGGTTTTGGAGGTGTTTCAAACATTCGCTCATCTCTTGGCTTGGCCTCATTCAGTGAGCTTGCTGTCACAAGAAGCTAGTCTTGTGGAACAAATTATAGCAGAAACTAATACCATGGTACCAATTATCATACTAACCATACATCAATCTTAATCATGCAGAACATATAAAATTCATTTTGAGCTTGAGTACACATAAAGCAACAAGCATTTTTCAACAGCAATGTGAATCTAGTAAACATTTCCCTTACCCCTCCCTTAACATGCTGCCAGTGGTTATTTTAAACATCACCATTATTCATCAAAATTTCCAGTTGACCCATTTGGAACAGTTGATTTACCTTCTGTTCTAAATATTACCTTATTCTAGCAAACATTTTATATAAGTTTGATTTCGTATAACTAGCAGTACATGAACCCAAACGAAAGTGAGACAGCTGGAGGAACATTTTTGCTACGTTCATTCTAGTAGTTAATGTATTGGGACACTCAAGAGCTTTATCGAAAAGGATCCAAGGAGAATGGGAAGAAGGTCAAATCGTAGGAAAACTATCAAAGAAAACTGGAAAGGAATAAAGGATATGGAAAAGTAGTGGTGAAGGTACCAAACCCCACGGAGCGGTAGCAGCTATCTATCAGATCTCTTCTAAGAGGTTAGGTAGGTGGTTTTTCGAAGCGTAGAAGGAGACTAAGTCATCGATCGCACCGGGATTGATTTCCTATTTCAAGTTGAATGAGGGCCACACAGCCGTCAACCCCGTTTAAGTGCAGTGCCTACATACAATATTCTGGTCTTTCCTTCGCTATTCGAATGCCTTTTTTCTCTTAGAAAATGGCCCCGGCCCCAAAAGCGCCGGAAAGAGCCAAGACAGGAGACAAGAGCAGCGGCAAGTGAAAGAGCGGCAACTGCAACTTTTCTACTTGATTAACTCCGAGTTCAAGGAGCTTTCGCCAGCAAATATGAAGCCATATGCTAGATAACACAAGTTCTTTGGAGTTTGGATAACTCCACTTGACCCACTAAGAATGTTGTCACTTTTAAAAGCCAACTGTTTGAAGTCTTTGCGTCAAAAGTCATTGGCAGTTCACAGTGCTCTTTGTCTGAGGGAGAAACAACAACTAGTACATAGATAAGAAACTCCCTCTTCTCATAACCCCATTCTTGTAATTGCCTTTGATTGTTATTTCAACCCAGAGAAATATTACTTATGACTAAACATAGATTAAAAAGGATGGTAAATAATGTGTTGTAACACTTGATACTATTAAAATAACCTAGCATAGTTAAGTAAAATTTACGGATATAGGAAGTTGCACCAAAAAATGGAGATTAAGGGAATTCTAAGCAAAATGGAAGAGAAGTTCTGCAAGAATCGATATTAGAAATGTTAGATGGAACATCAAAAAGTAGGAAGATTTGCATGGGACTTTGGAATAGTATCTTTCATGATTATGGGAGAAAACAATTGAGAAATGAGTAATAGAAACAATCTTGAAACTAAGTTTATAGCAAATTAATGGTCATAGTTTGTAAATGAGAAAAGAGGCAAAGAAACTAGGACTGAGATCCAAGAAAAATGTGAGTTAAAACTAGCATTGTTGATTCTCCCTCGGACTAAGAGACAAAATTTCCAGGGGTTGTTAATAGTCAGGACATTGTTTACATGCAAATCTTTCCGAATCATGATCGAAAATATGATACTGTTTACCAATATGAAATAAGAAAGAATGTTCAGAGATTTGATGAAAAAGACTCAAGGGATTGTAACGACAATCTTGTCCTAAGCTCCCCCGCCCGTAGCCCAAAAGAAAAAGAAAGAAGTGAAATGATACGAAAAGAGTTACAGATGTTCATTAAAAGAAGAAAAGATATAAACCCTGCTAGATATTTCAAGGGGGAGGAGGGAGGGGTAAATTGCATATAGCATAAGGAGATTGAGGAATAAATCCAAAAAACAATGGTAAAACTTAAGAAAATTGAACCACAATTGTGTAACAAAATTTACTTGCGCAGAACAAGTCAAACTCCTAATAACTAATCAGCAATAGTTCCTATGAATTATTCTTCTCTTTCTTTCAAGCTCGATGTGTACTAATGCCAATTTCAACAAAAAGGGGTGCAATCAACAATTAACTCGCCTGTCTTGCATAGAGGAATGCCAGCAGCTTCAAGAGAGGAACATAATTACTCGACTACAAGAACTAAGAAGAGGAATGAATCGAAAGGCTTCTTTAATAAGAATTGTCCAATCAATAATTAACCGACGCACAGAATAGGCAGTTTGAGAAGAAGTTTTAAGTTATGACGCTCTTAATTTACTTATCACAAACAGCAAAACAAAATGCATGGTCTCACATTTGGCAAATAAGATAAGTTATTGGCTCAATGTTGCCTCATTCCAGTGCGGGTTGATAGCAGTCCAATAACTGTTCAGCCTTGTTAAAGGGCTGGGAGAGATCGGCCAAGTGCGTTGTGGGTCACTAGCGGTCTGAGCCTATTAAGGATGGAAGGGGAGACAGAAGACTTTATTGCTATTTTACTATGCCTTGTTTCTTTATAGGATTATATGGCTGCTATATTGGCCCTATAAATATAGGAGGTCGATACCCTAATGGGAATATACAACTCCTGAACTGAGGAGATTTACACCATATTACAGACCCTACCCTTATGCCTATTTGGCTGCCGTCCCCATTGATCAGGCCTGTCGGCGATGAATACAAAACCAACTGGAAATATCTGTATATCAATTTTCAAATTAAAGGGTGTTGATACAAGTAAATTTCATTGAATAATGATGGCAAGTAAAAGAATATAATGGAATTATTGATCTGGAAAGGAAAGGACACATCAACCATCTAGGCAAGAAACAAACGTGCACAACTTTCTGCAAAAAACCACCATGTGGCCGAGAAACATTGATAAATGATTAATTGCTAACAATCTCTTGTAGATGGGCAATGTGGCTGAAAAACAAAATGGCATGAGTTTCTTCAAAAACCCTTTTATTAATACTTGCGTTAAACTTACTTAGGTTTTTTTTAGCTGCAATACTTCTCTATTTTAGATATTTCCTAAATGGTTGCAACAAACCTATCTAGGTATATGTGTTCTCTCTTTCTCACTCTTCATCACATGGGCACATTTTCCATCTCCCTATCTCTCTCCTATCACATGGGCTGCTAAAATATCGTGCATCCCCCTTATATTGCAACCAATAAAAATCGGAGGAAATAAGACAAAACTTGTTCAGACAAGAAGCTCACAAAGATGCCAAACAGTCATCAAAGGACCCATCAAGTGTAAAGATTAAGCTCTATAGACTTGACAAGAGTTGCTTGCAGTCCACTACCATTTGGAAAGTTGTCCATCACTTACTAATATAATACAAGGGACGGGTTTCAATTTCAGAAAAATCTGGTTTTATCCCCCAATATCCCTCCCTAAATAGTTACTTATACGGTGTACTTTCGAATCCAATCTGTTACAAAGTAGCCTCGTCTCCTGATGCACCAAAAATAATTAAACCATATTATCACTAGATTCCTCGTCTCCTGATGCACCAAAAATAATTAAACCATATTATCACTAGATTGTAGTTCTATCGACTAAGAACAAAATTTTAGGAGATTTGTGGCACACCCACTCAAAATCAACAAAAAGTAAAAAGTTGATTTTCCTATTCAAAAGTCATAGAACTTTCAAATTTCAACATAAGTAATCCCACCAAATCATATTATTTGCACTTCATTAACTTTTTTTCCTTCCAAATTTATGTCACTTCATATACTATCACACTGTTATCTGCTCCTTAAACATACCAATGCACTATTAATTTGTCCGTTTTCCATATTTTCGCATACTAACACTTCCAAAAAAAAACATGTATAGCAACCCACAACATGAAATGGATGGAATTAACATATTTGTGGTAATATTGGAAATTTTGATGAAAGAGATGTCAAATGTAATATGTAAGGAAATTTTGCATTGGAGACATTTTTGTAAAGATTAATTTGGTCATATTAGTATATTACCATTTTGCAGTTTTCAACAAGGGGATGAATTTTTTTTGGGGGGGGTGATGTGGACCGAGATTTTCAAGTCTTTTTTTTGTGTTAGAGAAGCGACTAACGGTGGCGGATCTAGCGTGGGTTCAACTGAACCCACGTAGATCCAGAAAAAAAAAACTTGAAAGTTTAAAAAAAATTAAAAAGAAACAGGTTATATACGAAATGCGCATCAATGATACAGCCGATACGCAACGGTGCGTGGTCGAGTTCTATATTTTTAGACTCTGGACCGGGAGATCGAAGCTTTGTAATTAAGGAAAAGTGAATATTTTTTTGTACATTTCGCTTCCCCTCCAAAGGCTCCAACATTCAAAGCTGCTCGGTGCTCTCCCTCTCTCCCAAACAAAAACCCAAACCCTAATTATAGTGGGCCGGCTTCTCCTTCATCGGTCGACCACCGTTCCATTGTAACTATGTAAGTTAGTTGTTACTTGTTAGTTCGATTTTGAAAGCTTAGAATTTGAGTTCAATTTTGAGATTTTATGTTTTTTACTGATTTGTTAATTGATTTAGTAGTTCAAGTAGGAGATTAGGGAGATTAGTTCAAGTTATGGAGTAGTTTATAGATTAGTTCAAGTTGTGTTATTTTTGGTTATTTTTTTATTTATATGTTTGAAGAACTCATGATGCCCTTGATTTATATGTTTGAAGAATTCATGGTGTTGTTATCTTCAAGAGTTGAAGTTATGGAGTAGTTTATATGTTTGAAGGAATTCTGATTTATATGTTCAAGACTTCAAGTAATGCCATTGTGAAGAATCCGTAAGTTCAATTTGTATTTATAGTAGTCACTAGTCAAGTCGTCGGTAGTTTATTTTTCTGATTAATATGTTTGAAGATATGTTTAAGTGTTAATGGCTTAATTTCCTTTTTGTTAATTGGTTAATAAATCGCTTCAGTATGAAAACTCGTCGTATACTTTTGTAGTTTATTTTAGTGTAATTTGACTCCATTTTATTTGTTGTATTTTGATATTTAAACTTATGTATTTTATTGGAAAATTTGGACTTGTGTATTGATACAAATTTGAAAACCCGATCTTATATCCGAGTATTCAATTTTTGAATAACTTCGAACCACGTGGTACGGATCCGGATCCGCCACTAGCGACTAAGCACACCGTGTAGACGGGTTTGATCCCATATCCTAGGTACTACCCCTGCAAGGCTTTACCAGCTAAACTGGTTGGCATCGATAGGTTTTCAAGTCTTTTGGATAATGCCATAATCAATTCCTATTGTAGCATAAATCCTCATCAATAAATCACTTCATCAAATTCAAAGAATGACTCAATAGCAACTTATCAACATTATTGCTTACTTGCTTGGCTAAATTATCCAACATTTGAAATATGAAATTTACTTCAACCAAAAACTTCTAGAAGCGGATTAGCTGGAATTCACTTTCTTACTGTTATACCAACTCGATTGATCTGTCTATTACTTCAATTGAAAACATTTATAAGAAAAAAAAAATTCCTGTTTAAATCATTTTCATAAAATAAACATGTAACATTCAAAGATTTCATTTTATTTGAAAATAAATCTAACCCTACCTCTATGACGTAAAATGGTAGACGTATGAAAAAAGGAAGCAAAAAAAGTCTTTGCAAAAATTGTTCAAAGATTTTCTCTTACGTTACATAGTGGTTAGAGAGAGAAAGCTATTGTTAGTTGGAAAAATAAACAGGGCTTTCTCACATATTAAGCAACAAATCAACACTCCACCAAATATACTTCCTTCATTTCTAAATACATAACTATTAATCTCTAAGAAGAAAGGATTTTGTCAAACAAACGACCATTCTTTAAACAAAATATCTCTAATATAGAGTCTTAGAAGCTAAATATACAATCGTTAAAAAGAAAACAGTTTTCATTAATATTCTTAAATATATATGCATACACTCAAAAACACAGCAAGTCGTATTTGTCGTATTAGTTTGTTCCCCTTGTGCGGAGGGTCTCCTCATGTTATTCTCTTACCTTATTAAAGGAAATTTACATATAGTTTGTTTTGCTTATATCGAACATCAGCTGGAAATAGCCCTAGTGGTATTGGTATCACATAGTCACATCCGATATAATAAACTAATAAATCCCACAACATAGAATCAGATGAGCTAATTAATTTTGATTATAGTACAACAAAGAAAGAGAGAAAGAGAGAGAGAAATTACCACGCTTCTTACGAGATTGCCAGAAAACACGAGTATCAGAAACGGGAGAAAAACCATCAAAAGAGCTCCCACTTCCAGAATTATTAGCTGCTTCTCCCATTTTTATTATACTTCTTATTCTTACTGTTTTCTAGTTTCAGCTACATATATAGAAAACCAGAAAATGGGGGGTTCTTTATCTTTGCTAAAGTTGATTGATTTTGAATATGTTTCGTTTCTTAAAAAATTGAGAAGTTGCAGTTTTTATTTCTCTCTCTCTCTTATCTTAAGAAGTGCTGAGTTTCTGACTCCATTTTTTTTGGAATATTTTGCGAGTTGAATTGGAAAACGTATAAATAAGAAAAATGTTATAATAATATTAATATAGGGGTTTGTTTGTTGCAGAGATTTGTCTGAGAAATTGACGGTTGAGATTAAGGAAGTGGCACAAATCTGATAGAGGTGGTGTGTTGAGATCCTCTAGAGTTTGGTATAGCTCTCACCGGTAGAGATACGTTAAATATTAGTCGTTGATTAAGAAATCGAGGCTGTATTTTCTCTCTCCAAAGATCACCTATTTTTACGAATATCTTTGCCCAGTATCTTTTTCTTTCTCATTAATCATGGCTTGATTTTATAATATATGGTTAGGATTATTTCTCTTTTGTAGAGTTTTCACTAACTTCTGAGGATCGACCCGAGAGGTGGGTGGGATTTTTAAGGCAAGAAAAAGAGTTGTCCGTATGTAAACGTTTTAGCTATGTGTCCTAACTCCTACACTTCCCTTCTTTGTCTTCTCATTACCATGGTTTTACTCTTGCTTTTGTTTTATATTTCTAAATTTTCTTCTTTGGATGTTTTTTGTATGATAGAAATATAATATACTGTATTTTAACTAAAAATGACAATAGAGTTGTCGAATCGTCTTTTTTATATTCATATAGGTTTGTTTTGAATCGGATTTTCGGCACATCGGGTCAATTTAGATACCGAAGTTCGACTTTGAGTTGATTCAAAAACATATCGATTCTTGTTAAGTTATAATGTAATTAAAAAGTTAGCTTTGATATAATAATGTCGTATAACAATATGCTTTCAAGCAAGAGTTCACTAAATCAACCTATATTTAAACAAAGACGATATAAAAATAAATAAATAAAAACACTTAAATTTGAAAATATCTCGTCAAAGTCAATAAATGCAAGTTAATTTTCTCTAAAGGTAGGACGAGTTAATTATACTTATATTTGAAACTTTCAAAAGCTGCTCTTGTTTTAACCAAGGGATGTTTGGAAATAGAATTTCAGATGACTTTTTAATCGATTTTGGCGATTTCATGTCCTTCAAACGTGAAAAGAAAGCTCGATATTAAATGACTTTACAGATAGGCTTAGAAGCCGTCTTTTCAGCAAAAACTAGTTTTAGTAGTTACCTTTTCTTAGGATATCCACCGTTGTTTGGACAATAGTAACAGATGGTTTGTTGACCCACATAATTCAATATATTATTGCAAAAAGAGAATGAATCATAACAATCAAAATTAGTAAAATCTATACTTCTCTCTCAAATCTAGGACAACAAATCACTTGTCTAACACAGGGCAATGATTATATTGCTTCATTGAATACTATTACCCCGCAAATGCACATGGATTATCACTTTTGGAAACAAAGAATGAAGAACGAATGGCTTACTACTGGAGATACACCATACCCTCTCATCATCTCATATACGCTCGGGTAATTAAAGAAACACAACATTAGGAATCATATTACTATGCTTCAGGATGACCAACGTACTTGGGTTGAAAACCCACAAGACATCACAAACATGGTACGCTCTCATTTATGTTCTATCATCCGAACTCCCACTACTGAAGCAAGTAAGCAAGAAACTGTTAGAGGAAAACAATAGAACAAGGGTAATAAAGATGAGCACGATGAACGGTGAATCTTACAGGCGTGTAATCACTTTCCCAAAAGAAGTATTCCGATCCTATACTTGAGCACAAGTTGCACAAAATCTTCTCTTGAGATACAACAAAGAAAGACAACAAAGTTCTTGCTCACTAAGAAGAATGTTAATTAAGAACAAATGTGATGAAGATATTGTGATGATGAATTTGCTTTTGTGCTTTTGTTGAGAGAGTATTTCTAACCATATATGAATATAAGATGAGTCTTATATATATAGGGTGTCTTAAATATACCTATAGACACACAATTGTCTCCCCATTGAGTACCCACTAATGGCGCTAACCGTCATCCTAATTGGTACGATCTAAAGGAAGAGTAACTCGGCAAGCTAGGCCAAAAGCATTTGAAAATATAAAGTCTTTTTATTAAATTCAAGCTCAATTTTAAGGTCCACTTAATTAATATTGAAAATTATTTGTATTTTTAGTATTATTAATAATTCTCGATAATTATTTTTCTAAAGGATATTTCGAAAATCAGATTTTTATTCCTAAAGATAGCTGATTTTAGACTCAAAAAAGATAAAATTTCATCAAATTTAGAAAAGAATCCTTAAACGAGTCAAATCCGCTCCATATTTGCGTTGCGCCAAGCACATGGTCCATGCGTGCCACACATTGCCTTTGCGCGTAGCGCTCTTATCTCAGCGTTGCTTTCGGGATTCCTTTCTCCTATAAATACTTTATTTTTTCAACGAATGGCTTTCATACTCTTTTCAATACACTTCAACCAACATAACACATACTTCAAACACAAACACACATTAAAAATTCAAAAACATTCAAACTACATTCGTATTTCAAGCTTCAAGATTGCTCATCCTGCGGATCATTATACAAGACTCAGGAGACAAAGGTATTATTTTTGAGGGTCAATTCCAATTTACTTCCTTTTTTTTACTAACAATCTATTTGTCACAAAGTATATTTTTAAAGGAATTAATGCTATTTTGTATATGCTTCTAATCTCTTCTCTTTATTTTATTTTTGTATATTATTGATATTCATATGCATGCTTGTATGCTTTAATACTTTCATTACCGCACATGTCTATTATTGTTAATCAAAGACCTAAATAAATGTTCCAACGCTAAATTCGAGATAATTTGGACATAGGATTAGTTGTTCCCGATAATTTAATTGCTTAAATAACAAGTCACCAATAATTAGTCTTTTATGTGTTAAATGAGCCGAGCATAGATTAATTTTAGATTGCATTAACATATTACTTGGTCATTTAATTGCATAAATCTTGACATGAATCATTATTAAGTAGAGGCCATCAATGGGCGAATTTGGTTCCTAATCGTATTCGTACCCTCTCCCCCAAACTCAATCTTTGGTTCATTGACCATTCATGGAGTCATGAGGGGAAATCCGCATTGGATAAATCCCTAAGTTGTCTTTATGATTTTTCAATATCCAATTAGGTTTATGAGTATTCCTTTTAAAGACTTGTTGGCGACTTTTTCATTTTAAAATAATTTTAAAAACAAAACATTTACAATGAGGTAACCAAATACGCGCTCGTCCCGCGTAGGCAATAAGACACGCCTACAATTTGGCGAGCTCCAATAGGGAGGATTTAAAAATTAATTTTAAATGAGTGGGTGAAACTCGAAAAATATGATTCATACTTATTTTATGCATTTGAATAACATTACGGTTTGCATATGGATGACTATATCTATGGGCCTCTATAAGGGCATTGTCCTCGCCTCATTAGCGCATGTTCTATGCGTGAGGCCACCCATTGGGGGGGTTTGCTCTTAGTCCCTCCAAAAAGTTTCTAAGCAATAGTGTTGGATCTTTAGTTATAAGCAAACATAGCCAACCTTGTCATTGCTCTCTTGTTCCTAACTTGAGACTAGAATGTCTACAAGTAGCCATCTTCTTACGCAAAGATATGAAACGTGGGATCAATCTCTTAGTCATGGAGCCTTTCAAGCCTTAACCAAAGCCTAACCATAGTATCGAAACATATATATAGACTTTGGGTTGGAGCGCATACTTTTTTCTTGCCTATATGACATTATTGATTGCTTGTTTGCTATGACATGTTTTCCCCTTCCTTTTCCCCCTCGAATTAGGCTAGAAATCATCGAAAAAGGGCAAATAGATCGTTGAAACAAAAATCCGCGTCGCTAGACCGGTTGCACCAAGCACATGTAGCTAGCGTCTCGCGCAAGTAACTTGCGCCTAACGCACCGGTTGTCTTGCAGACTCTTTGGTGCAACTTGTTCATCAACTCTACGGTTCATTCTCCTTGGTTTATTTACCGGTTTTCAATCCATATTCACATTATCGTTCATGATCACTTTTTAGCTCATCTTTTTCAAACAAAATTCACCTATTAATTCAAACATAAAATCCCATCTTTTCATATAATGAAAGTTGAGTCTATCCAAAGACATGCATTTATAAAAAGGTTCATGATAGAGTTCGAGTCTTCATACTTGTCATCCTATCGCGTCTAATCCTTTCTATCCAACCTATACTATTCCATCCATTTCAAAAAAAAAAACATTTCATTTTTAAAATCAATCTTACACCTTCTACTCTACCTTTTTTTTGAAAACATTTACTTATTATCATCCTACCACACGTGCAAAAAAAATCAAGTAATCCATCCTTAATCACCACCATCTTTTCCAATAAACGATAAACAAAAAAGGTTCTTTTTAGAAAAAATAAATTTCAAAAATTCTAAGCCTAGTCCAATCAATCAACCAAGTTTAAACAACTTCTCAATCCATTAGTCCAATCCCAGTCCATTCGCATTCATCTTAGGCCCATGTGCATTGGGTACATGCGTTCGTCTTAGGCCCATTTAAACTTAAATTCCATGTGTTGAGTCCCATAAGTTTTGAATGACGACAAACAAGCGTAGGGAGCACTTGTTCTTACACGTAGGGATGCTGGCGGGGGCGGGGCGGGGCGGATTTTGGCATTCTCATCCCCATCCCCACCTCACTTTTTCATCCCCATCCCCACCTCACTTTTTCATCCCCATCCCCGTCCCCGCGGTGGGTTCGGAACTCATCCCCATCCCGCCCCGCCATGTACACAATTAAAACCATCCCTGCCCCATCACCCACTTGGGTATCCATCCCCACCTTCCCCGCCCCATCATCCATTTAATCCTCATTTGAAACTCACTAAATAATACTTATATACCATATATAATTTCAAATACTAATAACAAAAAATATATACAGCTAGAAAAACTATTAAAGAGTGTTATAGACTTAAAATTTGTTGAAAATTTAATATTTTATGTGGGTAAGATGTAGGGTGAGTGGGGATGGGGCAGAGCGAGGCGGGGATGGGGCGGGTCTCCTACTTGACCCGCCCCACTTGCGTCCCCACTTACGGTGTTTACGAGTCATTGCGGAACAGCGAGAAACTAGCAGTTCTCGACAGTGGCGAAACAATCAAGGACTATTTGCTATGCTTTGTTGTTACTTGTGTGGAAAATAGGTCCATTCCAAGCCTTGAAGATAGGAGACCCTCTCGATGATGTTCGAGGAAAAAAACAAGTGTTGATTTGTTGATTCAAGGGAAGCTTCAAGAATTGAAGTACATGAAGATAATATAGGATCTTTTATTGGTTCATCTTAGGTTTTCATGTAATATTTGTGTATGATATTGATATGTCATATTTATATATAGTTTTTAGATGCATTTAGTTTGCATTTTAGAGCATTTAGATTCATTATTAGGTTCATTATTGCATTATATTCTTAAGTTATGCTATTGATCTACATTTATTCTGTATGTTTTCTTGTTTTTGATGAATTTCATGTAATGAATATGTATTTGAAGTATAATTAGCTAAGATTGAGCATTAGGAGAATTTGGAATGAAGGTATATTGCATAAGGATCGTTTGGAGTATTATTAGTACGAGTTTGAGCGAAAACAAAGCTGAAAATCATTAGAAGAAATATGGAAAAGGAGTCATGTATACTCTTCTGACCATAACTTTTGATGTCTTTCTAAGAATTGAATAATTCCAGCCGATTTGGAAACTAGACTAAAAGAAATTTCCAACTATATGTGGCACTCCCCGAGGAAACTTCTAGTCGAGGAGTTATGTCTTTCGAAGTTACGAATGTTTACTTTTGGAATCTGTTATCGTCCGCGCGGATCACTATTTCCGCCTATTTAATGAATATTTCGACTTTCCTTATCTTGTAACTCACTTTGCTAGTCATATTAGGTTACTTAGTATTATTTAGATTAGGAATCACCTACTATTAGACTATTTCTCACTCTCTTTAATTTTATTCTTAGTTTTTGTTTTCCTGTAACTTTTTAGTAAACCCTAGTTTTTATTCTTCTTCATTAATTCATGAGTTTATTATTTTCTTTGATTGATTTCATTAATTATGCTTTCTTTTGTAGATTTAGATTTGATTATTTATTTCATGATTGAGTAGATTTTATTTCTAGGGTTGGGAATCCATGTTTATATGCTATGAATCTTGATTGGTGTTATTGATGATTTGATTAGTCATTGATATTTCTAATTGATTAGTTTTATTTTGTTAATCTTGCAACTTTGTTCAATTGTCTGATTAAATCTTGCTAATATCGAGTCATAGATCGAGAGATGGTACTCTTTAGAGGCTTACCTACAATTAGCAAATCCGATTATGCTAGCGGCCGTATCGCATATGTTGATATGAGAGCGTTAAAATCGGACCATAGGATTAACTTGTGATCTAGATATCGATTCATTGAACTATTGATGATATTTTGATAGATTATAAATGTGAACATGGTGAACCATTGCCCTATGATTTTCATATTTTATTAGTTTAGAATTAATTTTCAAATTTGTGATCTTGTTTAGTTTCTCCATACCTTAGATTGAGTATTTGTTTTTTAGAAAAGATTTTTGAAAAATTATTTTCAAAAATACTTTCCTTTAAAAATGGTTGTCGGCCTTTAGAATCTTTATTCGAGTATTTTATTACCTTAAAGCGTGTGAATATCTTGAATACTATCTTTCATTCGAAAAAAATGTTATTCAAGATATACTTTCCTTGCTTGAAGATTATCCTATCCTAGATATCTTGAGTTAGGGCATGCTTTATGGTTGGACTTTGGTCTATAAATGCGAGTAAAGATTCTGCTTAACTACGATGCTCTCTCGGATTTTATTGAGTATTTTTGAGAGCTTTCAAGAGAGAACATCTAAGCGGTTTCATAACATAGAATATGCATTATTTCATAGAGCTCTAAATTACTCTTTGTTTGCTTTTTAAGATAACGTGTTTAAGAGAAGCTGATTGTATTGAATCTCTAACGAGAGGGGTTAGAGATTGGGTAGCGTATGTGAGTTCATTCGCGAGTGCTTGTGAGTTCAAGTGCGAAATAGCACACTTGAGTAAGTTTGGGGTGAGCTATTTCCTTGGAGAAAGGGAAACGAGGAGTGTGCGAGAGTCTTCTTATTATTCCGAGTTCATTAATAAGAAAACTAGCGTAGTAGGACATAGGCCCTTGTTTGGCTCAACCTTGTTAAATTTGGTTTGTTCTTTATCGTTTTTGTGTTCTATTATTTCGATGTCAAGAACCGGCCATTTGGTTCCTCCTTAACTCGAAAGAATTTGAATTTAGCACCAATTCTCCTAAGTACTTAATTCACCCCCTCTTGAGTACATCGTAAACCTTCAATTGGTGTAAGTGTAGGTTCTTCTTAATAGGGGTAATATCTAGAGAAGTTGAACATGAGTACTCAAGAAATGAACACTATGGGTTATGAAAACAAGACTACTAGATTCAACAAAAAAAACTATGCTTGGTGAAAGAAAAGATTGATATCATCATTGACATTGATTACGAGTGTTGGTTAATTGTAAAAAACGGACCAATAAAAATAACCAAGGATGTTGATTGTACCCCTGTTACGAAGAAGGAGAGCGAGTATACATCTGCTGGAGAAGAATGCCAAAGCCATGTCCATACTTCAACAAGCTATTAGAGAGAATGGGACAAACATAATTTACGCATGTGATTTTACCGAAGAGATGCAGGATACCCTCGAACTTGCTTACGAGGGAACCATCGAAGCAAACAGTGCGGAAATCGATTTACTTATGCCTAAATATGAAGCTTTTAACATGAACAAGGATGAAATGAATGCTTTGGTAGATTTATGACTATCGTAAATGATTTAAAATCTCTTGGCAAAATTTTTTTGATGAGGATTTGGTTAGAAAAATGTTAAGAAGTTTGACGGATGTTTGGAAGACAAAGGTAACAACTATCTATGTAGCAAAGGATCTCGCATCGTTGAGTCGGAGCAGCGATTGGTTCCCCCTTATTACTCGTGAGATGTTGGTTGAGTCTACGCTAGGGGATAAAACGCTATATGACACAATACAACGAGATCCGATTTTAAAAAAACCGGATCTGTAAATCAATGATTTTTTGGGGCTCAATGAGTTACTAATCTGTTATGTAGTAAGCCAGGATAAAGCGGAAACGGCTCCGATTTTCTATTAACGGATCCGGTTCACTAAACCGGATCGATTATTCAATTCGCTTTAACCTCATTTCTCCCTCTCCTTCATCATTTCAACTCTTACCTTATCTTGTCTCTAAACTCTCTCTCATTTTCTCTCTCCTCTCCTCACCAACGCTAACTTCGTATCCCTCATCCTCCCCAACAACAACTAACTCATGCCCCCTCTTTTCTCTTACTCCTCGGTGAAATCTAAACCCTAATCTCCCCCTTATGCTCTTTGTAGGGTAAGGCCTTGGACATCGACCCATATGATGGCAACATGGAATAGGCATGAGCTTTGCTCTTTTGATTTGATTATTATGGGAACTCATTTTGATTTTGAAACAATTACTTATACTAGCTTTATTTGTTATAACACAGGTGTTGGTACAGCTTGGCGATATTCTTGGCCCAGGGAGGAAATAACAATCTTGTCATTGTTGCGGTCCCTTGGATATACTGAGCGAAGAGTTGAAGGGGGGGCTGTCTTACAGGTTTGCTTTGTGAATTGTGTATTAAGTGATGATAGTGTTATGATATATTATGTGAGATTATCAGTTGTTAAAATTAACCACTCATGAGTTATGACTTTTATGCACCACTTTTGTCAGGGTGCATTTTGATGCGAGAAGTTCACATAGTATCCTTCGATCTCTTCTCTGCTATGAAGTTACCCTTGTTAAAGATATAACCTCGAAAGTCATGATTATTGAAACATTTTCTTTCCCCTTAGATTAGGTTAATGTAAACCATGAGCGTGGAAAATGATTTTACATATGTTGATTAGGGGGATTTGATGAGTGCCCGAGACTTCTGGAATATTAGTGCTTGTTTCATTGACAATAAAAAATGGGGAAGCGGAAAATATGGGAATTGATAGGTTGCATAGTTGTAATTGTGTAAGCTAATGGTAGTAATTTCTACAGAAGGGGGGGTAGGGAAGGAGGGAATATAGAATCTTCCATATTCATAATGTTAACTTCATTTAGCTATGTATTTACTACCATCATATGTTTAAAGATTGAGTGTTACGGTGCTTTGATATAGTTTAGCATGCATGAATAGTGATTGGATAACAAATGAGGACATGCCGGGGATAGATTCCCCATAAAGCATTTCCATTTGTGTAGATGTATATTTGCTAGTGTATACAATACATAAATTTTAGTTGTATCTCTAATTTTTAGTGTATACAATACAATACAATACAATACATAGCATCATCTACTTCTTGACGTACATCGATGTTTGTAAGCGGATAGGTGATCGTGCGGATCGGTGGTTCCATTAAAAGGTTCTATCTTTGGGGAGTTTTACATTGGATGAAGTGTTTGCGAGGGCTAGACGCCTATAAACCATGGGAATTTGAACCACCGTTTTCTCTTATCTTGGATGAGCAAGAGAATGGCCCAGATTTCTTCCTTACGTTCGGAAGGTATCCTCAAAGGAGGGTCTCTCAAGTACGGTGTAGACCTAGTGGCCGAACGTTGTAATGCGGCGGCTTTCTTTGCCTCTAGATATTCCCTGGCATCTGTTTTCATTACTTGCCCATTTGGACGAATCCTATCCTGTAACCTAACCACCGGGTTCCGGTCCATCTTCCTTGTTTGCTCCCTACCTTACATTTTGCTTTTCTCTGGCCGTTCTCCTAGGGTTCCTAACGAGCAGTCGACTTGGACTCGGATGATTCTCCACGGGAACGCCCCCTAAGAGGAGGCTGGATTGTTAGCTGTTGGCTCCGGATTAATTTGGAAAAACGGCATGTTGTTCATGATCTGTTCTGGGCGGCTACTACCATCTTAGTCTAAAAGTCACTCAAGACATTCTCTAGATGGGCGGCGGTCACTAGACGTTCAAGATTATCCGATTAACGGAGTTATTGGCTTTGTCGAGGGAAATTGATGATGGACGGAAGTCTATCCCTTCCTCGAGGCGGTCTCTCGTGATCTCTTGTATCTTCAACATTAATCCGAAAACTTCGATTTCTAGCCACATTGGACGATTAACAATCAATCATCGTTCTTTGTATTCACTAAAAAATTATTAGTGTTTTACAATTAAAATGAATTAATTTTTATAGAGCTAAAATAAATATAATCGGCCAATTTAATTAATTTAGCCCACTCAAATAAGAAATCCAAATTAAACAAATATAATTTGGGTTGTAAAATATTTGGGCTAGTCAATATTATAGTCCAAATAGGATGGTCAAATGGCAAAGGTAAAAAAAGACTTCCAAGTCGTAAACGGGCCCTAAGCCCGTAAACTACAAGTCCATGAAGGGATCCCCATTCACTTCCTTCGATTGAGGGGCCCGGAAAATACAAGCACATCAAATCCGTGCCGACTATTCGGATACATTCAAACAAATTCAACTAAGATTCAAGCTTTTGTCGGCCGTTATTCGAATACACTCAAACAAGACTCCGACTCGGGTTAACGTTGACAAAACGTCATCCGACTTTCAAACTCGGGTTGACGTTGACAAAACGTCGGTCTACACTTAGCTCCACGTCGACATCAGCACGTGTCATCTCCGGCTACGAAACGAGAATCGAGAGGACTTGGTTTTATTTTTATTATAAACTGTTTCACAGAGATTGTACTGAATACATTATTGATATATAAATTCTTTGTTACTTTGTTTCTGTCTTATATCTTTTGACTCGAATTTTGTGTATACAAATTTTGGCACACTCGGGGGACCATCTCCACCTCTCGTCTCCATTTCGTTATCAACAACAAATCGAGAAATGGCATAGAGAAAGAACATTTTTCGATATCTTTGAAAACATTCTTGACACCCAGTGAAATATATGACGTTAGGAGACTTTATGGAAGACATGAGTCTTGGTTTTCACACCAAAAGAATGAAGAAAGATGTTGTCACCGCTTCGTTATGGTGACCTCGGTTAAAGCAGGTTGAGGAACAACTCGCTGAAATGAACATCTTACTCCGAGAAATTGATGAAGGACGGAGAGGAAAAGGATGCTCGAATCGGACTCCAAAATGAGCAAGTTGCTTGCCCTCATGAGAAACTTAGTAGAATGCCTTATACCAAGAGAATTGATAAGTTCCGAGATGCCCTTTGGCTACCATCCCCCAAAGTTTCAATAATTCGATGGGAAAGGAAATCCTAAGCAACACATTGCTCACTTTGTAAAAACATGCAACAATCTTTGGTACCACAGGCGATTTCCTCGTCAAACAATTTGTACGTTCTCTTAAAGGGATGGCCTTTAGTTGGTACACGAGATCTAACCTCACAATCCATCAATAGTTGGGATCAAATGGAGGAAGAGTTCCTGTATAGGTTCTATAACACTCGACGTATTGTTAGAATGGTTGAGTTGACTAAGTCTCACCAATGGAATGATGAGCCCGTCATTGACTACATTAATCGTTGGCGTGCTTTGAGCTTGCAATGTAAAGATCATTTGTCGAAACTTCGCGGTCGAAATGTGCATCCAAGGCATGCATTGGTATTTGACATACATCTTGCAAGGGATCAAACCCCAAAACATTTCAAGAATTAGCAAGTAAAGCGCACGACATGGAGCTTACAATTGCTTGTCATGAAAATGAATCGGACTCATCGGCGCATCAATAGAGGATCAGTCGATGTCATGATTGTGAAAATTATTCTAAGTGAAAGATCTAGGGGGCATGGAAACAAAACCTCATGGATACAAACAAAAGAAATCCACCTAATTAAGCGAGAGGGTAAGCTGCAAGTCAACAATTCTAACTCCTAAGCAAGAGTATAAAATGCATGCGAAACGAAACAAAAGAAAAACTCCCAAGCAAGAGTATAAACGGTACATAAAAAAAACGGTCTCCAAAGCAAGAGTATATAAACTGCAAGCTAATAAAAATTATAACTCCTAAGCAAGAGTCTAAACTGCACACTAAAACAAAATCTAACTCTAAGCAAGAGTCTAAAGCGCACACTAAAACAAAATCTAACTCCCAAGCAAGAGTCTAAACTGCGCACCAAAAAACCTAACTCCTAAGCAAGAGTCTAAACTACACACCAACAAAAAAATTCTAACTCCTAAGCAAGAGTCTAAGCTGCAAGCAAACAAAAAAAAAAGGAACTCCCAAGCAAGAGTCTAAACCGCACACCAAAAATTCTAACTCCTAAGCGAGAGTCTAAGCGCAAGCAAACAAAAAACGGAACTCCTAAGCAAGAGTATAAGCGCCACAAAACAAAAACTAACTCCTAAGCAAGAGTCTAAACTGCACACATACAAAAAAATGCAATATCCTAGCCCGAGAGTCTAAGCGTGAGCAGACGAAACAAAAATTTGCAATCATTGTAGCACTCTTGATCAACGAGAGCAATGTAGGAGTGTTTATCATCATTGAATTCTTTAATGAACACCATCTAGAAAAAAAAATAGAAAGGAATGAGTAATAATGAATAGAGGAAAATATCAAAGTCAAATGTCTCGATTATATGATCGTTGCCGACGACTTTCCTCGAGCGCACTTCCAAAGTGTCGGCTTTAGTTGTTAGGATAAGCACAATTAGCAAGGGGTCTAACAACTCCGATGGATCATCGCTAACCCATCGTGATGAACACTCGAAGTAGTGGACTTGATTGTTTTCGAACACACTCCAAAAGTGTCATCTTTAGTTGCTAGGATAAGCCTGATGAGCAACCGGCCTAACAACTCCGATGGATCATCGGCGACCCATCGCGATGAACACTCAAGTAGTGGACTTGATTGTCTTCGAACACACTCCAAAAGTGTCATCTTTAGTTGCTAGGATAAGCACAATTAGCAATCGGCCTAACAACTCCGATGGATCATCGGCGACCCATCGCAATGAACACTCAAGTAGTGGACTTGATTGTCTTCGAACACACTCCAAACGTGTCATCTTTAGTTGCTAGGATAAGCACAATTAGCAGCCGACCTAACAACTCCGATGGATCATCAGCGGCCCATCGCGATGAACACTCAAGTAGTGGACTTGATTGTCTTCGAACACACTCCAAAAGTGTCATCTTTAGTTGCTAGGATAAGCACGATTAGCAGCCGACCTAACAACTCCGATGGATCATCATCGACCCATCGCGATGAACACTCAAGTAGTGGACTTGATTGTCTTTGAACACACTCCAAAAGTGTCATCTTTAGTTGCTAGGATAAGAACAATTAGCAAGCGGCCTAACAACTCCGACGGATCATCACTAACCCATCGCGATGAACACTTAAGTAGTGGACTTGTTTGTCTTCCGATGGCAAGTGTCAAAAAAATTGTCACATGCAAGACATTACAAACAACACTTGCACAACAAAAAAAGGACTTAAGGGGGTGCAACAAAAAAATCATCACCTCACTAGTCTTGAGCTTTTGCGGGACTTCAAAGATAGCCTAGACAAGTTCGGTATCTCGGGAAATTTGATGTGCTTGCAAGTCAAACAAAGTATGTCAAAAATCCAAACTGTTGAAAAAGAAAAAAAAAAAAATCACAAACGCAATTATTCCTAATACACTAATTCCACGAACACGTATGAGGATGTTCACGATTATGATGTCATAGCAGCAAAAAAAATCCATGAAAACAAACGAAAAAATTTGAAGAGAAAAAAATAACCAAAAGAGAAGTAGTCCATTACTGGTGACGAAAATTGATGATCATAATTGATTATACAAAAAAAAAAAAGTGTGACACACATTGTATGATTTGCATCAACGGCTCAACGCTATGTTTATCGTAATGCTCGAAGATGACAAATTCAGCTCACTTATATTATTTGATCAAGTTCATGAATCAAGATATATTGCAATCACAATCTCATAACTCTAAAAAAAAAAGGGAGTATGGTAAAAGCATCACACGGCGTGAGATATTGTCCAGTTATCATACATGATGATTGATGAAAGAAAAAGAAAAGGGGTGCGAAGATTGAAACTCACTGGACGTAGAGTTGTGAGAAGGCTCGAGTCTTTTAATTTTCAACGGCGACGCAGTACTGTACTGCTATATATTCTGAAAGAAGTAGAAGAAGTGCATGAAATCAGTGTAAAAAATAAAAATCAAAGCAAATTCGCATGATCATGGATATGAGGTTTATGGGGATTTATTGATTTATAGCCTAGAATAGGCTATCAGGATTCAAGCATCATCATGGCATAGAAAGCAATGTCAAGGTTTGAAATTTTGAACGTGTGTTCTGCTAACACATGGAATTTGCTGCTAAGTAAAAAAGAAAAAGAAACAGTAAACAAATTGGTATGCAAGCCAAGAGGTTTTTTAAAACACATTCGGATGATGTTGATGAAGAATTCCAGTTGATGAAGAATTCCAACACATCAGATCATGATGGATTGCACATGTGCCTTGACATTAAATAAACATTCACAAAACTTTTAAAAAAAGAAAAGTGCGAGTATACCCACTCGGTGGCGGATTTAGCTCATAACACCCTGTGCACGTGCACTAGCAATAAAAAAAAAAAAAAAAAGAAAAAAAAATCTATTCCAATTCAGCATATTTGAGCGATTCATTTTCATTTTCACACTCTCTCAAACTCTCTTTCTCTCACATCTCACTTCATCTCAGACCTCAGTTCTCCCTTTCTCTCTCATACAACCTCAGATCCAGTCACCTTCACTCCTCCCTCATACGCCCTCACCGGCGGCGGTTCCAGCACATCTAAAGACGATCGTGAAATCGTGACTCGGAGTCTCGAACCTCTGGCAGGCTGCTTGGTGCTGGTTGCTTCGTAATCGCCGACTGCGGCCGCAACGTTTTGGCTCGGAACTCGTGGATGACGGTGGACGGTGGACGGACAACCTCTAAGAGTCGTGACTCGTGACTAGCAGACTAGGTACATCTTAATGCGCTCAATTTTGTTGATTTCTTGTTTTACTTTACTGATTAGGGTTTATCAATTTCATGAGAATTGGAAAATAAATTGCAATTTCACTTGTTAGGGGTGTTTATATATCGAGTTATATAATTTAGAATTGTTATAAATGTTAATTTTGTTGTTGTACTTTGATTTGGGTGTTATTGGTGTTTGAAAATTGAAATGGCATTATATATGAATTGGGCATTATCAATGTTAATGCTGATTTTGTTGATTATATTTTATGGTCTATGGTAAATTGGCGGCATGTTTCATTAGGATTTCTCTCGCTAAACGTCGGGTGAGTTTTTTTTTGTTTGTTTGAAATTCGGTTTCATTGGTTTAGTTTTGAGTTTTTATATTTTGTTGATGCGAGAATGATAATGAAGTGTTATGTGAAGGAAACCTATGTCTTACGGAGCGTTGTGAGTAGGTTTAGGTCTTGGTACATGCAAAACGAGGTATTAGCGCAAGTAAAACCTTTGTCAAGGCGAGCTACGGCGTAGTGCAATCTGCAATATGTACAATGTTGCCTTGTGAGTTGTGATACGCAACATATTACGAGTGCATTCTCTATAAGTCTATATCCATTATCCATGGCTTGCTATCTTCTTTGGCCTTATCGGTCCCGTAATGTAAATTATGATGGTGTTTAATCTTTTGTCATTTGGTCACTCATCTAAGGCAGTTTAAGGAATTATTACATTAGTAATTAGTTGCGAGAGGTCCTTCTTTGCAAAGAAAAGTGTTGTTGTGACTACTTTTCTAGAGTACATTATATCAAAATAGTGGTTTTTATGTAGAATTGTAACTTGGCTAATAGATTTACGGTGGCTAAATGCCTAAATTTATTATTGTTAATTTATTATTGTTATATGTATTGTTGTTAATTAATATAATTTGTTCCGGTGGCTAATTGGTGAATGATGATTTGTGATGCTATGAGCTTTGGATTAGCTTTGAAGGTTTGATTGATTGTGTTCGGGTAATGCACTAAAACTCTTGTTTTAGGATTTTTAGAGTGGACCTATCATGTGAAGTTTTCGGAGAGGCCATGTATGAGCCTTTGGTTTTATGTGTTTTTATGTCTTTGGTGGAATTAGTTGGAGATGAATAGGATTTCCCTCTAATGTGAAATTATTTGGTATATATGCATAATGCGTTGATATGAGATTAAATTTGAATAGTTTAAGTGAATTTGATTAATATGTTTGACAAATTCATGGATTATCATGTATGGATGTGTGTATCCGAACCCGTACTCGTACCCGTCTCTGTGCAACCTAGTCGGTAGCGACCCACCATTCATAAATTCCTGGATCCGCCACTTTGTACCCACTAGTATCTTGTTGGACGCAAAGCCTCGACTTCTTTAGAATTTTGATATTTGATGATGGCACTTTAGCACTATTAAAGTATCAATGCCGTATAAGAAAAAGGGAGTTAGTATTGGTGAGTTATTCGAAAGTCCAAGGAAAAAATAAGTAAATAACAAGAAGATGATGGCGTACTTTAATTTGCAGAAGCTGCGTGTATTTGTACACTGGTGCATCAAAAGCCAAAACCTAGTAGGATAAGATTTGTTTTAGTCGATAACAAAGAAATCTTAACCGGAGCAAAATTGAAGTTCTCGAATCTAAGACTTGATAGAGATTTGGGAAAATTCATAACTCTACCTTAAAAAGAAAATTGTCGAAACGGCACGGTGATTGTCAAGCCATGTCAAACCATTTGTCGAGACTCTGTCACCATTAAACACTTCAAATCGTGTATGTGACATAGTCTCGAGGGAGCAATTTGTAGAGAATAATAATTTATTAGTGTGTTACAATTAAAATGAATTAATTTTTATTGAGCTAAAATAAATATAATCAGCCAATTTAATTAATTTAGCCCACTCAAATAAGAAATCCAAATTAAACAAATATAATTTGGGTTATAAAATATTTGGGCCGACCAATATTATTGTCCAAATAGGATGGTCAAATGGCAAAGGTAAAAAACACTTCCAAGTCATAAACGGGCCTAAGCCCATAAACTACCAAGTCCATGAAGGGATCCCCATTCACTTCCTTCGATTGAGGGGGCCAGGAAAATCATTATTCTCAAGAGCTCATAAAATTCTCTCTGCAAATAGTCAACAAGCACATCCAAATCCGTGCCTATTTGTTCGAGATACGTTCAAACAAATTCGATTGAGATTCAAGCTTTTGTCGGCCCTTTCATTCGAATACGCTCAAACAAAACTCAAACTCGGGTTAACGTTGACAAAACGTCATCCGGCACTCAAACTAAGGTTGACGTTGACAAAGCGTCGGTCTACACTTAGCTCCACGTCGACATCAACACGTGTCATCTCCAGCTCACGGAACGAGAATCGAGAGGACTTGGTTTATTTTTATTATAAGCTTTTCTACGATATTGTACTCAATACATTATTGAAATATAAATTCTTTGTTACTTTATTTCTGTCTTATATCTTTTGACTCGAAATTTGTGTATACGGTTGCGTCTCCCACAGAGACGGCGCCAAATGTTTAGTCTCCTTGGGCGGCAAGTAAACTATTTTCCCTTAAGATGTTCTTCAGTTGGAGATTTGTGCAACGATGTCCGAATATGGTAAATCGAACTCGAACTCCGTTCCCAAACCCGCAAAGGGACCCACCCTCGAGGCTTGGGTGGTGGTTCCCCCTCTGAAGCTTAAGTCGGGTATCGGGGTGAGAAGGAAAAAGTAGAGATAGAGAGAGAAAGTGAGAGAGTATTTCCATAGAGTAAGTTTACCTTTGTTTGCATTGAATTACATTTCTCTCGATTTCGGGGGTATTTATAGTGTTTGTAATATATGTTGCTTGCCCTTTTAGGTTACCCTAGAATAAGGGCACCTAATTGGCTAGACGATCATATCATGACACGTGGCAAGCTATGATTGGGGATAGATCATCGACCAATCACATGTAGCCATTTTAGGAATTTGGTCTCATATATCCTTTGGGCCAAAAGGTGAGCTTTTTCTCCCATCGAGTAAAAGCCCAATGGTTAAACCACTTTCCTTTACTTCCTACGATGGGACACGTGTAAGGTCTCGATGGATCCACGTGTCTTCAAGAGAGCCATTGAAATTTTTAGGCTACAACAAATCTCATTCAAGAAAAAGAAAGTAAAAGTTAGGAAAGTAATTAGTAAGTAAAGAAGTTCATCAAAGGAAAAATACAAAAGGGTTTAAGTTACTAACTAAGTAGATTTAGAAACTCACTTAGAAATTAAGAAAATCACAAAGGAAAAGGTAGAAAACTTTGCAAAAGGAACTGACATTGAGCTAGTAAGGTAAAGTTGAAGCTCTTGTTATTTTTCTTGATTATCCTCTTAATCACATACTAACTTTCTCCTTGTTTCTTCTTATCATTTTTTAATTTAATTTTTAGAGTGATTTGGGTATGTGGAAGTCCTAATAGGTTCCCAACCTTAAATCACCCAACCTAGAATAGTCGACTCTAATGGGGAGACTCTTAGGAAACAATGTGTTTATGTGATTTTTCTTAATCAAGTTGTTGTTCATCACCAAAAAACATGTTTTCATAAAAAAAATTCAAGTAAAATTGTGCATAAACATCTCCCTAAAAAGAAAATGTGATGTTGTAATTGTAGTAAGTCTTAATTTTGTACTTAATTTTAATTTTCGTCTGCATTAACTAAATATTTTATAAGATGTAATATTTTTCCTATGAAGTGCAAGATGTTTCCATAAAGCTGGGATTTGGAATTTCTAAAAAAACGAATTTTGTACGAGATGATTGAAAATCATACAACTTTGTTGTTCAAAGCGATTTTGTCGATTGTACAACATAAGCTTTTCTGTCAATAAAGTTTAAAATAAACTCATTGAGACAAAAATAAAAACATCAACTTTAAAGTAGACATCAGTATATTTCCAAAAATATAAAAATCATATTCATATGAATTTTGTATCATTTTTACAAAAACGCTCATGTAAATCACTAAATTCCAGAACACTGATGTT
The DNA here is from genome assembly GCA_947646795.1 of Beta lomatogona. Taxonomy (NCBI): domain Eukaryota; kingdom Viridiplantae; phylum Streptophyta; class Magnoliopsida; order Caryophyllales; family Amaranthaceae; genus Beta; species Beta lomatogona. Next base: position 447,797 of record CANSNZ010001460.1, on the reverse strand, counting down.
CTCTTCAGTTAAGAACATAAGTAAAAAAAGGATCTTAAATATGTCCAATTCAAGTGAAAATTTCCAGTCTAGTCTTTCAAAGTGTCTAGAATATTCATACCAAAATTTGCTTCAATATAAGTTCAGCAAGTTGGATTTCAAAGAATAAATTGGATAAAGTGTACTGTTTTCACCCGTTTTGGCATAAAATTCACCATAATTCGATTTATCACTAACGGCTTATGAAATTTTAAAACAACATAGATAATTCATGACCTATCCATATATATATATATATATATATATATATATATATATATATATATATATATACATTCTCAATTTAACGCTTTCTACGAAAGTTATGAATTTTACAAGTCGATACAAGAACAAAAGTGCAATCTAGAAAATGAAATATAGTGATTAACTCAAGTTTCATAAAAAATGTTTTCTTTTCATACGAAAATGTGAATTAAATGTCATTAAATTTTAAGTTTCTCTTAAAATGACTCATTTTGTCATGAAAATAAAAATCAATAAAAATTGTCATAAAAAATCAAACACAAAGAGGTTAATTAATCTCTAATTTTTCACAAGTTTACCAATAAACATGAATTCCAAAGCCCATTCAAGGAGATGAAGATCAAGGAGCATGTTGGTGAAGATCAAGATTGAAGATTTGTATAGATCATAGATTTTGTACATTTTGTTGTAATAATAATTTTTTGTAAATAGTTATTACATCACTCATTAATGAAAAAACATGGACATGTTTATGCATAATTTTCATAAATAATTCCACAATCCTTTTGAATAAAATGAGCAACCAATGTTACAAATTATGCATGTTGGGCCCAATATGTCATAGTATATGAATTAAATGACCCAATCTCAATTAAGAGGAAAAATTGCAAATCTAACTAAGTTAAATTGTATGATGATCCATCCTATATTTTTAAATTTGTTCTCCATCTTCAAATGGATTAATCATATAATTTGACATAATTAGATTGGTAATTATGATCTCCTAATTGATTTTAGGCCGTTTCACGTGTCTCACATTAAATAGCCAAATTCCAATTAGCCAAACACAAATCTCCAAATTCGATCTCAAATTGATCATTTCTCTCCAAATGACTTAATAATCTTCAATTAAGATTATTTCTCAAAAGCCTTCAATTAGGAAGCAAACCACTTCTTCTAAAACCTCTTAAAAATCATAAATGTGATCACTAATTAAGGTGGTTATATCAATCCTCGATTAATCGCTAATTAGAGCGGTTAACTCAAACTTTTCATTTAATCACTAATTAGGGTGATTAGCTTAACCTTTCATCATATTTAATCACCTTTCATCATATTTAATCACTAATTAAGGTGATTAACTTAACCCTTTTTATTTAGTCATTAATTAGAGTGATTATCTTAAACCTTGGTTAATCACTAATTAGGGTGATTAGCTTAACCTTTTATCATATTTAATCACTAATTAAAGTGATTATCTTAAACCTAAATGATTGTTAATTAGGACGATTATTTTTCTCATTTAATCACTAACTAGAGTGATTATCTTAAACCTTAATAATCGTTAATGAGGACGATTATTTTTCTTATTTAATCACTAATTAGAGTGATTATCTTAAGTCTTGAATAATCAATAATTAGGGTGATTACTTATTTTCTTCCATGTTTAATCACTAATTAAGGTGATTATCTTGATCCTCCTTCGTATTTAATCACTAATTAAGGTGATTATCTTAACCTCATTTCAATCACTAATTGGAGCGATTACCTTATTCCTAATAGATTTGTTTAATTCTAAAGGTGAGTTATTCATTATCTATTCTTTCCTTTTCTTCCCCAATGGAATTGGCCATTTAGGAGTGAGACATAAGATCGAACTACGATGGTTTTGATCCATGAGTGGATTCCAATCCCTTGATGATTGGTACGTAGTGCAACTTCAATGCTCAAACCTACCATGTACAAATGATATATTGGTCCTAAATAAAAATGGTTGATGTGTATATGTGCAAACTATGTGATTTTCTTTCTTTTTTGTATAGCCATGATTACTTTAAAATAGAGGTGATCATGGGTAGGGCCGAGACCACGCCTAAAAAAAATTGCCCATTGGTCGGGCCGGGCCGGGGCCAAAATCATGGACAAAATTTTGTGTCCAAGCCCCGCTATTTTGGGCCAAAAAGGGTAGGCTTTCGGGACAAAATCGGGCCGGAAAAAAATTAGACTAAAATGTCGTTTTTGGCTTATCTAAAGCCCGTCCCAAAGCAAAAAAATCGGGCCGTGCCCGGCCGCGAGCCAAAGATTTCTGCCCAAACCCGCCCAAAAATCGGGTCGAGCCGAGGGCCGGGCCCGCGAGCCGGGCGGATTTGACCCCGGCTCCACTTTAAAATGGAAAATAACGCATTTAGTAAGAGCCCGCTCTATAGAATGGAAGAGGAGAGCGAGTTCCGGACGTTCGCACCTCTTAACGTAAATCCCGAACCCTATCTCATGGTATGAAGACCAATTTTCAAAAAAGCCTTATCCATATGAAGTCATCATCGTTTTAAATGATATTTCTTGAAATTGATTTTAAAATGATTTAATAAATAAATCTGTCCCTATTCATATATTAATAGAGTGGCGACTTCAAAGTTTTCTAAAAACTCATAGTCCAATGAGAGACTTTTGTGGGATTCAGACCGTTAATTAAGACGAGTAAAAAATCGGGTACCACGGTTCTTTGGTCGAACATTTGAGCGGTACTCAATAAACTCAAGGACTAGGTCATTATGGACTTAGAAAGAAGTTGGACTTGACTAGGGCTTACATGGAGATGCAAATTAGACCTACGATATGAATGGAAGTATGCCGAGATAGCTAGACTTAAGAACTTACATTAGACTAACGAGGCTAGACTAAAAAATTACCTATGCGGACTTAGGGGTTGCCGTTATGGTCTTAAGGGATGAGTAGCTTCGCTAAACTCGAGGATCCAGGTTGTTATAGACTAAGGGGAGGACCAACTACGCTAGACTTAAGGGATTTGGGCCATTATGGACTTAAGAAAGGAGTAGCTTCGCTAAACTCGAGGACTAGGCCATTATGGACTTAGTGAGAAGTTGGACTTGAACTAGGGCTCACATGGAGATGCAAACTAGACCTAAGATTTGAATTAGATTTAAAGCTTTGGAATAGGCTGGATACGCACATGGGTTTGACATTGAAAATGAACTAGGTTTTGACTTAGATTGGAATGGATTGGGATTAGACTTAGATTAACCATAAGATGGACTCTAATGCCGGTGGGCCTAATATGAATGCAAGGACTCTAATGGGCCTAATATGAATGCAAATGGATTCTAATGCATATGGGCCTAAAATGAATGCAAATGGATTGAGATTGGATTAGTTGGATCGGGATGTTTGGTTTATTGGATTGAATAGATTGGATTGAGTTTAGAATTTTCAAAATTCTTTTTTTTTTAAAAGGGCCCCCTTGTCTTTACCTTTATTGGACAAGATGATGAATTGAGTTTGAAAAAGACTTTGTTTTTTAACGGGTGGTATGATGTTTATATATGAATATTTTCGAAAAAGATATAATAGAGGAGGGTGTAAATATGTTTCAAAAGATATGGTTTTTGAAAAGGACGATGGAAGGCGATAGGATAGATATGTTGGAATAGATAAGTTAGATAGAAGGGATAAGATGTGATGACATGCATGACGGCTCGAACTCTATCTTTCATCACTTTTCTAGATGTGCTTTTTGGGATAGACTCGACCTTAGATGATATGTATGAAAAGATAGATTCTTATCTTGGGATTAGGTGAGTTTTGTTTGAAAAAGATAAGCTAAAAGTGATCATGAACGATAATGCGAAGATAGATCGAAAACCGGCAAATAAATTGACAAAAACGAACCACAGAATCACCGAGTAGCTTGCACCACACGCATGGAAATTGCATGCCATGCAAGCAACATGCGCTTAGAGCATGAACCTTGCATGCCACACAAGTTGGTGCGCCGGCCGGTTCGAGTTGCTTTGCGGGGGTTTTTCGGTTCGTCGATGTATTGGTCGTTTTTCGATGTTTTCTAGCCTAATTCGAGGGGAAAAAGAAGGGGAAAGCATGTTGAACATAGCAAACAAGCAATCTATAATGTCGTATAGGCAAGAAAAAGTATGCAATTCCAACCAAAAGTCAAGATCTATGTTTGATACTATGGTCAGACTTTGGTTAAGGCTTAAAAGGGTCCATGACTAAGAGATCGATCCCACGCTTCATATCTTTGCTTAAAGAGATGGCCACATGTAGGATGCACTCCGGTCTCAATTCAAGAACAAGAGAGCAATGTCATGGTTGGGTAGGTTTGCTTATGACTAATATCCAACACTATCGCTCGGGGAAACTTTTTGGAGGGACAAAGCGCAAGCCCCCTCCCCCGGAGGTGGCCTTACGCATAGGACATGCTCTCAATGAGTCAGGACGATTGACCTTATAGTGTCCTAGAGAAATAGTCATGCATATGCGAAGCTGTTATGTTATTCAAAAGCATAAAACAAGTATGAATTGTATTTTTTGAGTTTCACCCACTCATTAAAAATTGATTTTAAAATCCTTCCTGTAGAGTCGCCAAATTGTAGGAGTGTTTTTATTGCTTACGCAGTGTGAACGCGTATTTCACTACCTCATTGTAAAGGTTTTGTTTTGAAAATCGTTTTGAAATAAAGAAGTCGCCAACAAGACTTTAAAGGCAGACTTATAAACCTAATTGGATATTGGGACATGTTAGGGACTTATTCAATGTGGATTTCTCCGTCGTGACTCCATGAATGATCAATGAACCAAAAACTTGAGTTTGGGGGTGAGGGTACGAATATGATTAGGAATCAAATTCACCCATTGTTGGCCCCTACTTAATAACGATTCATGTCAATGTTTATGCAATTTAACAGCCTTAAGTAATATGTTAATGCAATCTAAAATTAATCTTTGGTGACATGTTGTTCAAGCAATCAAATTACATGGAACCTAATCCAATTGTCCAAATTAATCTGAATTTAGCATTGGAATATTTATTTAGGTCTATGATTAACGGAAATAAACAATTTTAAATAGATTATCGAAAATCCGAAATATATTATTTTCTAAGGATATTTAAAATGTTGTTTAAGCAATCTAAAATTAATTCGAAATATCCTTAGAAAATAATTATCGAGAATAATTAATAATAAAATATTAAAAATATAATTAATTATCAGGAATAATTAATTGGGCTTTAAAATTAGGCTTGAATTTAATAAATAGACTTTATGTTTTCTAAACGCTTTTGGTCTTGGCTCATTCAATTCCTCTTCCTTTGGATCACCAATTAGGACGACAATATTTTTCATCATCGGGTATTACATGGGGTGACGCGATTTTGTATCTATAATCTGCAACATGTTGCTTAAGCTCCTAATATTGCAAAGTTTTGTGCCAATAGGGTAACTAGTTTCTAGATTATGTAGGGCTCCGGTAATGTCAAAAAAAAAATAATCAACATCGACAACCTTGCCAAGTATCCTACAATGTTTTGGCTGCACATAATATTAAAAAAAAAACCTTAATTAGCATACGTAAGTTATTTGTCTATTTTTTATCATATTTTAGTGCAAAAAGTTATAGAATATAACACAATCCACGTACTCTAATCATTCAAAAATAGTACGTACTGTTACACGTTTAGCATTTGATATTCTCAATTACCGGTAATGTGGTAAACTGAGCCACTTCACCTTCTGTTGAGCATATCTGTTGTTCCTAAACCTATTTAACCAATAAAGTAATTAATTAGTATGCGCACTTTCACTAATAAAATTTTAAAATATACACCAATGAATAAACACGATTGTTTTTAAAATTAATAAGTAATTTAGTATATTGTTCGGTTGTAATCATAGTTCCTGAAAAATGAAAAATCAAATTGGCATCATTATACTACTTTACTTTCTTTATAGTATAAGATATAATTTCATAAAATATTATAATCAGAATATGAAATTACCGTTATGAATATTCACACAAACACTGTACACTACCAACAGAAGGTGCTCATAAGTGTTGTCCAATAATCGATTGCCAGATTTATCAATGTATTCACTTGTGATAGTCATTTTTATTGCAGTATAACTTATTTCAAACATAAACATGTCATATATTCGGTAAATATAATAATAAAGTATGTAACTTTTTATAAGATAGGCATAAAACGAAAGACAACAATTTTACTTTTCATCTAATATAATCATATTTTGCATTCTTAAACTCCCATTATATTAGTGTCTTCGTTATAAATAAATATAAAAATACTAAAACCATTGAAAAATATTTATTTTCTCTTAAGTGGTTACCTATAAGGCCCTGTTTTTTTAGGTTACAATAAACTAAAATAAAATTGTGAGAGAAAAGTAATTAAAATGAAGTGAATTGAAATTGAGCGAGCATGTCGAATTGAGTCGAACTGTCACAAGAACAAGGCCTAAGTGTATGATCATCATAACTCATAAATTAAACATTACCATCCTTTTATTTCTTGCGATATGATTTAAGGCATTATCTATCTCCTTCAGTCCTTGCCTCGTTATCTTTTGGCATATTGCTATTTCAAATTAAATTTAAAACATATATAAATGATAATGAAAATTCAAAAAAAAAAACTTCCACACATGTTGAATAGATCAAAACATTACATTTGCCTATAAAGATCATAAAACAATCGAACGCTTTTCTGTGTGGACAATTTAGCTAACAGGCGAAATATTACATATCACAAATTAATGTTGTTATGGTCTATTTTTCATACAGGTCTAGACGGTATTCTCATTCGACGGGTCCTCTGAACGAGACGATGGTATTAGATGGTCTAGATCGGCAGTTCAACCACTTTGCTATAAATGCGGCGGGCTTGGTCAGCAGGTTCAATGACGTTGAGGGAGTAAGATATGCCAAGATTGATGCCCACATTCAAGGAGCCACTTGGATGCATCTGACGGCTTATAAATAGAAGACTGAACTTCAAAAGGGACATAAAAGCTTACACGCAACTCTCAAGCAAGCACAAGAACCTCCATAGCAATTTAATCACCATTCTCTATTGTCATCATTATTCGAGTGTTATCACTTAGTTCATTTGATATATTTATTTACATTTTACTTAGAGGAGACTATCATAAGTTGTATTGACTGTCATGAGAAATCGTTGACGGTTGCATCTAATGGGTGGGGTCACACGATCACCCGTAGTTTTTACCCACATTCATCGGAGGTTTTCCGCGTCAATATTCTTTAGTGTCGTTCCCCTAATTTTACTTTTATTCGTAGCAAGTCTTGGTCATCGTCTAGTTGTCGATGTCCCAGCATCATTCCTCGTCCTTGAGTAAATTTTGACCTAAACAAATGTTATCTTTTTTTGCTTAAATAATAGATGATTTGTGATTATAGGTAATATAATCAGCATTAAAAATATAACAAGAGGTTAAAACTTAAAATGTGCTCTCCTGGAGGCCTTGGATTGTTATTTTAAAGAGAGCAACTAAACGCATGATGATGTAGAATTATAGACGGAATTCAAACCGGTAGATTGATTGTGGATGAAACTTTCACATAACTTAATCATCAATTTGTGATGGTTGGCTTTCCTATTCAATGTCATCTTCTTACGACAACTTGATGTTGCGATATTGAAGGATATATAGAGTAGAAACATTAGCAAGAGACAATACATAGAAAATTTAACAATTTATGGAAGTAGGGAAAAGAAGGAAACATCATGTTTAGATTGCTGAATAGTTGTGAGCAAGAGATTACAACATGAGTAATCACAAGGATCTATGGACGAAATAATCTCTTGGGATTCATGGCTCATTACAACAACTTAAGTCGCATTTCATTATACTCTTTTAGACACGTACTCTTGGAAAATTTCCTTCTACTCAAACCTGTTGATAAATTTTATGAAAAGGAGGATCTAGAAAATACAAACTGCTACTCTATCTCTCCTTGATGGATCATTATCTATCATTTAGATCTTTCTTATTCTTCAGATTGGATGTTTAATGCAATATTTCTACTGTAAAACTGGGAACTCTCATATTATTCACTTTCAACTTTTTGATAATCTCAATATTAATATGCATTTTACTTTCACAGTTGAAGAAACAATTATCTTTCAATATTTTTTTTTAGTTAGGAAAGTGAAAACGTGCTAGTGTGCTACCCTGCCCACCAAGCCGTTACTCACAAACCATTTTCAATTAGCGGTTATATTATTTACTCTCTTTGATAGAAATGAGTGACCATATCACCAAACTTACCATATGCATGTTCGAAGAGATCTTAAAATTAAGACCATTGGATATGATGCTCTAAGCATCTAAAACTCTTCCTATCTCAAGTCAGGGAAAGATGCGAACAGCTTGTTGGGACACGTAGTTTAAGGTGATAAGTTGTAGTGTGGTTATCGGAAATGTTATTTTATTTAAAAAGTAGATGTGATAGGAGTTGGTGGGGGGTATTTTTTATTAGATGAGAGAGAAATTTAGGTAACTTTTTATTGATAAAAGGTGGAGTGTGGGTCGAAAGATGTGTAAGAGAATTAATATATTAATGGTGGGACCAAGCCAAAAAAGGGTGTTCAAACTAATTTTGGACAAACATAAAAGGAAAGTGTTCGGAGGCTATTCCGGGACGGAGGGAGTATTTGTCATGCTCATTCGCCCTCTAATGCAAGAAAAAGGGTGGAAAAAGGTCTCACTAGTAGAATAAATGTTAATTGCGGTGGTTTTACCAATACGCAACAATGAGCCGCGTCAAAAGAAAAGGAAAATCAACCTATTGTTGCGTTTACGGGTGGAAACCGCGGCGAATAGATGTCAACGGAAATTTTTCAAAAAGTTTGGTGGTTTGACCAAAGCTATTGATGCGGTTTCCATCCGGGAACGGCAACGAATGGATTAAAATAGGGCATTCCTATTTACCGTCAGTATTTCTTGAAATCGTCAGTATTTTTTTTCAAGATTTTCCTAAACTACCCCTATGTATACTCGCTCACTCTGCCTCACCTCGCTGACCACCACCCACCCCACCAAAGCAACCACCACCACCACCACCGCCACAGGCAACCACCACCACCAACCACCACTACCACGGCGTCAACCACCGCCACCACCACCACCACCACCACCACCACCACCACGGCATCAACAACGCAACCACCACCACACCGCGACCACCACCCACCAAAGCAACCACCACCACCGCCGCCGCCGTCGCAACCACCACCACCACGGCCTCAGCCACCACCACCACGGCGTCAACAACCGCAACCACCACCACCACGACCACCACCACCGAACTACCACCATCGCGGACCGTCGCGGGAATTTTTTGTGCTCCACGGAGCGAGGGTAACGGATGAAAAATCCGTTGCCCCAATGGAGGCAACGGATGAAAAAACCGTTGCCTCCACGGAGGCAACGGATGAAAAAAACCGTTGCTTACGTGGAGGCAACGGAAAAGCAATCCGTTGCGTCGGTAGCGGATTGCTTTTCCGTTGCCTCCACGGAGGCAGCGGTTTTCATCCGTTGCCTCCGTGGAGGCAACGCGGTTTTTCATCCGTTGCCTATGGAGGCAGCGGTTTTTTCATCAGTTGCCTCCATTGGGGGCAGCGGATTTTTCATCCGTTACCTGCTCCGTGGAGCACAAAAAAATTCTCGCGGCGCGACGGTGGTGTTCAGTGGTGGTGGTGGTCGGGTGGTCGGGTGGCTAGTGGTGGTCGAGTGGTGGCGGTGGTGGTGGTGGTGGTGGTCGAGTGGTCGGGTGGTAGTGGTGGTCGGTGGTGGCGGTGGTGGTGGTGGTGGTGGTCGGGTGGTGGTGGTGGTCGTGGTGGTGGTGGTGGTGGTGGTCGGGTGGTGGTGGTGGTGGTGGGGTGGTGGTGGTCGGGTGGTGGTGGTGGTGGTGGTGGTGTTGGTGGTGGTGGTTCGGTGGTGGTGGTCGGGGTGGTGGTGGTGGTCGGGTGTTCGGGTGGTAGTGGTGGTGGTGGTGGTCGGGTGGTGGCGGTGGTGGTGGTGGTGGTCGGGGTGGTGGTCGGGTGGTGGTGGTCGGGTGGTCGGGTGGTAGTGGTGGTCGGGTGGTGGTGGTGGTGGTGGTGGTCGGGTGGTGGCGGTGGTGGTGGTGGTCGGGTGGTGGTGGTGGTGGTCGGGTGGTGGTGGTGGTCGGATGGTGGTGGTGGTGGTGGTGGTGGTCGGGTGGTGGTGGTGGTGGTGGGGTGGTGGTGGTTCGGTGGTGGTGGTCGGGGTGGTGGTGGTGGTCGGGTGGTGGTGGTCGGGTGGTCGGGTGGTGGTGGTGGTGGTGGCGGTGGTGGTGGTGGTGGTGGTCGGGTGGTGGTGGTGGTGGTCGGGTGGTGGTGGTGGTCGGGGTGGTGGTCGGTGGGGTGGTGGTGGTCGGGTGGTGGCGGTGGTGGTGGTGGTCGGAGTGGTGGTGGTGGTGGTCGGGTGGTGGTGGTGGTGGTGGCGGTGGTGGTGGTGGTGGTGGTCGGGTGGTGGTGGTGGTGGTCGGGTGGTGGTGGTGGTCGAGGTGGTGGTCGGTGGGGTGGTGGTGGTCGGGTGGTGGCGGTGGTGGTGGTGGTCGGGTGGTGGTGGTGGTGGTCGGGTGGTGGTGGTGGTCGGATGGTGGTGGTGGTGGTGGTGGTGGTCGGGTGGTGGTGGTGGTGGTGGGGTGGTGGTGGTTCGGTGGTGGTGGTCGGGGTGGTGGTGGTGGTCGGGTGGTGGTGGTCGGGTGGTCGGGAGGTAGTGGAGGTGGTGGTGGTCGGGTGGTGGCGGTGGTGGTGGTGGTGGTGGTCGGGTGGTGGTGGTGGTGGTCGGGTGGTGGTGGTGGTCGGGTGGTGGTGGTGGTGGTGGTGGTGGTCGGGTGGGGTGGTGGTGGTCGGGTGGTGGTGGTGGTGGTGGTGGTGGTGGTCGGGTGGTCGTAGTGTGAGAGGTGAGAGAGTAAGAGTGGGGTAAAGGGTATGGGGGGAATTTTAAGGAAAAAATACGGACGATTTTTAGTAAATACGGACGGTAAATAGCGATTGGGATGCAAAAAGAAGCTTTAACAGTCTCCCTTCACTTACAACACGCTAGGATTCGATCTCTCCCCGCTCCCACAACGGTTTCCTTTCCTCTCATCTCTCGATCCTCACCTGATTTTCTCTCTCTCCTCTCGGCCCCTCACTGATTTTCTATCTCTTCTCTCATCCCTCATCCCTCACCATTTTCGCCTCTCTCTTCTCTTATCCCTCACCATTTTCGTCTCTCCTCCTTCGATGGGAACCAACGACGAAGCGAGGGACGAAATTCCTCTCTCTTCGATGGTAACCAACGACGAAGCAAGGACGAAATTCCTCCTCAAATTTCGCGATATTTTCATATCTCGAGTCTTGAAGATACGAAAATGAAGTTTTTGGATAGAAAATAAAAGTGGAATGAGTGGATGAAGTCGGTCAACGAGCGATTCCGACGGTTTGGTTGTCGAGGAAGGAGAGAGGCCGACTCCGGCGCGCGCAAAGGACGGATTAAAACTCCGGTGCCGCACCGCCATATTCTCGACCGCACCGCTAGATCCGAGTTTTAGCAACCGCGAATTTCGCTTCTCTGTCAAATGAAGAGCCGACTCGCGATACCGCTAGATACGAGTTTTCATTTTTGTATGTAATTTGTTTGTGGCACGAACACCCGCCGAATCGAGCTGTGTATAGGCTATTGTATTACTTTGTATGTAATTTATTTTCTACTCAATGCATATTAAATTTTAATATGTTGTATTACTTTGTTTTAGTTACTTTTTGTTTTAATTGCATCTTAACATTCAAAATAGTATGAATATTTAATTTTCAAATTTTTTTATAAAAACATGCACCTATTCTTTGCGGTTTTGGGAAGAAACCGCAGCAATAGGTGTACGTTTTTAATATGAAAAATTACATATTCTTTGCGGTTTTGGGAAGAAACAGCTGAATAGGTAATTACCTATTCTCACGCCCTTAATTGCGGTGCGGCTAAAAGCCGCACCAATAGGCCAACTTAATGACCACCGCAATAAGCAATTATTCTACTAATGTCTCACATATATGGCAAGTATCTATTTTTTATTTTGACGATGGAAAATTACAAAAAAAAAAAAAGCTAGAGCCCTTTCCTGGCTTTAACGATCAAGTCATATGCTTCTGGACCAAAACTTGCGAGACCTTTGAAATACATAAATACACTAATGAGGACGCCGACTAATGAATGGTATTCGCAAGGTCTTTGGTATGGTAAGCTAGCCTTGTCGGGGTCGAGGATAGCGCGGAATGCTTGTAGAGAGTTCATCCGGATTATAACATTCAATGCATGCTCAGTGGCCACCTTAAAACCCATCCATATAGCTTAAAGTTTTGTCTATGTCGCATCAATAGCAAAGACCACAGTGACCCATCTATTCGTGCATGATTCCACCAAAGGCTCCACGCAATTGCTTGCTCATGTTCCAGGATGCTCGGACTTTTTCCAAGCACCATCTATCTTTACATTTAGAGGGGGGAGATCATGGCGCCATAGAACCATCGGGTCCGAAGAGTTGTATTGATGGCTATGCTCGGTACAGGAGAATGAGTATCCGAGAGAATGATCAACCCGTACATCGCAATTACTATTTTCTCGATTCAATATGATAATGGTAAGTGGGTTTGGATTAGCATCTTGAAAAGTTATGGCATTTCGATGAGTCCAAATACTCCACGTAGTCGCCATAAAGCGCACTTGTTTGTCACCACGAGCACAACCTTGCAAATACTTGCAACAATAAAAAACAAAGATAGATAATTCCGTACCCAGATGAGAGAGGAATAAATTGGTGATGTTGAACATTGATGCCAAGTTGAGTTGCCTACTAAATATGGGAAACCACCAAGTAATCCCGAAAAGATGTTCTAGGTCTCGACATCCGCATTACAAAACTTGCAAGTACCATTAACCTTTACTCCCGTTCTACTAAGAGCTGAAACAAGTAAGTAGTAGACCATTCATCAACTTTCAACCAAACAATTTCCACTTCAGAATGATTGGAGATTTCTGTATTCTTTCCAAAACATATCCTCGCTATGCAATGCCTTGAGATTTGAGCCATCTACAACCACATTTAATCGTATAAGCACCATTAGTTGATTGCTCCCACACATCCTTATCATGAGTGGGTATAGACAGGAGGGAAGTAGCTAAAATCCGCCTAGCCGTCCTTGAATCAAAACAGCGCCACACTAGAGAAGCCTTTCGGGCTTCATGATCAATAAGCTCCGCGACAAAACCTGATGAGACCCCTGGATTTAGGTCCCAAAGGAGTGACTAAGTGTTGGTAATCAACCCATTTATATTGTATAATAGAGGTGGTGCAGCCATCTCTAATGACTCTGCCTAGTCCACCTTGCATAATCTTGGCTGCGGAACACATACCTCGCATAATCCTCGTCCCCGGACATGGTTTTTGGCAAAGATGATCTAGAAGCTAGTGTGATTGGTGAGCCACTATATTTTGGGGTTGGGAATGCACATTCCATATCTGCTTAAAGATAGCGGTAACGTTTATGTGACACAAATTTCGCATCCCAAACCCCCTTGAGATATGTGACGTTCCAACACTTCTTGTTTACACTAGTAAATAAGTCGTGTTTAAATCCACACCACCGGGATCAAAGGAGCAATGACGAGATTTGATGCAGAATTTTCTTAGGTAGGAGGTAAACAATCATAATATGCAACATCATGGCTACTAGAATGGAATTCATTAATACCAGCCTATCTGTTTGAGAAAGGTTAGAGTACTGCCATGACCTAATCTTCTTGCAGACTTTATCCACCATACCTTGTAATTAAGACGTGTTCCTACTAGTTGCCTCCATAGGACAACCCAAATACACATCAATACATTGTTTGCTCTGGAAGCCTAGTGGTGTACGCATATAGCATACAAAAGTTGAAGGATTGTTGCGGCTAAACTTTACAAAAGATTTCTCAAAACTAACCATTTCCCCTTAAAAAAGCACAAAATTCATCCAGGATGCCACGCAAACTACGATAGGCATCAGGAGTAGCTTGGAAAAAGAGTAAGGCATCGTCTGTAAAAAATAAATGAGTGATTTCGGGAGATCGCCTACTTATTCTAATTTCTCGGATAAGTTTTGCATCCCGAGCCGATTTTAGTCTATAACTCGAGACTTCCCTACACAATATGAAGAGAAAGGGGGATAAGGTATCCCATTGATGCAACCCAGCCGCTGGAGTGAAAGAAGTAGTTGGATCACCATTAACCAGACAAAGAAAGCTCCGAGTTGAGACCCATTGGGAAATCCAATGGATCCAGCGTCCCGGGAACGACATAGCTTTCATTAGCACAAGAGGAAATTCCAATTAATACGGTCATAAGCCTTATTAAGGTCCACTTTGAGTGCTCCATAGTAACGTTTTCCAGCTTTATGTTGGTAATCAAAGTAAGGACTTCATGTCCTAAGATAGCACTATCGGCCATACTCAGTTTGGAACAAACACGTATTGGGCCTCCCCAATTAATCCCGACATAACCCCTTTCACTCTATCTACTAAGATTTTAGCAATGACTTTGTAGGTGGTATTACGTAAACTAATGGGCCGAAAGTGCGTCACCAGGGTGAGGAGAAGCAAATTTGGGGACCAATGCAATGGAGGTCCTATTTAGCTCTTTAAGCAAGTATCCCTTCTCAAAAAAAAACCTAGAGAACCTTAATAACAGTGGGGCCCACATGGTCCCAAAACTGTTTGAGAAATAGAGGGCAACTCCATATGGGCCTGGCAACTCACTTTGGGCCTCTGACAGATGCGGTAAATGGTGGAATAATATCCTGGTGGTTTTCTAAACAGGGAACCGAGGAGGGTTTATGGGCCGGGACTGAAAAGGCCTTTGAAGTGAGTATCAAATAGAGTCGAAATATGGGCCGGTTCAGTCGTCCAGGTACCATCTGGCTGCTGGAGGGAAGACACGTAATTGCAATGACCACGCAGTTTCACCGCCTTAAAGAAATATTATCCCATCGGATTAGGGCTCTTTGCCTCGAATAAAACCATTGCAAAGTTGCAAGTTGACGACAACTTGCCCGTGGATGACTTGATTGCATATTGAACATCATCAATCATCATCATGAACTTGTGCTTGCATCTCTCCAAGTTGTTGAGTGAATCCAGACCATTGAATGTCGTGGGTTGATTTATATGTTAAACACCACTCCCTACAAACCTTGAGAACTATTGCTAATTTCCGTTGTAGCATATGAGCCCATGATCTCCCTGGATGAGACGCAGACTATATCTTTTTAAGATCTTCCGTCATTAAAGACCAAGCTTCCAGACAAGTATCTATTCAATGCCGAAGAAAAAGTTAACATCCTTGGCTAAACACAGTGTTTTGCAAGAAATGTATTTGGTTTTCAGGTAGTTTTTTACCACTATCTGCACAAAAACTTGATTTGTTTGGTATTTTCTAATAATTTTTTTAATGTTTTTTTTAATCAAGGATGGTTTATGAAACAATACCCTTACTTAAAATATGTTTTTAAGTAAATAATCCCTATCTAAAATTTATACATTTTTTCTAAACATTTTTATTTCTCCAAGGCAACAAGTGTAGCATAAATCTTTCTTTTTCATAGGTACAACAACTTTTTGGGTGAATTAGTGCATCTGGTGATATTACTCCTTCCATCTCATATTAGTTGTCATGTTTAGGGAAAAAAACAAATAAGGGAACATCATTCTATGGTATTGTTTCTAGAGCTGTCAGTTTGGTTAATGAACTGCTGGTTGAACTGAAACAACTGAAATTTGAACTGAATTAAACTGAACTGGGAGTAACTGTAACTGAAATTAACTGAAAAATAATGAACTGGAACTGAAATAAACTGTAAATGAAAAACCAAAGCTGAACCGCAAATCGACCAAAACAAATCAGAATGGCGAAAATAACCGTGAAAACTGAAAAGTTGATCGATCAACCGAATCGAACGAATATGTAACTGAATTAACCGAACTGATTCAAACTGAAACTGAAACTGAACTGAAACCATTTTAAACTGATTTTAAACTGTATCCGAACCGAATTCACATATTACCCAAATTCACGATAGTACTCCAATTCACATACAAATTTTATCATGATAATTTTTATTAGTACTTGAATTTATGACATACTTCCTCCGATCTTTATTAGTTTACCCGTTTCTTTTGCACAGAGTTTTAGGAGAAATAATGTTGTGGGGCATAGAAAGGCAGAGAAACTGTTATTTTATATTAAAGTTGAATGTATATGTGTGATGGAAAGTTAGTACTCGACCCAGTTGTGACTCAACCCAATTATTACCGACCCAGTTATCACCCAACCCAGTTACCACCCGACCCAAAACCATTCCGACCCAATACAACCCAACCCAAAACCACTCCGACCCAATTTCACCATGTTATAAAGATGTAGGTGGTTGTGTGGATGTGAATGAAGAATTATGAGTGGATTTAATCATCTTCGCATCCAATTTCATTACATTTTCGCATCCATGACTCATAAATTTATCCAAATTTCCAACTGAAACTCGATTATTATCAAATTCTCATGACACATGACCCTTTTTCTTGTTCCTTATTCAGTTCTTTAAGGACTTCTTATTGCAATAATATGAGTTATGATGTCTACATTCTCATCTTTTCTTTTTTCTATTTGATTGCAATTTTTAGATATAGAAGTCATTGTTATAGTCCTCTCACGATCAATTATATAATCATTATCATCAAAAGATGATGCCCATATGCTGCAATCCATAGCTATTGCATATTATCAGTAAGTAAGATGCAAGCAACATTAAAAACAAATCAACAGAAAAAGTCTTCCAAGCTACATCCAAGAACTTCCTGCCCCTTGTCGCCAGTCACTGTTGTTCAAGTAGCACAGACATACGACCACAGTTCAGGTTAATTCAACTTCCAATTTTTCTAATCAGCAATTGAGAATTGAAGAAGGGAACAAATAATGTGTGAAGTGTTAACTTACCCGGAACTGGACGGATCTTGGCCATCTGGTTGTTTGAACTCCGGTATCCAACCTCTACTCCGGCGTGACTGACGAGAGAGAAGTGGGAGTCTCCCAAATTTCAGATTGAAAAAAAAAAAGAGATGTATCAGATTCAACAAATGTAGAAAAATTAGAAAGACCCAGTTGGTTAAAAACTTTCAGATACACCAAAAAAAAAAAAAAAAAACTCAAAATATTTAGATATCAAAAGTTTACAAAGGAACGAAAGAAGATAGATTGAAGGGGAAACCCGGAACTTGCAATTCGAATAAAATTAATTGAAACCCAAAATTAGCAAGAGTCAACGAAAAAATCCGAGAATAAAAAAAAGGCAAAACAGAAAATATAAGGTTTGGGGGTAAATCATTAATACATATAGAAAATCAAGAATTAAAAAACATGTGTAAATAAATTCCCCCCAACATTGAAGAAACTCTTGGAATGAAGACCAATTATCGGATTCCATGAATTTGGTTAAAATTTCAAGATTAGAAGTATCCAACAACACATATTGATCAGAAATGGAGACCATAAGTGAAAATTGTTAGGATCTACCATTAGGGGTTTGGGGGGAATGAAAGAGGAGATGGAAATTGCAAACCTTAGAGAAGCGAGAGAAGGAACCAGGGAAGTATCATTGTAAATAATTGAGGGGTTATTTCTATTTTGTGGAACATTAGTAAAATTCAATCAGATATCTACACCAAGTTTTGTTTTGGAGGGTATTTAGTATTTACCCCGCCTTTTTTTCTCCCTTGGTAGATATGTTTATAATTTTGGAGGGAAAGTTCCCTCCTAAATTTTCATTCTAAACGGCCAAACTCCATGCTCCTAATCCCTAAACTTCAAACCCAATTCTCATACCCTATAACTCCGTTTCCAAATAATCATAATTATTTCACAAATTATTAAAATAGGCGGTCTAATTTTAACATAAAATTAGACAAACCTAAGCCTGGATTTTTCTAACAAGCTCATTCCATTTCAATCTAACCCAACACTAACCTAGTCATCCCTTCTCTTCTCCTTCCTTTTATTTTTCTTGATTCTCGAACTACAACAAACAATTTCAAAAAATTACCCGACATTTTTACCGAATGGAATAAACTAGTCACTAAATGGATTAAACTAGTCACTAAATGGGTGGAAAAAGAGGAGAAAGTAGATGGAATAGGTTACAAATAATAGAAAAGGCAACAGTGTATAGATTAAAAAGAAATGAACCAAAAAGGAAAGTGTTTAGATTAAATTACCGTAATACCGATACGACGATACGTATAGCAACTCAAAGAGAAGGATGATCAAATAGACTCAAGACTCCTAAGTCCTATGTTATTATCTTAGTATCTTTTAAGATCCACAACTGAAACATCAACGATGAAAATCTATCAATCTAATGATGCTTCGATTATTGTTAACCGTGTAATAACATCGATGATCGACCTATCTTGTTGCAAATGAATTAGATACTTTCGGTTCCGAAATGAATTCAACTTAAAGATATGATTAACTTAAGTAGAGTCCTGTTATTATCTTGAATTAAACTTAGGGTGCTTTGTTAAAGTAGATGTTTTGAGTTTCAATATGTATTTAACTTAGAGACGGATAACTTATATGGAGTATTGTTATATTGAACCAATCTACTAAGTTACATTGTTCTACATTAGTTGCAAGCTGAATCATATACATCAATTAACTTATCACTTATATCAAAGTATAAAGTATCTTTAACATAAATGGTCAATGTAAACAGAATACAAAGTATTTCATAATACAAAGTATCTTTAACATAAACAATCCATGTAAATCATATACACCAATTAACTTATCAACTTATATCAATATATAGATCTAAATATCTAATGCAATATCAGTAATTCAATATACATTAGTCTTGTGCAATAACAAATTGTTTCGATTTGTTTATGTGTTTAGATGTATTCGCATATATAACGTCTAATCGACTAACTTAATAACAACTTCACTTATCAACTTGTTTTGCTTTAGCAATATGTTTTGTATTTGCGACACATAAAGCTTAAGCAAGGTTCATTTTGATAGATCATTGCCCTTTTCAGTTACATTGTAAGCTTACATTGATACATTATATAATCTAGTATCAACTTGTTTCGAGTTAAATTAGATATTTGAAATTTAAAATAATTGTAACTTATAAACGATTAACTACATTGGAGTGTTCTTATCTTCATTTATGTTATCGTTTCACATTGATACAATATCTAATAACCTTATACTAACTTGTTTCACTTTAATATTATTTTCGATATCGTAATGGAGGCATGGAGCAATGTTATGTTCAATCAATTGGTCTTGTAACTTGTAAGAGACAGCATACTCTTAATTTTAAAGCTGGACAACGGTCCAATCCCAATATTAAGAAGAGAACAAATCATCTTTGTAATATAGTGACTAGTTTAATCTAATTAGTGACAAGTTCAATCCATTTGGTTCTCACATTATTTAATCGTTGTAGTTCGAGATTCGTTGTAATCCAATATCAATTTGGTTCACTTCGAATATTATGTTTCAAAATCAAAATGGATACAACTTAATCTTACTTTAAATTAAGCAAAGTGATTTTCAATTACTTTCTTGTCACACATAGATACCTTGATCCGATATTATATTAACTTATTTTACGTCGATTATATGTTTTTCGGCCTCAATGACTAGTATCGTTATAGACTTATAGTAAGCCATTATAGTTAAAGTAAGACATTAATATAATCAACTTTTTTAAAATGTCTAACTCGTCTTTTGAGGAAGTTTATAATAATTTATATTGATATGAGATGTCCTTTTTTAAATCAAATATGATATGATTTGCATACAACTAAAAGTTTGAATATCGACTTATATAAATTTGTCTTATTCCAAATCATATATATCGGTAATAAAATACACTTTTACCAATGTCACTTTCATACACGTTTTTATGAAGTACAACTATTTTTTCGAGGCAATTGCGGAAGTGCCGACAACACTTATTTCTTTGCATTAATTTTTAACAGGACCCGAAAAAACATATGGCCAAAACCCGACATGAAGCTCAATTTTTCTCGAACAAATACAAGAATGTGATTAACTTCTACCCGAACCGATGCGATTATCGCCGAAGTTATGTGGTTTTCGTCAATAACTGAAACTAACCGAAGCGAAACCGAAAATAACCGCAACAAATTTTAAGCGCTATGGATTTAACCGTTGGTTGATTTAACTTGTTTGGATAAAGCCGATTTAAGCTGCAGCCGAATTGAGCCGAAAATGGAAAGGAAAAAAACTGAATTAAACTGAGGCCCGAAAAGTTTGTTAAGCGGCCCGAATTGTTAATTATTTCAGCTGGTATAAAGCGGGCGATATCAACCGAGCTGTTTGGTTATAACCATAGCGGAACTGTTGAGCCGAATTGACACCTCTAATTGTTTCCCACCTCTTATATTATTTTTGACCAATATATATTGAATTTAGTGGAACACTTAATATTTTTGTTATTTATTACTGGAAACTTGACAACTATTTTAGGATATCAGATTAAGAAATTTTGACAGCTAATATGGGACGGATGACTGTAGTCTAGTAGATAAGTCTAGTCATAACTCGTAAAGGTACATTGTGGATATCCAAGTTAGTTGTTGTACACCCAATACCAGAGTCCGGATCCTCTACAGTTTTAACAGAACTATACAAGGTAAAGTTGTATCTGAACCATACATTTTAAAATCAAGGGCTCATATTGGTGGGAAGGGGAAAATTAGGGGGTGGATTTTGATGAGAAAATATAGGGAGGGATTATAGAAAGATAATATGTGAGCCATTGATTTTTATTGAATTGTTCATATTGCTCAAATTCTACCTTATAGAGTTATTTTAGAAGCTTTAGAAGATCCCAAATACCATAATACCCACAAATCCCAACCCCCCACCACCCAAATCTGATAGATTTGCTGCTCACAAATCACCACCTAACTTCCCAATTCCGACTACGACTATTAATGAATAATAATACATAGGCTGCTTGTGTAAAAAAAAAAAGAAGGGAAATTCTACATGGTAGCCCCTTTTTAGGTTTTACTACGTAGTAGCACTTCTTAAATTTCTTTACGCTTGTTAGCCATGAACTTTTAGGTTTTTCTACATGATAGCACTTTTTAAGTGAATTTCGTTATGTTGTCGTTAGTTTTGACATTTATTAGTTTGGCACGCAAATTGAGACTTTTTCGACACCCCAAAGCAGTATTTACGATCATTTTTTGACAATTCCGACCTTTAATTGAACCTTTAAGGACAAAATTTCGCCCCTTTCGTTGTCAAAAATGATCGAAATCTTGGTTTTAGGTGTCGAAAAAGTCTCGATTTGCGTGCTACTGTGAATGTCAAAGCGAGCGACAACTTAACTAAATTCGCTTAAGAAATCTTCGTAGAAAACGCAAAAGTTCGAAGGGCTACCAAAGTATAAAAAAATTTAAGAAATGCTTGTAAAACGTAAAGCACAAGAGCTAAATGTAAATTTCCCAAATAAAAAGGGCTAATAAGACTAGGGAGAGAGATGTCAATACTCCATAAACAAGAAAAACAAATCGGCACCAACACAAACTCAAATTATATAAAGAATCAAGCTTCATTTCTCCATGTTATCTGTTGAGATTTTGTCAAGCATCTCGCTAAAATATATTGATTAGCCAATAATAACATGTTTCTTGTTAGACTCCGTTGAAAATTTTCTTAAAGTTCAAACTTCAACTTGAGGCATCACTTTTCTCTTTGGAATAAAATGAAAAGATCAGTAAAACCATAACTCAGCTAATTGTCAGTTTAGATATGCATTCTAAAGCAGTTGCATGGTTACTTGTGTTCACATATATCTACAGTCTACACTGCAATGTTAATAATTTCCTTTTTCCTTCTAAACCCATGTACATTTGTTCTACTTGTCTAATAAACGACCCCAAAAAAGACTGCATAATCGCTATTTCAGCTATATACGCACCCAAAAATTCTGTTATATGCCTTCACTTTGGACTAGTTTCTCAAAATACACCCCCAGTACAAAATGTCATCTAGCTTAATTACGAGCAAAAGTTGGAAGGATTGAATTGTACTGGGAAGATGCTCATTTCTCACCCATGGCACAAGGGATGCAAGGAGGATCTTCCTGATCTACTGGAGTAATGAGCTGCAGACAATGGTCATGGAAGGTGTGGCCACAAGGTAGAACAGCTACAGCTGGTGGAATGGGTGGTTGTACGAAGGGACCTTCAGGTGCAAATGATAAGTCTCTTTTGCATAGCATGCACTTGAATCCAGTTGTTGGAGGTATATCAAAACCTGCAAGCCAAAACCATTGTTAATAATTTCTCGTATTGAGTATATGCCACTGGAAGTTAAATTGAGCACAGCAGTGTCTTGTTGGCATTCGTGGTAAGCTGAGAGAGGCAGACAATCATAGGCAAGAAAGCAGTCCCATTCCAAATTTACAGCAAGTTTATGCTCAATATATTGCAGATGGTAAGAAAGTTGCATAATGCTGAATGCGATGCAGCAAATAGTAGCTCCTATAGAGACAAGGCCAGCAACAGCAGCTCAACTAGTGGATTTTTGCTGAACATTAAGCACATTTAAAAGTTAAATGTCATCAACGAAAAACCCTGGCAAAATATCAATATCTGCAACAATTTTCATGGGAAAAATGGGAAGATGCTGCAAAGATTTTCCTCTTTTTTTTTTAAGTGGATACAGTGAATGAGCTAACTTGACCCACTGCTGCTGGTCCGCCGGCCCAACTTTGGCACACGAGACCCCTTGGAAGTGGTAGCTGGGGGAGGGGGGGGGATGATAAGAGACTCCCATCCCCAAGGTACCCTATTCCCCTAGTGGGGGTCTGATAATGACCTAGTCATGGAAAGCAAGCTTTAACAATGCTTGGTAGTTGTTACTGCAAAGGTATTAACATTATGAGAGTGCATTACTCTTTTTTGGCATTAGTTCAATTCCGGAGATTTCAGTGGATTGGCCAAAGTAGGAATGCATCAAACCGGCACGGAATATGGGAAGATGCCGTGGAAGGAAGCAAAAGAGCCAGGTGTGGAATCTGATGCCTCCTCAAGTGCTGTTAAGTCAAACTTGGTCCGATTGGGTACCATTAACATTAACCAAGTCAAACACATTACACACCATCTACCGAAAGGACCTCCGAAAATTGTCATACCGAAATTTGTTTTGAATTTCGACTTGAAAGGAATTTCAAAATTCATAGCTCTACTAAAAGAGAAATAGAATTTGCTATAATTTGTAAATCGAATTTAAATAGAATCTTCAGAAGGTAAAACTACTAATTGAAGAAATACACAAACCCTTCTCAACAGTCCACAATCCAGGAAGAAAATGAATTCGACCCCAAAAAAAAGATGTCTAAATTTTTCATAGAGGCGCAATTACAATCTGATGAGATAACATGTTGATACATCTCTGCAACAGTTCCAAGGCTAGAAATTCCCTGCTTCCCATATTGTTAGCCCAGTGTTGGCATTGAAGGCAGTAGGTAGCTAACTTTTTAACTTATTTTGTTAAAGACAAGTATCTTTCATAAAATTATATTTAAATCTTAAAAGCTACACAATTCTACGTTTGTGACTTTATATAAGTTTTTACATATATATACTGGTTACAAAAGAATGTGATAGTTTGGCATCAAAGTATTTTTATTTTATCTTTTTATAAGGGGAATGGCATCAAAGTCTGTTTTAAACATCAAATATGGTGGTAAAATGGGACAACATATAATAGAACACAAAATAATGATTTCAAACAAGGATTTGAAGCTAGTGGATAATACTCACTAGTTTACTACATTCCTTGCTGTATCAGATCCTGAAAAGCTTACCTATCACTTAATCATACTACTAATAGTATATAGCTAGCAGACAATTTTGTTTAAACTCTCATATGTGTACATTCTCATTTTCTTGCAAGAAAATTATTCCTCTTGACATTATTCCCATGTCAATATATTATTTCTCCTTACTAGAAAAATTACCAAGAAATAGAAATATACTAATTCTAGCCAAGGTATTACCATCTCTTCGCATCAAGAACATAGCACTAGAGCTTCCATTCCATAAAGTTCAGCATGACAGGATTTAACTCATAGATTTTGGTTCAAATTCCTCTTGTAGGAGAAGTTCACAAAACCACTATTTTTCGATGCACCTCTAGGTCCTCTACATAGTAAAATTTCAGCATAATAGGTTTAAAAATCTAATAACAAATAGGCATCAAAACTTGCGCATCAGCTACACTTATGGAATATGTAACTCTATAATTAACTCCCAAAGAAGTACCTCAATCATTATCCATCTTGTGAAGAAGAAACCATGCAGCATATATTTTCCCTAAAAGGATTCTTAAAAAATAATTACTTAGTGAATGATGGAAGCAAGAGGAGGCATGCATATATTACCTTGAAACTTTATACAAGCCATCGCACTAGAAGCTTGTGATGCTCTGAAAGCTGGAGCTGCCTTTGCTAAAGCAGCTAACGCAGACTTTCTCCAATCACTAAGAGCTTGATGATTATTTGAGCTGGTGTTGAGCAAATGAGTCTTCCACGGAGCAGTTGCAGATGCTGGGCTACGTCCTGAAGGAGAAAAGGCAGCTGCTGCAGATCTCTTTGATTTATTTGCAGGCTTTGGAATTCTTGCTGAACCAGACCTGGTTGCTACCGTCCTTGCCAAAGCAGTTGGAGGCGCATCTATAGGCAGAGACGCAAAAGTAGGACTTTCAGCTGCAATCACAGGTAAGGTGGAAGTGTTTGCAGAAGGAGCTGGGGAAATCATCGTAGAACTTGGGACGTCCAAGGATATCTCTTCAGAAGCACTACATGCAGTTGGGATTTGAATTGGTGAAACAAAAGCAGCTGAGGAAGGTGAAGAATGCTGCGTGACCCTTGCTGTGTTAGAGGCTCCAAAAGTATCGGCTGCAGGAGGGAAATACGTTGCATTCCTGGTCCAAGCACTTGCAGAAGAATCCTTGATTATAGAACTAGGGATAATAGAGGAATTTGCAGAGATAGTAGAGGCTGGCATAGGGCCTGTCGCAATTTCCCCCAGGGCATTCTGCAGTAGATCTGGTGAAAATTGTAGCGCTGAAGTTTGAGGCATTATCTTTCTACGCTGATGCTTTATTGAGGCCCGGGGGAGGCAAATCTATGTTTCGTTTGAGAGATTCTCTACTGACAGCTGTAGATGCACGAGGATGCGCAGTTTGCAGCGTGCTTTCAGCTGCTTGACCTGATAGTTTAGGTATCACATATATTAGAGCATTGTAGGCTTGTGGCACACTCTTACACATGACATATACAACAGCAACAAAGCCTTAGTCCCAAAATGACATATATCAGGAATAATGAAAAGAAAACAAATTAATGGCTTAATCTCCTTGGAATTCGCAAATAATTTATGAACTTATCCAACAAAACATTTTATATCCTGAAACATACCCATTTTTCATGCAATGAATGCTTATAGTCCAATCGACCAGCAGATTTATGGCACACATGCATCAATTATGTTACAATCAGTATATTTGTAAGTTGTAACAGCAAACCAGAAGCTCTTTCAGAATAAATATCCATTAGACAATAATAAAAGTACCACCACGAGCACTGAAAAACAGACATACCAAAATGAAGAAGCCTACTGGAACTGTGGAGGAGACCACTTTTCACAATGTGAAAAGCAGAATACTTCTCATAGTGCAACTACACTACCATATTTCATGCAGCACTTAGAGCCTCACAAAATTTAGCGATGATTGTTAGTTCTAGGGTCAATATAATTGTGACCTCTAAGTCTATCCATTAAAGCAGTAGGTATCCTGATAACCAGGCTTTCAGCAGAAAGCAATGGCCAGAGACTATAAATAACTCCAATCATACAATGTAGGTCTTTAAATCTCATAAGAGCAGGATCAGAATACCTTTTCAAGTTTAAACCCCAAATAAATGTGAGCCCTCTACATCTTGGAATACAACATTGATGGTTCAACAAGTCATGGAAATTGGTGACCCCAGAGAAATCCGTGAGGTACAGGTTCCCTTGGACACATCTAGCTAACTTAAACATTTCTTAACATAAAGAACTGAGACACAGGTGTTTATCATCAATGAGTGAGATGCACAGACAGCTCACCTGACTTGTCTTGGCAGTCAGATTCTCTAGAAATTATCCCAGAAAGGGGTGACATGAAGTTGGGGCTTCTATGTGAATTCTGCATCAGCTCAGCAGCATTTTGGTGATTACTCCTTAGGACAGAAGAGTTGAATGGAACTCTCTGCACCGTTCTTCTCATGTACTCCATCAATCCTTGATTATTGTCAGATATATTGGAAAGCATGTGTGGTTCAGCTCCAGAACAATCAGAAGGATTACTCGAAGATATTCTTGAGTTAGTCTCAATACCAAATTCCAAGTTTTTGCTGCTTGGGGTGGGTATATAATGATGCATGTTCACCTGTCCTCCATGTAGGTTGGAGATTGGACTCATATCATTCCCAGAAGTCATGGCTCGCAGACCATAATCATCAGCAGACAAGGTTAGGTTGTTCATACAATCCCAAGGAGTCATTAGACCACCTAAATTGTTCTGAATCCCGGATACGCTTCCCCCTAACATTGTTAAAAGAACCATTAGCTACTTGAACTTGGGGAGAAAAAGAGGTCTCACTCATATGGTTGTTCCCATGATAAGAATTGGTGTTCAAATTAGGAGCAACCGTACTATGATATCCAAGTGACAAAAATGCTGCATCAAGTTTGTCCGAACTGCTAGGTTGAGATGAATTAACTCTAACGTGGTTTTCGTACACCCTTGGAGCAATACTTTGCTCGACTTTAGCTGCACCGACAATGAAGTTAGTAAACGTTCTATTGATCTCTGCTGGCTCTCTGCTATTATTTTGTATCTCAGAATCCATTACACTCATGTGGATGTTTCCAACCCCACAAGTACTAGCACTACTGGAACTTCTGTCCATTGCACCAAGAATGTTCTCGAAATGAGGTACCTTGTTCATGCCATGATAGTCAGACATCATGTTATTGGGAATTTGACATCCAGAGATCGTTGTATCCACCCTTGCACTAGGAAACTCGAAAACCTCATGGTCTCGAATGGAAACGTCATTAGTAACAATCACATCCTGTTCAGCAGGAATATGCATAAGAGATCTATTATGTTCATCCATGTATGTCCCCATATCCAAATCATGTACAGACGGACTGGGAAAATTTTGTTGGTACCCATACATATTCCCTGCAGGCAATGGGGAAAATTGGAGTGGCGCAAAGGGGAAGGGAATAGGACTGTCAATACCACCATAATCTGCTGGTAAAATAGAGCTCACAAAATCGTCGTGTGTCTGACCATTACTTGCCATACCTCTGGATTAAGGACAATGAAAGTCCAATCAGATTAACAGCAATAATATGTATATAATTGGAAATATTAGCATAGATTAGCTAGCATGTCAACTTAGTTTTACTATTATCAACCAAGCATTTTTCCTGCTTAGCGCATAGCCGTATACCACACACACACTGGCAACAAAGATAGACAAAATCAACATGCTAAACCTCATAGATGTTGTAGCCTTGGTGGTATTATTAAGTGAATACACTTCGACATTAAAACAAACCATAGGAAGATGTAATAGCCTTGGTGGTACAAATTAAGTTAATTACACTTCGATATTGAAACCAAACGTAGGAACCCAGCTCTTCAACTAACTACTCACTTAAAATTGCTGAGGAAACCATATAGTCCACAAAACTTCGCATCACGGATTTTCCACTGAACCAAATTTTTATAATTGTGACAAGTGACAAGTCACAAGCTCATTTCCTACAACCCCAGTTCTAAAAGTTCAATTAACCTTCCCTATCCGAAACAAAGTCATAACATTTAAAACCCAGATAAAAGCAAACAGTAGATAACCAAGAAAAACAACTAAAGGAGAAATAACATGATGAAAACAAGCAAATTAATCATAGGTCAAAAAGCAAAATATTCTACCCAAAACCCACAATTGATACTTTCCACAATTCAAGTAAAAATCTGACCAATAACTCAATCAAAATCATCTAACGGCAATAATTCACAACCACAATCCCATCTCAAAAAAAAAAAAAAAAAACCCAGATAGCAAAAAGGAAATTCTTGAACACCCATCAAAAGAATACACCGAAAAAGTAAATTCTAGAGTAAAATTCCATGATCGGAAAAGAAACAGTGACATCATCACAAGGGCAAGACCGAATTTATCAGAAAAGCGAGGAAAATTAAAAAAAAAAAAAAGCGTTGAGTTATTAAAGAAGAAAAAGATTACCAAAGGGTTCAAAATAATGGGTTGAATTCGGGAGGAGATGTTGGAGTGAGCATGAGAGTATGGAAGGTGGAGTGGTGGAGAGAGAAAAAGAGAAGAAGGGGAGAGGGGGGTTGTTTTTGGCGCTTAGGGCGGAAGAGTTTTAAAGGGTTCGGTGTGGGACCCATTTAATGCACTCTCTTTATCTTTCAAAGAGAACACTTTCTCTCTCCTTGGTGCTTACGTGGGAGCTCCCCTATTGTCCATTAACCTCACCTTAATGCTCACTTTGCACACTTGTACTGCTGCGTTACTCTCATCTTATGTGCCAAAAACATACAACTACATCAAGTATTTGCCTGTTTGGGTGTTGTATGGTGTCACTCATGGTGCTCACTAGTCACTAGTCTAGTTAGGTCATGAATGACTGAAGCTACACATACACTTGGTATATACGTAGAGTTGTCCATTTAGGTTATCCGTCGAATTTCGATTTCACCGAGGTTGGGTTAGGTGCATTTACGTCAGGTCATGTTCAGGTCAACAATCCCTTAGGTAGGGGTTGAGTGGGGTCCATATGGGTCAAGGCACGCCCGGGTCAACCATATGGTCGGGTCGGGGTGGGACCATTTTTGGGTCAAGTCTAACGGTTTCAGGTGACCCATGTTGGATTACGAACGGGTTTGTGAGGGTCGAAGTCGGATTTCGGTTGAAATGAGATCAAATCATCTTTTTAGATCATGCAATTATCTTCTTTATCGACTAGTTATCTTTTATCAAATCTTCTCTGTTTTTTTATCGATCTACACTTTCTCGTGTCTTATCCAACGCGCGTCTTTGAAGCTTAAATATGTTTCATTATATATTAGTAAAAATGATAACGATTGAATATTAATAAAACACTAATTGAGACGAATCAAACAAGACCCCATATGACAAAAAATTTTCTTATAAATTGAAAAAAATTGAGAAGATTATCTCTAAGTATGAATAGTGTCAAGATTCCAAGTGAGAAGGATAAAAAAAATAGAGGGAGTACTTCTTTTAGATCGAGTTATTATAAACTAGTTTTGAGACCCATGCGATGCACGAGTTTGTTTTTCATATTCTAGATCTCTTTAGTTTCTTTGTTTAATTACAAACCTTATTTATAGTTGATCTAAATTTGTTTAACGGTCTAATTTTTGTAAATGAAAGGTTTATTAATGTAACACAATTTTTATATACGTTATTTTGTATGATTTACATATTATTTAGGATTATCCGTAGTTGTTTACTAAAAACTACAATCTATCAAAAACTTGTCCTAAATTCTCCATATTTTTTTTCTAAGAATTCAATTTATTATTCGGAATCTTATTCGCCAAATATTCTAGTTTTGAGACTCGTGTGATGCACAAGTTCTTTTCTTGTATTAAAACTAGTACCATTATTTGTTGTTAGGTGTGACAATAAATTAAATTTTGCATGATCATGTTTGTTTGGGCATAGCTAGAATTCCCGGAAAAAAAAATATAGTTTCTCATTTTCCTTTATTTGGTTGGTAAAGGGTGGTAAAGCTAGAGGAAAATTAATTTTTCAAGGATGAAAAATATTTTCCTTCTCACGAAAATGAAAAACACGTTTTTCACCCTAATCTTCACCTCAAGCGAGATATGGTTGCAAAGCGAAATTGGAAGGGAGTTAAAGGAGAGATAGCGTGCGCGCAGCAGCAAACCCTTCCACTTTAAGTGGGTCCCACTCCCACATTTAAAATTTGAGAGAAAATTTCTCTTTTAATATATTTGTGGGGCCCGGTTGTTCATTATACAGTGGCAATGATGTAAATACCTTACGTTTACGACCTGAGGATATTATTCGACATTAGAATCCTAAGCGCTATTTTTTTTTTAAATTACTAGTTTTTGAAACATTTGATTTCAAATTCGTAGGTACTTTAATAAATCCTAAATTCCTAACTCTCTTTTTTTTTTTCCATTTAATTGAAAAGGTACTCGAGGATAAAAATTGCCGCCCCTCATATTATCTATTTATAAATAAATAGTTAAATTATAGTCCTATTATTGTTATAATATATTTTTTTATTGGCTCAAGTGGTATAATGGAACTAATAGAACTAATACACTTTTGTTCGTACTATGGTTCACATATCTTATAGTCTTAACTCTTATGCTAGTTACAATTCATCTTTTTTTCTTCTTTTATATGTTGGATAAATAATTCATTATGTAACATCTAATAATTTATAATATATTAGGTTGTACAACTAATGGATATAATTTGAAAATATCGTGAGGAATCTCCACTGGTATACTAACAATAATAATATTTTACAATTATGTTAAAAGTTATACTCTTGTACTAATATTTATAATTGCTTTAATAATCTATAATAAACTTATATATAACCTTAAAACTAACATAGTTTACTCTTTAAAATATATACTTAATGGAATTTTGGCCATTATCTAGTTAAGTATGTTCACAAAATTTTTAAATGATTGTAAAGTGAAAATTTAACTTGGTCAAATGCATGTAATAATATTAATAAATAATTTGATCATTTTTTGGTAATAATTTGATAATACAAATATATATATATATATATATATATAATGACTAAATTAAGTTGAAAAATAAATAAAAAAATATATAGGAAAAATTATTAAGCTAACATTTGTCCCATCCGCTAAAAATAAGTCAATCTTTTGATTAACCCTGAATAAGTCTACCATTAATACAAATCAGTTTTTAACAAGTTGTTACCTGTTATTAACCTATTTAACTTGTTAGATGACTACGAGTAACTCTTTAATTGTTGTTATTGTATATATGTATTTTTTTAATAAAACCCTTATGTCTACCTCCTCATTTTCTCCTCCTTATGCTCCACGACCCACCTCCCTCCCTCTCCAAACTCCAGTTCACCACCATTATTAACCAATCCTCTTCATAAACCCCCATAGTCCACGGCGCATTATTCACCCCCTGCTCATAATATTCACCTCCACCATCGCTAATCGGCCACATCACGACACAACCACCACCTCCCACCTCCACCGAGCCTTCACCCCTCCGATCCACTCCAATACCTTCTTTCCTTTCCTCAATTACTCATTTTTTATTGGAAAAATTGACAAGAATAAGCCAACCTTTGGTCGGTCTTCTCAAAATAAGTTAATATTTTGATTAACTTAGAATAAGTAAAACTTGTGACGGTATCTAATTTAATTGAGTCAAATAACCTATAACCTAAATATCGGGTCACCACCACTGTTAAAACCTCTCGACCTTTGTAAACACTAACCACACCTACTTTTCACCCTCTCCCCCGGTCCCCCACCATTACAAAACCACCACCACCACTTTGCCTTCCCTTGACCATTCTTCGTTTTTTCTCTTCGAGTCCCCCTATTGACTCCCCCCAATTTTTTTAAAAAAAAAATCACGCGTGAAAGACTGAAGAGAAAACAGAACAAAAACACAAAGAGAGTGAGAAACGAAGGTAGGAACCCTCGCCGACCCGGAACCCTCGCCGGCCGGAACCCCGGCCACGAGTCCGCCGCACCGGCCCGCAACGGTCGCCGCGATCCGTAAGTTCGCCGATCTGTTGCCGCCCAATCATCGCCCGGTTGAGTTGTTCTATTGTCTAAACCCTAAGGTTTAGTTTCATCTTTTGAGGTAATATTTGTTGATTGTAGTACAAATTGACACCAAGGTTTTCTTCGATTTCATTGGGTCTCTCTCCAATTTTTCTGGGTTTGTTTGACTCATCACGGAAAAGCTCAAGAAAACCTATCCATGGTGATGTCAGCTCCAAATGCTTTTGGATCTAGACACCATGGTTACAATTGAAAGCATAAATCTTTGGGTCTTTTGTGTTCGAAGTATTTTGTCTCTCTTCGGGGTCATCTTTAATTTCTTCAAATGTTTTTTTATCTAATTTTTGTTCTTTGGGAGTTTTGGCGGCTTTCATGGAGTTTACCTCTATTCAGGTTTTCTTCAATTGGAATTTGTGAGCTAAATATTGGGACGTAATTATTAACATTTTTTTGAGCTAAATACGTGGATGAGGAGAGAGGGGAAGAAGAGGGGTAGAGGAGGGGATTTCGTGGATTGGGTGGTGTTCCAAGGGTGGGGTTGAGGAAGGAAAGAGAAAACAGCGGTGGAGGAGGGAGGATTGAGGTGGTCCGTGAAGGACAGAAGGTGGGAGGAAAGAGATGAGTGTGGAGGATGGAGGAGATAGAAAAGATTTAAAAGATAAATAAAAATAAACCAATTATAATGCGACATATGTCATCATTAACCTATTAAACGGGTTACCAACCGGTCAACACCCAATTTGAGAAGATACCCTCACAAGCTTTACTTATTCTAAGTTAATCAAAATGTTAACTTATTTTGAGAAGACTGGCCAAAGGTTGGCTTATTCTTGTCAATTATTCCTTTTTTATTCAATTGGTATAAAGGGTTGTATTTTCTATTTAGTTGGGTTTTCGGCTTCGGGGGTAGCGGTGGGTATTCGAGTTGGGGTATGGCGATGGATTTCGGGTTGGGGGGAGGGTGGGTGGGTCTTTTCGAGGGCTTGATTTGTGGCATTCGGGTGTGGCGGTGGGTTTTCAAGTTTGGGGACGACGGTGACGGTGGGTTTTGATGGGTGGGTGTTTAGGGCTAGGGATAGTAGTCAATAGGGGGTGGAGGAGGAAGGCATGTTGGGTTGGGGTGTCTTTGAGGTTGTGGAGTTCAGGTGAGAGAGTGCTTTAGGTGGTGGGTGGGGTTGGGGTGTTGGAAGGGGTGGCAACGAAAGGAAGTGGGTGAGAGAAAAGAGAGAGAAATTAAAAAATACAAAAAGAAATAAAAGTCAGATTAGTATCAATTAAGTTACTAAGAAAAAACTTATAATTATAATTTCAATAATTCCAACCCGACCTGCATCCTTCCTGACTTGATGATGTTATAGTTTTATATCTACTTTTCTCCCAGCTTCTTTGTCGAAATGTATGATAATAGTGCTCTTAGGAGCTGTTTTTCTTTACTAACATCTTCCATCTACTCGGGGTTTTGTGTTTTATGATAGTTTTCAGGTTTTAGGGAATTACTTCCCTATTTTCTTCTATTCTTGATGCCACAATGGATTTGAGAGAGTTAGGAGGCACGTGTATGAGTTCCCGAGGCCCGAAGCTACTTCCCAAAGCCTTCGGGTGTGAAGAGATTTGAAGACTTGGCGTCAAATGCCAATGGAGTACTATTTGAAGGGCCTCCCGATCTGGTCGGGCGACAACCTCCCGATCGGCGGCCACTTTTCTCCAAACGCTATTTCTCTTGGGCATGATCGGGCGTATGTTGCCAGCTCGTAATTTGCTGATGGCGCTCGATCGGGCGTGCGTGCCTGCCTACTCTGATTGGGCACCCTGCTCTCCTAAGTCGCTGAAGAAAACCATCAGTTGAAGCCCGCTTGATGAAGTCGGGCGCCTTGCCCCCGATCTGGCGGTTGCCCCGGAAGCTGAAATCCGGACTTTTTATTCCCTTTTTTGTTCTTTTTTAGGAGTTAGTATAAATAGCATTGTAAAATATTTGGCAAGGACTTTTTCGATTTTCATTTTTTACATTGATTAGTTTTTCCTAAACTCTAGTTTTCTTGTTTTTATCCCTAATTATTGCACATTGGTGATTATTTCAAGTTCAATTCAAGTTCTTCCTTTTTCCTTGCAATTGGTAATTATCTCTTTCATAGTTCTTGTTTACTTTCAAGTATTTGTCTCTTAATATTTTTAATTGCTTCAAACTATGAGTATTTCAATAGTTATTGTTTGTGCTTTCTTTGCCATGAGTGAGTAGATTCATGTTTAAGGCTTAGTGAGGGAAGCCATGTGTAACACCCCCAAAATCCATACCCGTCTACGACTACGTTGCACCGACTTCGGGAGTGTTACCGCCGCGGTGAAACGCAAGGCAAGATAAAATCAAAATATCAACAACTCCTTTATAAAACTACATTGCAGCGGAAATAAAACATTAACTTCAAATTACAACTCGGGAATCACCATAGACCCCTTTTTATTCAAACCATTAACTATTCATACTAATTGTTCTATAAGTTCCATAAAACATTTAAAAGCGTATAACCCGAAATATCCCACGTATGCCAAACTCATGCAAGAACACCAGGACACCTAGTCTGCTCCCCATTGAAGCATCAATGGTTCATCACGAGTCAACAAACAACACAATAACACACAATCGGCTATGCTTGAGTACATAGTAAAGCGAGTAAGGGCATACAAAGCATAAACGGGATAACAAGGATCATTCCTACACATGATACTACCATAGCATTACATTCTTTACTTTTTATTTAGTTGGCGTGACGGGCACCGTCATCTTACTAGAATCATACGGGCTAGTGAATCCTTAATAGACAGACTTGGTCTATTAGATGGAATGTAAACACGGTTTCGTTCCGTTCCACATCCATCACCTTAGTATGCATACCCCCAAGATCGTACGGAACCTTCCGCCTACTTGAGTTATCAAAATTTATAAGGACACTACGTCGTCACGGTGAGGCTGCGTAGGAGTGTAGAACAAGTCAAACACTCCCCCATTGTTCATTACTTGTAGGGAGTCCAACTACAAGTTATCGCCAATATCCTTCTTAATAATATTCATTCATACAACATCGAACATATAATCGTTAAATTCTTAGATACATTGCTCAAATTCTCTAATTAAAGCAATCTCTTGCAACATCCTTGTTACAACAATAAATCATATGCTTTCAATCCAATTCTCATTTCATGCTTGTAATGCGATAGAATTACGCATACCAATAATAACTCATTTCAACTCACAAGTCATACAACAAGGAAATACATACAGATTTCCAATTGATTTCATGTTACCAAACAATCCCATCAATCATAATCAACCACGGTTCCCTATCATGATTCTAGGTTCCAATATGACAATCACAACCTAACATGATACTAATATATCGAGCGAACTAGTACGCGTACGTACCTTGTAATGAAGAATCTTTGCTGACTATTAAAACGTTCCGCTTATGAAATTGGGACCTAATCGAATAATAAAAATACTTGAGTGCTAAGTCCTTGATATTATTAACATATAACACGTGACTAATTATATAAGACTTAGTATTTCGGAGTATAAAAATAAGTAATCTTGTTGTTCATTAACTTTCTTTTCTCCCATAATTCTATTGAACTTAACGTCTTTTAAGAACCAATAATAGTGGGCAAAGCTGATTTTTGTTAGTTTAATATCATAGTACCTTTACCAATCTCCATTTAAATCCTTATATCCAATACTACTAAAATCGAGATTTGAATAACAAAGCCATTATAATATTCTAACTATAACTAATAATCTGATTTTTTTCTTAACTTTTATACCACTTTGTGTATAGTAACAACTTAAATAGGTACATATATAAAAGAACTATAAACTCGGAATTGAAGAAACTAAAATCAAAGTAGGAACTAGTAGTGTACTATAAATCGATTTCCTTTAGTTCATAATATGTACCTTTATTTAAAATCACAACTTTACCCAATATCCATAAGTATAATAAAAATAGAATTGAGAACCAAAAATCATCATAAGAATTATGAGTATAATCACAAATCTGATTTTTTTCTTTTTCTTTACTTCATTTAAAAATCATCAAACTTAACCAAATTTAATCAAAGAATAACAAAGAAATCGATTATATGAATTAATTTAGAGTAGAAAAGAGAAAATTTTTTTTTTTTTCTTTACCGAGAAGACTTCGCCGGCGACGATCACCGGCGACGTATTGAAGGAATCCGGCTGCAACACCACCCACACGCCACCACGCTCGAAGGTTCGAGCCCACGCACGCACCACACGTCCCCGCCTCGACGCACTGCACACCACCGCACTCGAGCCTCGGCGCACACCACCGCACTCGAGCCTCGACCGCACACCACCGCACGCCTCTACGGCGCTCGCACAACCCCCGCCTTCGTCGCTACTCGCACGACCACACTTGCTCGCCTCGACTCACTCCACTCGCACACACCCTCGAACACCCCGCACGGCTGCGCGCCACTACTACTCGCCTCGACCCTCGCACTCACTCGCACACACACACTCGAGCACTCACGCACGGGTGGCGACGAGGGGGAAGGGCGGTGACGAGGGAGACGAAAAAGAAAATCTTTGAGGGAGGAGGAGGACAGATGTACTGGGGAAGGAAAAGAGAGGGAGAGAGAAAATCTTCTTGTGGTAAAATAAAAGAAAAGGGTGGTGAAGTAAATTTAGGGTTCTCTTATTAAATTTTTTTTTTTTTCCTCTCTTCCTTTTTATAGTGTGAGAAACCTTAGTTTATTAGGATTCGTTTCCAAATCGAATTATGACTTACTTAATAAAACCGAATTAGAATATAATTAGGTACCAAGGTAGGTTGTATATTTAAATTATAAGCTGTAGGCTTACTTAACTATACTATACTTTACTTTCACTTCTACTTTATATGTTCTTATTTATAGCAAAATAACTCCAAAAATACGGAGTATTACACCATGTTTATGCCATGATTTATTGTTCTTGATTCCTTTAATATTTAGGTTGTAGTTAGAGCAATTCTAGTGTGATTCATTTTTAATCTGCGATTTATGTTAGTGTATAATTTCATGAATCGTTTACGGCTAATAATTATTTGTATTGATCAAGATCCTACTTTTAGAGGCCTAGAACACACTAGTGAGTCTGATTATGTGATGTGACCAAACTGCATATGTTGCCTTGAGAGTGTTAAGACTCGACCATAGGATTAACGCCTACTCTAATTGCTCGACCCTATACCTAAGTATTACTAGTTTTCTGAACCCTCCTGATTGGTATAAGCATGGTGGACCGATCGAACGCCCTAGATCTTTAATTATTTGATAAATTTTCATCTCTTGTGATTTAGTTTATTTAGCTTAGCTATTAATTAGTCAACAACTTTTCTCTACGAATAGTTAAGTAATTGAGCATTAATCGTAGAGAATTCCTCTCCCCGTGGATTGACCCGTATTTGCTAAGTATCTCGCTAACAACATACACCGTGCACTTGCGGTATTATTTTAAAACCCATCAAGTTTTTGGCGCCGTTGTCGGGGAGGCGGCTAGTTACGTAGCTTTTTGATTAATTATTTAAACTACTCCTACTCTCTCATTGGAACTTCAAGTTCCAATTGAGGCAATCTCACTACACATATTTTCTTTGTTTCTTTTGTGCCCAGGTCAAAAAGAACAGGTACACCAATTCCAACTGATCCTAATCTTGAGAAAACCCTCCGGCAACTCAAAAAGTAACAAAAGAAGAAGAAGCAGTCTGCTAATCAGGGAAAATCCACGGAAGAATCAATAGAATCAATCATGCCTCCTAAGTCATTGAAGTCTTATGGGGTACCTTCCCCTGGCAATGTTCCCACATGCCCTACTATGCACGACATACAAGCGGCCAACTTTGAGATTAAGCACTTGCCCTCATTCATATGATCACAATGAACCGGTTTGGAGGGCATCCATCTAAAGACCCTGTATTACAATGGTTTCAACAACTATGTCGTGATGCAGTTAAGCATCGAGGGGTCACTCCTGATCAGTTGAAGGTCATGGTATTTGAGTTCTCTTTGAAAGACAAAGCACATAAATGGTTGAATGATGTCACAACAACGGATTGGAGTGCTATTTCTGAATCATTCCTGAAAGAGTACTACCCTTCTACCAAAACTGCAGAAATTAGACATAAACTTGCTACCTTCCAGCAAGAACCTGATGAGACATTGAAGGAAGCATGGAATAGGTTTAAGGACCTGCAAAGAGAATGCCCACACCACAATCTTGATAAGTGGTTCATCACCCAAGCATTCTACAATGGTCTACAACCCCGTACCAAGAGTACAATTGATTCATCTGCAATGGGTGTTTTCCTAGACAAGGAGGTGGATGAAGGGTACAGTTTTCTAGCCAACTTAGCAGCAAATGATCATAGTTCTTCCAGGACTAGTACAAAGAAAAAGTTAGATGCTGATGCATACGCACTATTGTCTTCACAAGTAGCCCAGTTGAGCATGAAAAATGGATGCGCTAAAATCTTCACAGCCTAATACTCCTTCTATGAGTATTAATGCGATGTCTTCTATGGCTCCTATTACCTCTTCTTCTTGTGAGGTGTGTGGTGTTCAAGGCCACTTTGGTTATGATTGTTCCTATAATCAACCCGACCCAAATCAGATGGAGCATCCAAATACTTTTCAGCAGAGACCTCCACACAACCCATACTCCAACACATTCAACCCAGGTTGGAGGGATCATCCCAACTTTTCCTACAAAAACAATAATGTTCAGAACCCTCAACCTATGCCACAAACATCCTACTAACCACCTCATCAAAATCCACCACAACATGCTGTTAGACAACAATATTACCAAGGGGTTCCTCAGAATCCCCCTCCTGGTTTCAATAGGCCTTCACACCAAGGCTATCAGCAGCAAGCTTCTCAGCATGCCAGCTCTCAAGAGCCTACCATGTCTGATCTGATGAAGATGATGGTTTATATGAAGCAGAGTCCTGATGAGAGCATCAGCGGTTGAGAAACACTACCAAACATTTGGAGACGCAACTTGCTCGGGTGGTTGGAAACATTATGCGAGGCAACCGGGGTCATCTACACGGGGTAAGCAATTCCCAAAGCAACTGCTAATGTCGTCACTCTTCGAAGTGGTACACAGTATGATGCCCCACCTATGCCTACTGATTATTCACCACCTCCAGTCCAGAATGATGTAGTGGATGAAAATGAAGGTGAGGATAGCTCAAAAACTGACATTGAGCAAGGGAAGGTAGATGAAGCAAGGAAGCAAAAGGAGAAGGTTATTGATTCTCCTACACCACCACTACATTTTCCCCACAGGATGCAAAATTAAAGGTCGATCAACAAATTGGTAAGTTCTTGGCCATGGTCAAGAACCTTGAGGTAATAGGTTCCTTTTCTTGATTTAATTTCTCAAGTACTGTGTATGCTAAGTTTTTGAAAGATATGATCACTAAGAAGAAGGATTTTTGTGGTCTAGATAGAGTTGCTCTAGCTGAAGAGCGCATTGTTGTATTCTTGAATAAAATCCCACCAAAACTCAAGGATCTTGGTAGTTTTTCCATCCCTTGTCATGTAGGTGCTTTATTTATCGATAAGGCTTTATGTGATCTAGGAGCTAGTGTATCCGTTATGCCTTTATCTATACGTAATAAACTTAACATGGGAGTCTTAAAGTGCACACAGATTACTTTGCGAGATGGCGGATCGCTCTGTAAAATATCCTTTGGGTATTTTAGAGGATGTACTGTTCGGGTTTATATTTCTGTTGATTTTGTAGTACTAGATATGGAAGAGGATAGTCAAATCCCCATCATCCCGGGTAGACCTTTCTTATGTACTTCTGGTGCTTTGTTATTGATGTCAAGTTTGGTTCTCTTACTTTGAGTGTTGGCGATAATACTGTGACTTTTAAGTTTTCTAATGCTCTAAAGTCTCCTATGCTTGAGAACACTTGTTGCGGGATTGATGTCCTAGAGGAGGTTGCTTTGGATATGATGCTCCTTGAGCCTTGTTAGATGATCCGTTGGAAGCTATTCTTACTTTTGGAGCCTCAAAAGGAGAAGGTGATGATGAGGTAACTACTTTGGATGGCTTTGACACCGATGAGGCCGAAGGTTTTGAGGTAATGCAAACCACTTGTTCCACTTCGAGCCACATGTAAAGAAGGTAGAAGTAATAGCATTACCCTTTCACCTTATATATGCATTTCTTGATGATAAAGAGAATTTCCCTGTCATCGTGAGTGTTAAACTCGATGATAGCCGGCTTTTTAAAGCTTCTCACCGTGCTTCGCATGCATAAGAAAGCTATTGGGTATAACATTGACGATCTCAAGGGCATTGGCCCCGACTTTTGTATGCATAGAATAAATGCGGAAGAGAACCACCATCCTTGTATACAACCACATCGTCGTTTGAATCCTAATATGCAGGAGGCGGTGAAAAAAGAGGTAATGAAACTACTTGACGCGGGCATCATCTATCCCATTTCTAATTCTAAGTGGGTGAGCTCTGTACAAGTCGTTCCTAAGAAAGGGGGGACAACAGTTGTTAAGAAGGATAAGGATGAGCTTATTCCAACTTGTGTTGTCACGGGGTGGCGTATGTGTATTGATTATCGCGGGTTGAATACGGCCACCCCGAAGGATCACTTCCTCCTCCCTTTTATTGATCAAATGCTTGAGAGATTAGCACATCATAACTTTGTTCTGTTATTTAGATGGATATTCTGGTTTCTTTCAGATTCCTATTCATCCTGAAGACCAGGAGAAGACGACGTTCACATGTCCTTATGGCACTTTTGCTTACCGCCGAATGCATTTTGGTTTGTGTAACACCCCTTCCACATTTCAAAGATGTATGATGGCCATATTTTCCGATTTCATTGAGAATATCATGGAGGTATTCATGGATGATTTTAGTGTTTATGGTTCTGACTTTGACATGTGTTTGCATAATCTTCTTCTTCAAGAGTTTGATCTGGAGATTCGGGATAAGAAGGACGTTTGCAGATCATCTCTCTCGTTTGAGGTTTGAGTCGAGCTCAGATTATGGAAACACATGTCGCACATTGCTCCACATGCGACGCAAATGGGAGACATTGTTATAAAAAAAATAGATACCAGTAGGCAGTTCCTACCAGTACCCATCTCAACTCACTTCGAATAGTAAATGCCTCTAAACAAATAATGGTGATAGGAGATGAACACAAAAATCTCACTGTGGCCGACATCCAAAGGACCACAAAATAGCAAAAAAGAGTATAGAAAAATTAAATTAATCATATGAAGTATTAAAATGTATACATTAAAAAGTTGGAACAATAATACAAATTGTATTGCAAAAAAACCAAACCAGTATTATTAATTTACAGCATCAGAGAAAAAAAGGAAGAATCATCCCCTAAAAGCAAACACTGTAATCATTGTCCAGCATTCAAAGCTAACCGTTGTTCGTCGCCGGCGAGACTCCAGCACCGATTCTACTCTGCTTCCTCGGATTCTGGAAATTCCAATCGCAATATCAACTACTTTAGATCTGAGGAATGAACAAAATCAGAAAATGGTAAAAAAGAAGAAAAACCCTAAATTCTTAGATCCAAGGAGCTTCTTTAAAAGGCAGCAAATCAAGGAACCAAAACTAAAAATTACTCACTCGGTATATTTTAAATTTTTGATCCTTTTTCAGTACAAATTTAGCAGAAAATCAAAATTTTAATAGAAAAAGGGATCTAAAAATTACTGAACAACAAGAACAACAATGAATTGAAAAAGGGATCTAACCTTTCTTCGTTGCTTCGACTCGCTACTAACTGTTGCTTCCTTTTTCAGTACAAATTTAGTAGAAACTCGCTACTAACCATTGCTTCGACTCGCCGGCGAGGTGTCTCTTCCTTCTCCTCCTCCGTCTCACCCAAAAATTCCTCCGTCTTTATCTGAATTTTAATTTCGCTGCTTGATGAGAGAATATGGTGAGTGAGATAAGAGTTAAGTTGATAATGGTGAGAGAGATGAGGGTGAACTGGGTTAGGTTAGAGATGGAAGAGAGAAAAGTGAAGGGAAACGGCGTGAAGCGGGGTTAGGTTAGAGATGGAAGAGGCAAAATGAGTTAAAATGGGTTTTTATATGACAAGCTTATCTGCGTCACACGTGAAGCCCATTCGACGCACTTAGCCCAGTTTTTTTGGTTATTCAGCCCAACTCATGTGCGTCGGATGGGCCATAGTGT
Source organism: Beta lomatogona (assembly GCA_947646795.1). NCBI lineage: Eukaryota > Viridiplantae > Streptophyta > Magnoliopsida > Caryophyllales > Amaranthaceae > Beta > Beta lomatogona. The sequence continues at coordinate 405,435 of CANSNZ010001460.1, read as the reverse complement.
TCGACGCAATTAACTTTTTGCATCGCACTAAAGAAACGTACGACACGAGATAGGGGAGTATCCAAGGTCCGAGATAGATGCGGCTATGTGCGTCGCATCTTCTCGGCATGTGACGTAAATATGCGGATCCCAATATGTGCGACGCACATGAGCTACGTGCGACGCAAATCGTGTTCGTCATTTGCCTCACGTCCTCATTATCATGCGACGCAAATGCCCCATTTCCACTCACTGTTGTGATTGTTTGTCGCATGTTTTTCGATGTCCGATGCAAATAGGCTCTTCCCCGAGCTTTTGCTTCGATTCTTCGAGGGTGCGACACAAATTGACAATTACGTACTAGTGGTGGAGTACAAATTATCTCTTACACCTCTTTTAGTTTGAGTTTTGGCAGGCAAATTTTGAGTCTTAATTAATATAGTTTTTTCATCATATACTACAACAAATATTTTTACTCACCATATACCCTCACACTTTTTTGAATTCACCATTTGTTGACACATAATCGTGTCTCCCCATTTGAGTACCCGATGATGATACATACCGTGGTCTGAATTGATCTGACCCAAGGGAGCTAGCGCAATACGAAGAGTTAAGCTTAAAACAGTTTTTTAAATTGATAAAGCCTATTTACTTATTTTAAATATTCAAATTCCAATCTTAAGATCCAATTAATTATTCCTGATAATAAATTGTATTTTGAGCCCATTATTTAATTAAATTAGGCGCACGTCTTTGAAAATTCCAATTAATATTAATGATAATTAATTGTATTAATTTAATAAATATTTCAAAGATGAAATAAAAAATAAAGGATTTTATTAAAATAAGATTTTATTTCTTTTAGGTAGGGGATTTTCGGGTTCCTAGAAAAAATATGATTTTCGGATTTAGATAGGATATTATTTGGTAAATCTAAAAAGAATCTTCAAAATACCGAATTAGATAAAAAAACTGCTAGATCTCAGTTGCGTCTGGCGCAACGTATTGCGCGCACGCAACTACGAAGCAATCTACAATATTCAGAAACACGTAGGGCGTGTGTTAATAGGTCATGGTTTTCCCTGCTTTTGGCATAGTTTTTTACGATATCTCAAGGCATACTTACACTCATGCATATACTCACAACAAACAAATAAAACACATTCATGCTTGTCCGATCTTTCATTGGATTTCATTGAAGGCTCCATGATTGTTCCTTCCAAAGGTCGTTATTCTCTTAGACCCCAAGTCACACCGGTATATTTTTGATGGTCCTCAATTTTCTCTTTTTCATATTTATTTGCTTGAAGTTACTAACTTTTTATTCATGACGTAGATCTTTTAAGCTAAGCAAAATTATCTTTTTTGTATATTCTTAATCTCTACTCCTTTATATTTTTGTATATATTGTCATGCTACCACGTTCATGCTTTCATCACCTCACATGTTATTATTGCTAATCAAGACCTAAATAAATGTTCTAACGCCTTAAGATAATTGGACAATTTGATTTAGGTACCTAGTAATTTTGATTGCTAATAACATATATTAACCGAAGCATATTTTAGTGCTCACTCTGATTTTTATTAGTTTACCCATTTCCTTGGGGAACATTTGCCGAGGCAATAATTTGAACCTTAATATCTCTAATTGTCAATAAGCAAAAATTACAAAATATTGATATTTGGATAATACATTTTAAAACGAATCTAACAAGATCTTACATAACTATATTTTTTCGTAAGTACAAATCAGAAGAGATAGTCAAATATGTATGTGAATAAAGGCAAAAGTCAAAATGGGTAAACTAATAAAAATCAGAGGGAGTATTTGTACAATAAATAATTGAAAATAAGCGCATAATTCAAGAACTTCACATTAGACATAAAACAATGTGTTAAAAGATGTGTTAGGTTGTAATTTTTTTTCCTAATAATCAAACTTAATTAATCAATCTTCCTCTGTGTTTATCTCAAAACTGTCATAAATTAAATCATTTAGATACATCAGCCAAAATATTAGCTTGTATAGTTTCCTCCTTTTAGGTTAGGAATAGTTGTCAATAATAAGTCAACCTTTATTCTATCCACTAAAAATAAGTCATCTTTTGATTATATTACGAATAAGTCTACCTTTAGTACTTATTAATTTTAAACAAGTTAAATTACAAATAATATAATATTTTTTCTTTCTTTTTTGTAATTTGTAATTTCTTTTTGTTTTATCTCTCATCCCTTTAAAGAGTTACACATATCATATTTAAGCGGTTAAATAAGTTAACAACGAGGCAAGGACTTGTTAAAACAGATTGGTATCAAATGTGGACTTATTCGGGGATAATCAAAATGTTGACTTGTTTTTAGTGGATGGCTTAAAGGTTGACTTATTTTTTGACAATTTTTCCTTTAGGTTATTGGAATTTTCCGGTATCTTTGGAGTAAGGTGAGTTGAAGATTTATCATTGGGTGCAAATTTCTTGGTTAAAATGTTTGAGAATTTATAAAACCTAAAGCACTTTCATGCACTAATTACAGTTGGTGCAATAGAATATCAAGCTACAAATAATATTTTTTATTTCAATTTTTTATAATCTCTTTTGAGTTTCTTATATAGAATCTTCTTAAGAGAACAAAAAGTCAAACTACGAATATCAAAAGGGAATGAAGGGAATAAATTTCTTGCAATTATATAGTATCATTAAGATTTTTTTTAAGGTAAGATGAAATCCCTTGCAATGAGGGGGGTGGGTGGGAATTGGGGATCCTCCTTGCAAGGGGTGAGACTCGATCCCAGGATCTCTAGGATAGGAGGTAATGCCAAGACCACTAAGCTATCACCTGCTGCTCTAGTATCATTAAGATTGGGTCACCTATAGACTGCTAAAACTTTTATTATACGAACAATTAAAGGTATTGTACATGCTTTGTATACCAAAAAGTTTATGGCATATAATTAAGATACTAATTATATATACAAGTTTGTGTATAGTACTTCATATAGTAATAGTATATAGTTTCTTAGCCTTGTGAAAATTGAGTGCTTCTTGAGTTTAACTAGAGATGTCAATTAAGTTGTGCGGGTCGGGGTTGGAGCCATCGGTTGATCAAGTTGGATTTATTGGTTGTCCTGATCCCAAACAAATAGTGTAGAGTATATGTATCCCACTCACGGGCCGGCAGCGGTTTGTTGTCCCGCTCCCAGACAAATGATGTAAAGTATTTGTATCCCACTCCACAGGGTTGAGCAGTTTGTTGTCCCGCTCCCAGACAAATGATGTAGAATATTTGTATCCCATTGCACGGCCGAGGCGTTTGTTGTCCCGCTCCTAGACAAATGATGTAGAGTATTTGTATCCCACTCCACAGTGGCGAGGTTTGTTGTCCCACTCCCAGATAAATGATATAGAGTATTTGTATCCCACTCCACGGGGTTGAACAGTATGTTATCCCGCTCCCAGACAAATGATGTAGAGTATTTGTATCCCACTCCATGGCCGAGAGCGCTTGTTGTCCCGCTCCCGGACAAATGATGTAGAGTATTTGTATCCCATTCCACGGGCGAGCGGTTTCTTGTCCCACTCCCAGGCAAATGATGTAGAGTATTTGTATCCCACTCTACGGGGCTGAGCAGTTTGTTGTCCCGCTCCCAGACAAATGATGTAGTTGATTGAAAGTGGTCCGCAGACCTAACGGTTTGTGTCCCGTCATCGATTTTCCTAAGTATTCAGTGTTTCTTGAATGATAGACGTTGAGAATTTGTATGATGGCAAAATCGTATTTTCTCGTGACTTTTGAAAGTTCGTTGAATTATCATGCGTAATGTGGTAACAAACATTTGAACTCATTTGGAATTGTTCGTGTGGGCCCCACCTGGCTAAGAAGCCCCCAAGCGTGCCGTACGGGCTGCGTGCCCGAGCACACGAGCTGCGCTTGGCATGGTATCTTTGCTACTTGGGCGCTTGATGCGATGTTGTGATAAACATTTCGGTTTATAAGAAGTTGAGCGTGTGGGCCCCACTTGGCTACGAAGCCCCCCAAGTGCGTTGTACGGGGTTGTGCGCCGGACGCACATGCCTCGTTTGGCGTGGTATCTTTGGGCTAGACATAGATTGATGCACGTGGCACAACGTTGTCGGTGCCTTTGGACGCACCATGTATATAGCGCTTGTCTTTTGTTGTTAATTTGTTGTGATCCTGCAGCCTTGGCGGAATATAACTCATATAGAGTTGTTTAATGTTGGGTACTGTGAATACAAATAACAAACAGATGTACGAACAAACAACTAGGGGACATGCATTGTTCCAGTGATGTGGATGCTAGTGTATGGATAGGACATGACTTGACTCGACTTGATTTGACTCGACTTGCCTTGACTACTTTGACTTGACTTGTCTTGACTTGCATGTGTTATCGTGTGTGCATACGTGTGGTGTGACTCGATGACTTATGCTAGAATCCTATGGCTAAGGAAGATCGATGCGATGCTTAACACAATGTTTGGATAATGCGAAATGCGAGAGTGTGACACTAAGGCGAAGATATGACATGAATGCGAGATGATATGATGCTTTGATCGTTTCATTTTAAGCTCAAATTTTTGTTTAGAAAACTGTTTGAAAGAGGAGAAATGGAAAGCCCCAAGGATGATCCACGTAGGTCATGCTTTATTCAAAATGCGTTGTAGTTGTTACGGGCCTAAGTGAGCCCACAAAACAGTTATGATCTCGTATGGGTCTAGAGCTCACAATATTTTGTATGGACTCGTGGTGAAGTCCTGATCAAGGTACACATGGAGCCTATGAAATAGGAGAGATATGAAGCCCCCTCCAAGGATGATCTGTTGGATTTATTGTAGCACGAGCTTTTGTAACACTTGAGTTGCATATGCTTCGAGGTTTGTATGTCAAGGGCATAAGTGAGCCAGTGAATAGGTGCAATGTTGCATTTGCGCGGGTTTAAAACCCAAGATTTCACTTATGGACTCGTAGTGATGTCCTTGTCTTAATAGGTCTGGACTCGGAGCCTATGATTTTCTAGGTGGACCAGTGATGAAGCCCTAGCAAAACGGAGTTGATAAAAAATCCAGCTTGCTTGCTTGATTTTGATGATATCTCGTCACGCTCAGTGGAAGTTTCGACCAAAGATTCCATTTAGGGTCCCTAAGGTGAGAAGACAAGAAAGGCCAAAGAAAGGAACACTCAATAGATGAAGCGCGGTCATAGTGCTGAGTGTTGAAAGGTTATGCTAAGGTTTGTAGTTGAGAAAAGGAAGTGATTAGAATAAGAAAAGGCGGAGTCATAATGAATCGACTCACGCAATGAGGTAGGCTAATAATGCAGGTTTGAATCCCAGTCTATACTCTAAGGGTAGGGATGATCATTTATTTGGGTGATCGCGCTTTTCTCATGGGCCTAGGCGAGCCTTAAGAAGAAAAATAATGTTTTGAATTAAAATGGCCGGGCCTCAACAGAGGTTGCCTACGTATCCATAATGGAATCAGGCCAGTTGTAGCTCTTAACATTTTAATTGGTGGTTGAGCATTTTGCTTTGGAGCCATTTGCAATGGATTAAGCATTGAATTAAGCATTGAATTGTAAGAGGTCTTTAGCAAGGGTGGATAATGATGTTGGTTTGGTTTGGTGCGGTCGGACCTCAGAGTGTGATTTCCTACGTATCTTTAGCAGAATCAGACCATTCGTAGTTCAAGCTCGTGAATGAGAAGATGCCCTGACTTTTGCCTAAGTCGCCCCTGCGGGTTTTCTACTCAGCAGTCTTGGGTTTGTCTTTTGTGGCTTATTGGGACGCAATGTGCATGGTTGTTAAGAAGGTTATCACAGAAGATTTGAAGTTGGAGGTTTAGAATCGCAGGTTTAAGGTTTTGAAGGAAATACCTTTGACAAAGCTATTGATGGGCTTATTTGCAACACTTCTCGTTTTTTTATATTTTGCACTTTTTGTTTCATTTTTTTTGCTTTGATTCTTGTTTTATTGCTCTTTTTTTTTTACTTTCCCTTTACATTGAATTGTTGTCAAGTGTACTTCCTATGAGGTAGGTTAAAGGGAGAGGGGTGTTATATATGGAGGAATGGTTGTAGTGAAGGAGGTAATGCCTCTTTTATATATGCTAGTTGTTCATTGCCTTTATTAGAATAGTCATGAGAGAATTAGAAATTCATTTCTTTTAAGGAGACAATCATGATCTTCATTGATGCTCATTAGCGCAAGGTTAAAAAAAGAAATACTCATTTATTAATTTGAAAATTATGAGTACATGCAATAAGAGGAAAAGTCCTATATTAGACTGGGAAAAATAAGAGAGATGAAACAGAAAATGAAATCATAAGCCTAGACTCCTACGTCGCGTGACGAGACAACTTCGTTGTTTTATCTTCATGAGATCTCTTTCTAAGTAAAAAGAGAAGAGGTGTATACTTTTCAAATGACCATAAGCGAGTCCTCGGTGTTTTAATGAATATATGTTGTTGGGGCCGGGGGCGCGTCTTTGTAGTCCGGATCGATGGCAATTGCAGTCTTTTGTCATTGATCATGCCTTGGATAATCGCCCCGAAGGCTCATACACCTTTCGTTAGGGTGACCTTTTCCCTGTGATATTCGCAATAGGAGCCCTCATCCCACATCGAATTTCTTTCTTCTTTCGGTGGGTCTTCTAGGGGTCCAATTGGGGAAATAGCATCTTTAGCCCGGAGTTGGTGAAAGATTTGAGTATATGTCATCTTTAGTGGGGTTTGTGCCTATCGGGGTTTTAAATGATCCCTTGCACCCATGTCAGCGACCTCTATCTTATTTGGGACCTCGTTTGAGAGAATTGGAAGTCTTCCCTCTTCTATCATGTGGTGAATAAGGTGCTTTAACTTATAGCAATAGTTAGTTCTATGTACGTTTCCTCTATGGTACTTGCAATAGGCATTTTTGTCCCAATTTTCCCCTTCTCTGTCTTCCTTAGGATCTAGAGTGGGTCTTATAGGATAGAGCAATTTTCTAAAATGAAGATACTCAAATATAGCCCCATATCTCATGCGTAATGATATGAACTCCCCCTGAGGCATTCTTCTAGGCATGGTAAGAGTTGGTGCAGGTCTGGAATGTATCTCAATAGATGCTTAAGCATTAGGTGAATCATTAATAATGCTTTCGCCTCCTCTAGAGCGAGACGAGCTTTCAGGGATTGATTTAATGGAAGGGTTTATCAGCGGACTGCGTTGTGTAATGTCATGTAGTTCATTGATCCTTCGTCGGTCAGTTGTGATTGCGGTAAAATTAGCTGGTGCCTTGTACTGTGCTTCTAGTCTGGCGACACGTGCTACAAGATCGACGAGTGTACCCTGCAACTCATCAACTTGTTCTTGAGGTGAGCTTGACATATTGTATTTTTCCTACAATGGATCATCCAGCAGGAGATTAGAAATGGAGTGATGATGGAGAGAGAGAAATGGCATGAAAGAATGTGTGTTTTAAAAGTTGAGCTTTTTGGAACAATCTAAATATCCTAAATGCATGATTTTTTTTTTTTGATTTTTTTTTGGATGCACCTAGACCTAATGCATGTATGAATGACTCAATCTATGCGTTCAAACCCGTAAAGGCCGCCTACATATCCCAAAAGAGGAAATCGATCGCTTGTAGTTCAGAACTATAAATGCGCAATGCATGAGATGAAATGGAGAGTGTGGATGCAATGAGACTCCTAAATGCTTATGAACTCTAATTATGCATGAGGTGTATGAATGATGGACTATGCAATGCAAAAGGATTCTAGTATGAATGCAGTCCTAAACTTGACAGACTTCTAATGTTGTTAGAATTCTAGACTTAACGAACTTTCAAGGATGCTAGACTCTTAATATGCATGAGACTCTAGCTAGTGGACCTAGACTCCTAAAATGGACGAAATTCTGATGGATTTGGACTCCTAATACGAACTGAATTCTAACGGATTTAGACTCCTAAGATGGATAGAATTCTAACGATTTTAGATTCCTATTATGCATGGACTTTCTATGGATTATAGACTTCTAAGATGGCAGGGCTTCTAACGACCCTAGCCTTCTTACATGGGTGAACCTAGACAGGGTTAAGACTCCTAACATGGATAGAGTTGAATGAGGTGAAGAACTCTAAATGGAATGAAACTGGATGAATCTAGACATTTGGGTCAGACGGACTTCTAGTGCAGTTAGAATTCCTAGGCGGATGAGACTTTTACAACAAGATGGACACTAAAAAGAATAGAAAAAGAAAAGATGAATTTTCAAAAAAAAAAGGAGGAGATAGAGTTTTTGAAGTAGATGGGATAAGTTGTTGGGGAGGATAGGAATATCCGACTTTCTCCAAAAAAAAAAAAAAAAAACACGACCATGCACCTAGATGAGACCTAATGATGATAGAACTCTGACAGACAAGAAAGATTCTCTTTTTTTCTTTTTTTAGGTGAAGTTAGACACGAGATATTCCGAATAGTCAATGACTCAAATGCACGAAATATTATGCGAAATTGATCACCACATTGCCTAAAGTGACGGAAAACAAGAGATGCACAATAATACGCCATGCAGCAATTTTGCGTGTGGTGCAAAGTGTGCGTCTGGCGCAGGCCAACAGCGTCAGGCGCATCCTCATGCGCCTAGCGTGCTGAGCCCACCCTCGTGTTCGTGATAGTTTAGACGTTGTTTTGATAAATCTGGTATAATTTTAAGACGCAAGTTTGAGGCATTAATTATATCGACTGTTTAGGACGCACTAATTGACGCAAATTAATGGCGCGAACAGTGGTCAGAAGACCAATTTACAAGGGAGAAAAAGACTACGTGTCACGCAACAGATGAGCGCGGCATGCGGGCTTTGCGTCTGGCGCTGGAGCGTTGCGCCAGGCGCAACATAATGCGTTTGGCGCAATGCTCTGCGGCATGCATATTGGTAATTAGACGAATGTTCGGGCTAAAATGGCGACAGTTTTTAGATGTGAATTGTATTATTTTTAGGCGCAACACATATCAACATGTTAATAAAATATGATCAGGCAAAAATTGCAATCACACATAAATGTCAAGTAACATGGATGCAAAAGTTCTCAACCTAAAGTCTAGTTCGACATTCAGCTATTAGTCAGGTTTAGGTTAAGGCTGAAAGGGTCCATGACTAAGAGATTGATCCCACGCTTCGTAACCCTGCTTAAAGAGGTGGCCACGTGTAAGACGCACTCCAGTCTCAAGTCAGGATCAAGAGAGCAATGCCATGGTTGGGCAGGTTTGCTTATGACTAAGATCTTACACTATCGCTTAGGAAGCTTTTTGGAAGGATAAAGCGCAAACCCCCCGCGGGGTGACCTCACACATAGAACATGTGTTAATGAGGCAAGGTAGATTGTCCTTATGGTGGCTAATAGCCATGCACATGCAAAACAATATATTATTCTAAGACATAAAAATAAGAGTAAATCGCATTTTTCAAGTTTCACCCACTCATTATAAAAAAAGTAATTTTTTTAAAATCCTCCCCAGTGAAGTCGCCAAATTGTAGGCGTGGATTTTTCATTCCTTTAATGCCTACACGCGGTGTGAGCGCGTTTATTTGACTACCCCATTGTTAAGGTTTTATTAAAAAATATGTTTTGAAAGAAGTCGCCAACAATTCTTTAAAGGAAGAATCATAAACCTAATTGGATATTGAAACGGAAAGGACATCTTAGGGACTTATCCAATGTAGATTTTCCCATCATGACTCCATAGATGGTAAGAAACCAAAAAGTGAGTTCGGGGGTGAGGGTACAATATAGTCAGGAACTATACTGCCCATTGCTGGCCTCTACTAAATAATGATTCACAGAAGATTTTATGCAATAGAATAATCAAACAACATTTTAAAGCACCCTAAAATAATTAATCTTGATGGGTTCGGGAAACACACAAAAAGACTAATTATTTAATGACCGATTATTCTACAATCATTTTACAAGGTTCCTAACAAGGTTGTCCAAATTATCTAAATTAATGAGAATAATTCTTTAGGTCTTATTTAGCATAATAACACGTGGGTGATAAAGGCATACAGGACAATCATAATATCATGAATATAATATACAGAAAATATAAGAAAAGAGGTTAGAGTTTACAAAGGGACGCGATTATTAATTAGGAATCTACATCATGACAAGAAAAGGTTAGTAACTTCAATAAAATAATATAATTCTTCAAGTGCCCTCAGGATTATACCTATGCGGTTTAGATCGAAGAGCGTAGTGACCTTCAGGCGAAGCAATCTTGGAACCAGGAATATAGTAGGGCCAGGAACAAGAATTAATGTGGAAGATTAAAAGTCTTTGAGTTTTTTGTATTCGAAGTGTATTTCGGATTATTCGAGAGAATTCGGGTGCGTAACAATAATAATTCGAAGTCGTCCTTGATTCGGGAAATCAGCCTGTATCTATAGGCAAAACATAACGTGCGCTCCACAATCCCTGCGCTAGGCGCAATCCTACGTGGCAGGCGCGATGACACGCATCAGGCAGAGATTGGCCTGCCTGACGTGGTCCGTCCAGTTAAAATGTTGCACATGGAAACATGTTTTCAAAAAGATAAAATTTTATCTTGCGTCTCACACAGTACTTGCGTGTAATCACCCATAATTTTAAAGGATTTTATAAATATATTTTGGTATTTATATATTTATATTTTAGTTTAAATGATGTTATTATTTAAAGAAAGTTGACTATTTTAAAAGTCAAATGAAATTATTTTAAGAATATAAGTAAGTTAAAAAAAATTTAATTAGGCATGCTTTGAAAAAGGTTTGAAATATGAATTGGATTTAGAAAAGAAGTCTAATGGACTTGAGGAACCCAAATTCTAAGTAGATTAGGAAAGAGGAGTTATATTGATGCTAGGAGTTCTAATTTATCAATCCTAGTCGTCATCAAATTCTATTCAAACTCAATCTCCTTTTCCCAAGCCCAAAAGGAAACCCTACATATAAATACCTTAAGCCCAATTATTTTTACCACACAAAGATTTATTTTCTCTCTCTTCCCTCAAAACAGCCAGCTTCCTCTTTCTTCCTCTGCCACGTGAGTTTCATTTTTTCTTCCTCTCAAGTTTTTCTTTCTTCTTCTTCAAGTAACAATTTCTTCTTCGCTAAGAAACGTCACAACCACTGCCGAACACCAGTGAACCGCTGCGCCGCCGCCGCTCTCTTACTTGGCCGGCGCACCATTCAATTTTCTACTTGTGTTGGTTTAATTCTTTTCTTCTTCCTCATGTTTCAATTAAAAATTGTATTTTTATGCTTTATTTTAATGTTAATCATAATTATTGATTTTAATTTACTGTTTTAATAAATAATCTTGATTCATATATATTATATATTATAAGAATAAAAATTCAGATTTGTTTATTATTGTTAGATTGAAGTTTTAATCATTAAAGCATGGATTTTTAGGGTGTTAATTATTAGAAAACCATAGTAGCATGTTGTATACTATGAGATTGATTTAATTTATGATTTTAAGCATGTTTAAGTGGGTTTAAAGAGGGTTTTATGATTTTATAAGTTGCTGGAATTTCAGAAAGTATTTTATTTAGGGAGTTTTAAGAATTTTAATTACTAGTATGGTAGTACTATGCTAGGAATTAAAAGTAATGGAAGTTTTGATAGTAAAATGAACTTTTGAATATGTTTAAAGGGGTTTTTAAATACTTTAAAGTTGCTGTCTTTTTATTTAAGAGTATTGATTTTAGTTATATTTGATTTCTAGGCGGAGAGTATTCCGTGGGAGAGTTTTAAAGGATTAAAAGTGGCCTGTCGATTAGTTTACACAAGGTACGTACATACTTGTGTGATTGTATGATTATATCATGATTTAAGGAGAAAAGAAGTTGTAGTATCATGTATAGGAACTTTATAAGTTCATATGTGATTTCTAGTATGATTGATTTCTACATGTTTTATGCCTGTGAGCAAGCATGTTAATTATTAGATATATTATGAGTAAAGAATTGTCATGTTTGTCTGGATTATTGATGCAAGCATGTGGATGGGAACTTTAATTATTAATTCACATGGGGGAATTAATATGTTGTTAAGATTGATTCATGATTATTCATGTGTTCCCTTACAAGTATTATTTTCACTACTTTATGAGGACCGTGGGCCTTATTTGGTAAGTTGATAAGTATGCCTTTTTAAAGGTAAGTTGATTGTTGGCTAGGTTCAACAAATAAGAAAGTTGAGATTAAAAGAAAGTATGTCTTGGGTTGTAAGTTGTGATCACTTATTAAATCCTAAGATAAAAGAAGTTCAGTTGTGAATGTTTGAATTATATTCTGTGTTGCTTGTATGTGTGCCATAACAAGTAATAAATTGTAAATCACGTAAAGTGTAACTTGGATAGTAATAAACTTTAGGCGGGTGCATGTCCGAAGTTGGACAATCGGAGTTGGGGTACATGGTGAGCGTGCCATGGCTTTTTTCTCGGGAATTGGATTGATCACCGTTCCTCTTTTTATTCAAAGGTTCCTCGATATCGCAGGTCGTTATGGAATACGGAGTCGCGCCCGTATTTCATCTTCCTAGGTGAAGGCTGGTTTTTAGTTAGACAACTCGGTCCAATAACTATTCCATTTAAAATAATAAAAGATGATTAAAGTTTAGTTCAGTAGAAGTTATCTGCAGAATGTTATATTGTTGTATTATTATTTATCCCGTTTATTATTTCTTAGTATCATGATTAGAATTGTTTATGTATTGTTATGTAGTACTCAGCTTTGCTGATTACGTGCTTTGTTTGTATGTGTTGATCATGGCTTTGCCTTATTGATCCTGTGATGACCCAATTTTGGTGAGCAGATTCTCTAGAGCATTGACATTTACAGGTTCGCAGATGTAGCATCATTGGGAATCTGGGAATGGAGAGCTTGTGTAATTTAGTGTATCATGTTTTCTGCATTAGTCGGAACATGTTATTATAAGTTGGTTTGATAGACATTTATAGAGTGGTTTATATATGAAGTACTTATTTATTTATTTATTTATAAAGTTTAGTTTGATGTTTTTTCCGCTGCAAAATTCTGAATAAGCCGATACGTTATCACACGGGCGATAATACTTGGGTAATTCAATTCTCTAAGTTTTATATTATAAAGGTATTTTTGAAAAGAGAGAATTATCGGGGTGTTACAAAGTGGTATAAGAGCTTTAGGTTATTTTCAAAACTTTTAGGCGCCTAATTAACTTACTAGTTACTTGAATAAACTCTTAGAATTGCTCCTACTTATTCGTTATAGAAATTTCTTTTTTTTTTTAAAAAAAAAAAAGAGGGGTCCGAAATTTTTTTTTAAGGGGCCGAATTATTTTTTTTAGAGCCGAATTTTTTTTTTTTTAAATCGAAATTTTTTTTTTCTTTCGAATTATGATGGTTGGAAATTTTTTTTTTCTTTTCTTTCGACTTTTATATGCCCGAAATTTTTTTTTTATGTCGAAATATTTAGTTTTTAGACACTTAATTATTATTATCTTATAAAACTGTCTGCATTATTTTTCATGCCTTTGAAGTTTTACTTGTTACATTGTGAGAATGGGTAGTATAGGAAGGGCATATAGGATAGCAATATTTTATGTCTTCATTGAATAGTTAGTTCAGTATGTTAATATTTTTCTTCCCTGCTAACTATTCATGATTATTTTCTTCCCTACTAACTGTTTATATCTTTCTTCCCTGCTGATTGTTATATTTTGCCCCTATGATGTTAATGGCGTCTTTTTCTTGTTATTGTTGGGAATTACGTACAGGGAGAGTACTAAAAATGTTATTGATTATGTTTATTTGCTGTAGATCCTTAATCATGTCTGCAAGAGTAGGAAGTTACCAAAATCCTATTGTCTTAAGTGATGATGAAGGTGACGAAAATGTGCCTATCATTAATAATGAATATACCGGCTTCGAGTGGGTTATGCGTAGGATATTAAGGTCATAAGCAGACAGTGATGATGAGCTTATTGTGGAGTACAACCGTGCTAGGGGGTCAAACCAGAAAGAGACATTTACCATGCATCATTCAGGGTTGAAGCTGATTCGGAGTCAGAGGATGAAGAGCCTCAACCTTCAATGAGATCTAAACGACAAAGGAGATATGTCGAATATTATGATGAGGACATAGATGAGTCTGAAGATGAGATCTTCGTATCTGAGCTATACATAGAATTTGAGGACAGAAATGATAATGTGATACCTTAGGTTACTATTTATATTTTTTTTTTAGCGATTAGAGGAAATAATATATTATATAATAAGGTTGGTTAGTCGACCAACGGTGATAGAATAGTTTTATACAATTATTGTTTTCTTTTAGGAAGATATAATATTATAGTAACATTCATTTTATTTAAATACCCGTTATGGAAGAATAAAAGTTATTACTTAATTATATGAGTGAGTAAAAAATTATTCTGGGCACGTGATGGGAATATTTTATTTTCATTATGCTATTATATTCTTGCTTGCTTGTTTCTACTTGCTTGTTGATGTGAATATATTTTACATGGATGATTATGTGATTATTAGAGAACATTTCATGTTGAACTTGGAACTAGTTGAGAAATTGTTGGTTGATGCGATCTTTATGGTCAAATCAAATGTTGTCTTCGTAGGAAATGGCAAGTAAGTGTGAATCGAAACCAAAGTAGAGTTACGTTAAATTTCAGTTGCGAAGTAGAGTGTCAAACAACAATGATGCCTTAGCTTCTACTATTCGCCTATTGGCAGAGAAATTGACTCACGAAAGAATTGAGAGTCCCGATTCTGACGGGGACATGTTTGAGAGACTAGCTAAGATTAAATCGTTGTACTATAAGGGGCAAGCTGAACCTACCTTCTTAAAGAGTGGATTATGGAGTTTGAAAAGATTTTCTGGGCTCGTGAACTGTCCTAAAGGTATGAAAGTAGGTCAAGTTGTACCGTATCCGAAAGATGAGGCCGACTTATGGTGGAAAGAAAATGGAAATAGACTTAATGTTGTGGAAGAGTTTAATTGGGAATCCTTCATTACTACTTTAAGAGGAAAAATTTTACCCTGTTTTTTTTTTAGGAAACTAAAGGCTCAAGAGTTTATCAACCTTAGGATGGGGAGCATGACCATCCCTGAGTATTATAGAAAGTTCATAGCATTGTCTAGATTTGCACTTGAGGTAATAGCCACTGAGGAGTTAAAGGCTCAGTGATTTGAGCAAGGTTTGATTGAGGAAATTCAATTGGGGTTAGTAGATTATGAAGAAATTGACTTATCTATCGGTATTCCTACCTGGAGAGATCATAAAGTGTACCAAGTTGTTTATAAATTTGCCTTTGAAGATATGAGACTCGTGACTTTCCATCTAACTTAATAGAATTCAATTTGGGAGACCTAGATGTGATTCTTGGGATGAATTGGTTAAGTCTTTACAAGGCCAATATCGACTGTGAGATTCGAAGGTAGTGTTAAGAAACCCTTTGGGAAAATTGACCTCCTATAAACGCTTTGGGAAACCTAAGAAGTTTGGAGTTATCTCTGCTATGCAAGTAAGAAAGTTGATGAGAAAGGGGTGTGAGTTATTCTTCTGTAGTGTGCAGGATGTGAGTAAGGAAGTTGAAGTGAAGCTTGAGGATGTTCCAATTGTGAACGAGTTTATGGATGTGTTTCCAAGTGAGATTTCAGGTATGCCATCTGCGAGAGCTGTTGAGTTCACCATAGACTTAGTTCCTGGAACTGCATTTATATCTAAGGCACCCTATAGAATGGCTCCTTCTGAGATGAGTGAGCTGAAAATGCAATTGCAAGAGCTATTAGATAAAGGTTATATTAGGCCTAGTGCATCACCTTGGGAAGCTCCTGTGTTGTTTGTGAAGAAAAAGGATGGAAGCATGAGGCTATGTATTGATTATAGGGAGTTGAATAATGTAACCATCAAGAACAAATATCCTTTGCCTAGAATAGATGACCTATTCGACCAATTGAATGGAGCGAGTGTGTTCTCAAAGATTGACTTACGTTCTGGATATCATCAATTGAGGGTAGCTGATAAGGATGTACCTAAGACTGCCTTTAGAACGCGTTATGGTCACTATGAGTTTACTGTAATGCCATTTGGGTTAACCAATGCTCCTGCTATATTTATGGACTTAATGAATAGGATCTTTCATGAGTTTTTAGATAAGTATGTGGTAGTTTTCATTGATGACATACTGATATATTCGAGGAATGAGGCTAAGCATGATAAGCACTTGAGGATCATTTTGGAGATATTGAGGAAAAACCAATTGTATGCCAAGTTCTCTAAGTGCGAGTTCCGTTTGGAGAAAGTAGCGTTTTTGGGTCACTTTGTGTCTAAGGAAGGAGTCTTAGTAGATCCTGCTAAGATTCAAGTTGGGGGTGAGTGGCCAACTCCAAAGAGCGTGTCAGATATTAGAAGTTTCTTAGGTCTAGCTGGCTATTATAAAAGATTTGTGAGAGATTTCTCGAAGATAGCAAGACCTATGACCAATTTGATGAAAAAGGAGTTAAAATTTGAGTGAAGTGAAAAGTGTGAAGAAGCCTTTCAGATTTTGAAAGATCGTTTAACCTCTGCACCTGTTTTGACCCTGCCTGATGGGAATGAGGGATTTGAGGTATATAGTGATGCTTCGAAGAATGGTCTAGGATGTGTGCTACAGCAGAATGGGAAAGTAATTGCGTATGCGTCGCGTCAATTGAAACCTTATGAGGCTAATTACCCTACCAATGACCTAGAGTTAGCTGTCATAGTGTTTGCTTTGAAAATTTGGAGACATTACCTCTATGGAGCGACTTGTAAGATATTCACAGACCATAAAAGCTTAAAGTACATTTTCACTCAAAAAGACCTGAATATGAGGCAAAGAAGATGGCTGGAGTTGATTAAGGATCATGACCTAGACATCCAGTATCATGAGGAGAAAGCAAATCTGGTTGATGATGCCTTGAATAGAAAATCGAGTCATAGCTTGAGTACCTTGATAGTCCCTGAGGAGTTGTGTCGAGCTATGCAAAGGCTGAGCCTAGAACTCTTAAATCCTGGGGAAAGTGAGGCAAGACTTAGCGCTCTATCTTTGGGTTTGTCAGTTTTCGATGAGATCAAAGAGGGTCAAGTTGGGGATGAGCACATAGATAAGATCAAGGAGAAAATTGGGCAAGGTAAGGAAGCTGACTTTAAGATTCATGATGATGGGAGTTTAAGGTTTAAAGGGAGGTGGTGTGTACCACAAAAATGTAATGACCTTAAGAGACGCCTTATGGATGAGGGGCATAGTACTCCATATTCTGTGCACCCTGGGGGTGACAAGTTGTATAAGGACCTTAAGGGTATCTATTAGTGGCCAAATATGAAGCGAGAGGTAGCCGAGTATGTGTCTAAGTGTCTAACCTGCCAGAAAGTGAAGATAGATCATAAGAGACCCATGGGGAAGGTTCAATCCTTAGAGGTTCCTGGATGGAAGTGGGATTCTAATTCTATGGACTTTGTGACTGCTTTGCCTAGAACAAGGAATGGCAATGATACTATTTGGGTTATTGTGGACCGTCTGACGAAGTCGGCCGTGTTCATACCAATCAAAGAGACATGGAAGAAGAAGCAACTTGCAAAGACGTATGTTAAGCATGTAGTGAGATTGCATGGAGTTCCAAAGGATATCATTTCTGACCGTGACTCTAGGTTTCTTTCGAAATTTTGGAAAAAGGTCCAATTACATCTTGGGACAACGCTGAAGATGAGTACAGCCTTTCACCCTGCGACTGATGGTCAGACTGAGAGGACTAACCAAACTATAGAAGATATGTTGAGAGCCTGTGCTATTGATTTTCAGGGTAGTTGGGAAGACCAATTAGATTTGATTGAGTTTTCATACAACAATAGTTACCATGAGTATTAAGATGGCACCTTTTGAGGCATTATATGGGAGAAAGTGTAGGAGTCCCATCTGCTGGAGCGATTTTAGTGAGAACATAGTATTGGGGACAGAGTTTATTGAGGACTGTCAAAAATGTGAAGTTGATTCAGGCTAGAATTCAAGCTGCTCAAGATAGGCAAAAGAGTTATGCTGATTTGAAGTGAAGGGAAGATGAGTTCGAAGTGGGTGATAAAGTATTTTTGAAAGTATCACCAACTAAGGGTGTGATGAGATTTGGGAAAAAGGGCAAGTTAAGTGCTAAATATGTAGGCCCATATGAGATTTTGGAGCGAATTGGGAAAGTTGCCTACAGATTGGCATTGCCAATGGAGTTTGAAAAGATGCATGATGTGTTCCATATTTCTCAACTTAAGCGTTACATTCCTGATGAACGTCATGTTCTAGAGCCTGAACGAATTCAGATCGATAGTAGCCTCACATATGAGGAAAGGCCTGTCAAAATTCTCGACAGAAAAGTGTGTAGTACACGCAATAAGGACGTCCACATCGTGAAAGTACTTTGGTCTAACCACGAATCTGAAGAGGCAACGTGGGAAGCCGAAGATGAGATGAAAAAGAAGTATCCAGACTTGTTCCTTGAGGTGAGTTACGAGGGCGTAACTCGTTTTCTTTAAGGGGGAGAGAATGCGATAAATTTCGCGCTTTTTGCCTATTTTTATGAGATTTTTATGCATATGTATGCCTATGTTGAGAAATTTGCACATGTTAGTGCTAAAGAAGCAGACTCTTCGCATAAGAAAGCGTGTTCATAAGTAACACAAGTGTTTTAAGTTAGCAAAAGTGTGCACAAGTGGCACATTGCTTTGTGAAATTTTGAAAACATGCGTTCAAGTTTTTGAAAATATGTGAGTTTTCGTGTCAAGTTTCGGGACGAAACTTCTTTTAAGGGGGGTAGACTGTAATCCCCCATAATTTTAAAGGATTTTATAAATATATTTTGGTATTTATATATTTATATTTTAGTTTAAATGATGTTATTATTTAAAGAAGGTTGACTATTTTAAAAGTCAAATGAAATTATTTTAAGAATTTAAGTAAGTTGAAAATATTTTAATTAGGCATGCTTTGAAAAAGGTTTGAAATATGAATTGGATTTAGAAAAGAAGTCTAATGGACTTGAGGAACCCAAATTCAAAGTAGATTAGGAAAGAGGAGTTATATTGATGCGAGGAGTTCTAATTTATCAATCCTAGTCGTCATCAAATTCTATTCAAACTCAATCTCCTTTTCCTAAGCCCAAAAGGAAACCCTACTTATAAATACCTTAAGCCCAATTATTTTTACCACACAAAGATTTATTTTCTCTCTCTTCCCTCAAAACAGCCGGCTTCCTCTTTCTTCCTCTTCCACGTGAGTTTCATTTTTTCTTACTCCCAAGTTTTTCTTTCTTCTTCTTCAAGTAACGCTTTCTTCTTCGCTAAGAAACGTCACAACCACTGCCGAACACCAGTGAACCGCTGCTGCCGCCGCCGCTGCTTTTCCTTGGCCGGCGCACCATTCAATTTTCTACTTGTGTTGGTTTAATTCTTTTCTTCTTCCTCAAGTTTCAATTAAAAATCATATTTTTATGCTTTATTTTAATGTTAATCATGATTATTGATTTTAATTTACTGTTTTAATAAATAATCTTGATTCATATATATTATATATTATAAGAATAAAAATTCAGATTTGTTTATTATTGTTAGATTGAAGTTTTAATCATTAAAGCATGGATTTTTAGGGTGTTAATTATTAGAAAACCATAGTAGCATGTTGTATACTATGAGATTGATTTAATTTATGATTTTAAGCATGTTTAAGTGGGTTTAAAGAGGGTTTTATGATTTTATAAGTTGCTGGAATTTCAGAAAGTATTTTATTTAGGGAGTTTTAAGAATTTTAATTACTAGTATGGTAGTACTATGCTAGGAATTAAAAGTAATGGAAGTTTTGATAGTAAAATCAACTTTTGAATATGTTTAAAGGGGTTTCTAAATATTTTAAAGTTGCTGTCTTTTTATTTAAGAGTATTGATTTTAGTTATATTTGATTTCTAGGCGAAGAGTATTCCGTGGGAGAGTTTTAAAGGATTAAAAGTGGCCTGTCGATTAGTTTACACAAGTGCGTACATACTTTGTGTGATTGTATGATTATATCATGATTTAAGGAGAAAAGAAGTTGTAGTATCATGTATAGGAACTTTATAAGTTCATATGTGATTTCTAGTATGATTGATTTCTACATGTTTATGCCTGTGAGCATGCATGTTAATTATTAGATATATTATGAGTAAAGAATTGTCATGTTTGTATGGATTATTGATGCAAGCATGTGGATGGGAACTTTAATTATTAATTCACATGGGGGAATTAATATGTTGTTAAGATTGATTCATGATTATTCATGTGTTCCCTTACAAGTATTATTTTCACTACTTTATGAGGACCGTGGGCCTTATTTGGTAAGTTGATAAGTATGCCTTTTTAAAGGTAAGTTGATTGTTGGCTAGGTTCAACAAATAAGAAAGTTGAGATTAAAAGAAAGTATGTCTTGGGTTGTAAGTTGTGATCACTTATTAAATCCTAAGATAAAAGAAGTTCAGTTGTGAATGTTTGAATTATATTCTGTGTTGCTTGTATGTGTGTCATAACAAGTAATAAATTGTAAATCACGTAAAGTGTAACTTGGATAGTAATAAACTTTAGACTGGTGCACGTCTGAAGTTGGACAATCAGGAGTTGGGGTACATGGTGAGCGTGCCATGGCTTTTTCTGGGAATTGGATTGATCACCGTTCCTCTTTTTATTCAAAGGTTCCTCGATATCGCAGGTCGTTATGGAATACGGAGTCGCGCCCGTATTTCGTCTTCCTAGGTGAAGGCTGGTTTTTAGTTAGACAACTCGGTCCAATAACTATTCCATTTAAAATAATAAAAGATGATTAAAGTTTAGTTCAGTAGAAGTTATCTGCAGAATGTTATATTGTTGTATTATTATTTATCCCGTTTATTATTTCTTAGTATCATGATTAGAATTGTTTATGTATTGTTATGTAGTACTCAGCTTTGCTGATTACGTGCTTTGTTTGTATGTGTTGATCATGGCTTTGCCTTATTGATCCTGTGATGACCCAATTTTGGTGAGCAGATTCTCTAGAGCATTGACATTTACAGGTTCGCAGATGTAGCATCATTGGGAATCTGGGAATGGAGAGCTTGTGTAATTTAGTGTATCATGTTTTCTGCATTAGTCGGAACATGTTATTATAAGTTGGTTTGATAGACATTTATAGAGTGGTTTATTTATGAAGTACTTATTTATTTATTTATTTATAAAGTTTAGTTTGATGTTTTTTCCGCTGCAAAATTCTGAATAAGCCGATACGTTATCACACGGGCGATAATACTTGGGTAATTCAATTCTCTAAGTTTTATATTATAAAGGTATTTTTGAAAAAAAGAGAATTATCGGGGTGTTACATTGCGCCAAGCGCAGGACTCTGTGTGAGTCACAAGTCCACGTGTCAGGCGCTCATTGGCATGCCTGACGCGATCTGGCCAATGAGCTGGACGCACGTGGCGCGCTGAGGGTAGCCGCCGCGTCCGGCGCATATTCTAGAATATTCGTTTTTTATTCTACGCGTGCTTTCAAGATGCCATTTTTATCCTAAAAATCCGGAGATCGAATTTTCCGGGTTAAAAATCTGATTTATGGGTAAAAGATAATAATAAAAGTTTTTAAGAAAATACTTATTAAAACAATAAATATTAAGAAAATATTTATTAAAACAATAGATATTCAGTTGGGCTTTAAAATGGACTTAAAAACATTTCACGGGTTGAACTTACAATTAATCATCATGAATGACTAATTGGGCTTTTATAATATTATTTGAAAACACGCATTGTGTAGTTATTCAGACTGCTCCTCCATTGGGCCGTGCCAACTAAGACCGCGGTATATTTCATCATTGGACCCTTAAATGGGGAGACACGATTATGTGTCTACATACGCAAATAGCTCATCAACTGCGTCGTGTCCTGGTCCGACGCAGATCCTGTCTCTCTCATTTGCGTCGAGACCTGTGCCATCGGACCGATGTCCGACGCAAATGGTGGTTTCAGGTCCTACGCAAATCGTTACTTCTGTACTAGTGCAAGAATCAAAATTTGATCATAAATTTAGATATAAATCATTGGAAAAATTGATTTAATCAGTCCCAACTTTGACCGTCCTAATAAAAACAGTCCCAACTATCGTTTTTTATTTTTCAGTCCCAACTTTGACCCCCCTTTTACATTGGTGGTCCTAGTGGACCGGTGACTTGCTAAACAGGTTAAAAATCGAATTAACCCTTATTTTCCCTTTTTATTTTTATTTTCACCTCTTTCTTCTACATCCTCTTTCAGTCTCTCTCTCTCTCTTCTCCCTCTTCCCTCCTTCCTCTCCTTCCCCTGCCACCCCACCACCATCCAGCCACCATTGCCGCCACCTGCAGCCCCCATCCCTGTCCTAACCCCACCACCAACCCAGTCCACCCCAAGCCTACACCACTCCTAGCCCACCCGTTGCCCCTATCCCCGGCCCACGCCCCCACCCCCACCCCACCCGAACCCCCCGCACAACCTTACTCCCGGCCCGCACAACCTTCTCCCAACCCCCCACCCTCACGGCCCTAGAAACCCCTCTACTACGCCGCTCACCCTCCAATCCCTAATCCCGGTCCCCCCGCATCCTCCCCATTCGCTCTCGCCTTCTCTTCTAGAATTTCGGGTTGGTTTCGAAGCCGGTAAAGGTTTTTCAGGGGTGAGGCGATGTGTCGATGGTGATTTCAAGGGTGGTGGAGGTGTTTCGGGGGTGGGGGGAGGTGTTTCAAGGGTGGGGGGAGGTGTTTCGGGGGTGGGGGCGGTGGTAGCGGGACACAAGTCCATGACATTAGCCATCAAAGGTATCGGTATCGGCATCAAAGGGCGGGGGAGTGGGTGGGCAGGGCGGGGAGTGCTTTAGGGGACAGGGGGTATCGGTGGCGGGGGAGGGGACGGGGTTTTGGGGACGGGGGGAGATGGTGGTGGGGGAGGTAAAGGAGTTTTGAGGTAGTTTTGAGGACGGCGGAGAGGGGTGGTGGGGGGTGGTGACAATTAGGGGAGGTGGGTGAGGGGGGTAGTGTGGTGGAATAGGAGGGGGTGGGTGGCGGGAGGAGAGGAGGAGGAGGGAGCAAGTGAAGGAAGGAGGGAGGAAAGAGGAGGAAGAAGACTGGAAAAAAAAAAATTTTTTAGCAAAGTTTACCTGTTACAGCAGGTTGGAAACCTGCTGGGACTGCTATTGTAAAGGACCCTCAAAAGTTGGGACTGAACAATAAAAAATGAATGTTGGGACTATTTTTCTCAGGGCGCCCATAGTTGGGACTGATTAAATCAATTTTTCCTAAATCATTCCAAAACAAATAATCGAAAAATAAGTGATGAACCAAGTCCAAATTCTAAAAAAACTAATGTGAATACCAAAAATTTATCTCTATTATATATTGGAAGAGGGGAAGACTTGGTGTCCACCCTCTTTTACTAATATATCCCTCAACTACAAAATAAATTACTACATCTACACTTTTATGTGTTTAAGAAAAACATAACAAAGGAAAACCAAACTGATCATTACAAAGTTGCACAGTGCACGACAGTTAGCTTTCACTGCACCAATTAAATAAATAAAAAACTTGAAACCATGATAGTCAGCTTCATGTTCTTTCTCTACCCCCTTCTGTAGTTCTATCATAGCAAACACTCCCTTCAATTACTTGTAAAACAAAAAACAAACAATCACACAAGCCCCTAAACTCAGATAATTACAAAGCATACAAAAAATTGTATTTGTTCACAATCTGTATAAAAATTTTGAGTCTAACATTCATTTTGTTTTTTGATATCAAATTTAGACACAAAGAAAAGTGAAGTACCATTGACAATCAAGAGTAGTGAGCAATTCATTTCGTATCAGGAAGACGAGAAAAGGAATTTATTACTAATATCGAAATGCAAATCATTTGTTTGAAAAATAAGGGGAAAACCAAACGAATTATTCATGTTACCTCACAAAAATATAATTCATGTTAATAGACTCAAAATTTACACTCGAAAACTCAAAATTTCTGCCTATCAAAACTCAAAATATCAGAGGTATAAGAGATAATTTGCACTCGTAGACTCAAAATTTACTCATAAATTAAGAAATGATTCCCAAACAAAATAAATATTCGAAAAATTAGTAATGAAGTAAGTCTATATGCTTTAATGTTAATACCAAAAATACCAAAATTTTATAATTTTAAGCCCAAAACATCAAATATATCAACAAAATTTAACGTACGAGATTGAGATAAAGATTATTTATAATTTAATACATATTTTAGACCCAAATTGGAGAATCACCAACCACCAAAGCTTCAAATTTTATTTTACTTTCTCAAAGAACTTACAAATAAACTAACCTAAATGAAATAATCGAGATTGAGGGTTTAACCAAATTAATGTAATATAGATTTTAGACCCAAATTGGACAATCATCAATTACCAAAGCTTCAATTTCTATTTTACTATCTTAGAGAACTTACCAATCAACTACCCAATATATTCTTAGCATATAAATCTTAGAAAAAATAGCTGAAAAAATTTACCCACCAATAGGTGTTGCCAAGACAAATTGGAGGAGATAATCATTCAAGAAAATTAACGCTCACCGGCGAGGATAGGAGAGTGAAAGAGGTTGGAAACTATTTGGCATAAAAGTTATAAAAGTACTGGTATCAAGCTGGGAACCATCTACCCAGATACGAATTAAATGGTTTGATTTTTTGGCTGAAATTTGGAAGAAGCATGATGAGGGATACAACTTTCTCCATAGTTCCCTTCATGGAGGGCAAATGAAGAGAACCTTTTGTTGAAAAGGGCATGGTATTAGGGTTTTATGGTAGAGTTTTATGGAGAGTGGTGGTTGTGGTAGTGGAAGGGAGGAGAGAGATTGGATGAGTAGGAAGCCAAAGAGAGATAGAGTGACCGATAGGATGAGCCAAGGAGGTGTAGTAGATGATTTTTTTAATTGTAAGGTTGTACATACTAGGCCTATATGCTAACTAAATAACATACATACTTCTATTATTGATGTAAGTGTGGAATGCTATTATCAAAATATTGACATCCACATATTCCTATCTAATCATAACTATATTTTTTTAAGAAATAACAACTTTATTTATAATTTATTAACGTTTTTGACGTTTTTTATTCTAACTTGGTTCCGACCTTTGTTGTTGTATAGTCTACTTTATATATCAATATTTCTAAAGACTAATAACTTTACTTTTTTTTTATTTATTCAAACAAAAAAAAAATAGCAACCTTACTGTATGGGTTTTCATAGGGATTTGACGTCTTTTATTCTAACTCTATTCTACCCTTTGTTGTCGTATATCTTTTATTTTGTTTCTATCGAGTTATTTTTATTGCATCTAAGTAAGAGTCTGTTTTTGAAGAGACGGTCTCACGTTAGTGTTGACGTGAGATCTGCTGATGTCATGCTGACATCACGCACATGCATCAAACCAGCAGCAGAATTAGTTAAACGCTTGGACCTATTAGTTATGTTAGCTTTAAATTGTTTCTGGACGAATTAGTTAAGCATTGAAGTATACTAGTTAAGCACTGAAGTATATTAAAACAAATGGAAGAAATGCAAGGAAGAAAAGTCATTTTGAGAAAACTAAAAACAAATTCCAAGAGCCAAACTGAAATAGGTACAATTACTCCAAATGCTAGGTTTTTTTAAGTTCTTTTTTGAGGTTGTCTTTTGTATTTGATATTTTAGATTTATACAAAAGTTATTTCTTCGTTTATATTGGAAACTAAATAATGCTCAATAGATCTTAACTAATTATAGACCAACACTAACTAATGTACTGGATATATTAACTAAAATAATGTAAGTCTAATTTTTTTTTTTTTTTGAGGGGAAAAGCAAGCTAATATTACTCCATGGACAACTTTCCAATTAAAACATAAGCAGCCACCTCCGGTGGAGAGTGGTTCTCCCAAATTTGTTCAACCCCAAAAGGGATTAACTTAGCTAAATGGTGGGCAACAAAATTCCCATCACGCTTTACATGAGACCAGATAATAGAAGAGAAATTCATACTAGAGGAGAAAATATTATGGAGTACTAAATCAAGTTCTGAGAGATAGATAGCTTGCTTGGAGAGGCGGATAATCACTGTAATATCCCGAAAATTTAAGCTTCGTTAACATCCATAATTAAACTTAATAAATTATTTAAAACTTAACTAATTTATTTAATCGATTCTCCAATAGATTTGAAATAAAATAAATCAAGTATTGATAAAATAAGCTAAGTTAGTACAGTTGTAGATTAAAAGAAAGTAGGAAAGGTTGATAAATTTAGTAAATACAAAAACTTAGCAAATTTCTAAAAATGGAAAATCACCATCCACACAACTCAACTTCTTCTTCAAGCTCCATGTCCTTGCTCCCCAAGACTTCTAGAAGGCCTTGCTCCCCAAGTATACCTCACCATAAAGCCTACATTAGTTTAAGTGAGTTTTGTTCCTAAAATTACTATAAATAGCATGTCAAGTTCACTATTAATCTCCACCCAAAAACCAGAAAATTTCACACACTACTACTACCACCCAACCTCCTGTTTTTTTCGGCCACCCTCTCGACCACCACCTATCGACCGCCCAATCGCACACCCGCTCCCGCACCACCGTCCAACCACCGCCTACGGCCCGAGCACCACCTCCCTTCTTCCTCCCTCACCTGCGTTCTTTCTTCCTCCTCTCCCTCATCTTTCCCGCTCCTCCTCCTCTCCCTCCCCCTGTCTCGCTGCTCGCCTCCCCTCTTCCCGCCTGATACGCCACCGCCCAGCCATGTCCACGCCGCTGCCGCCGCACCACCTAGAACCCGCCGAAGCTTCGACCACCCCTCCCCTTCGCTGTTTTGTGGTTATAAACCAGTAAGGTAAGGCTATTTACTTTCCCTCCTATTCTTTGTTTGAAAAGTTATTAGCAAGTCATTAGTTTAGGCTTAGTAATTTATTTACATGACCCATTAGTATGTTATTAGTAGTTGGGCTACTAGGCTAATTAACTAAAATAATTTAACTTGTAATCTGGCTTTTGTAGTTGAAATCCATATTAGGTAATGAACTTATTTATGTATAATTTCACTTCTAATCTTACAAGTCTAATTTAAATATTAAGACTAAGTATGATTAATAAACCAAGTTGATTGAACTTAGCTAATTAAACTTAATGTTAAAAGGTTCATTCTACTTCATGAAATAATCATAAAACCTAATTATAGTTTAAAATAGATTATGACATAATAACTATTATTACACCTTTATTATATAAATGGTGTCTTTGGTTAATTAAGTTATAGTTTCACGCTTACATCTTTATAACTTAAATATATCGATTATAAAGTAATACTAATTAAGTACACTTGGACTATAAGTATAATGCTAGTAAGTTTATTCTAAATAATGAGTACTTGTAGTTCCACTTTTTAGCTTAATGATATGAATATCACTTTTTAAGTTGAAAATTAAGTAAGTCACTAATACATGGGCCTTAACTAGTAGGAAATATCACTAGTACAAGTTAGAGTTTAACAATTAGTTAGATAATCACTTTTGTATTAAAAGTCTAATATGAAAGTTCTATAATCACACCTTCAGGTCATTAAACGTGAATTTTCATGAAACTTATAACTAGTGTTTGTTAGTATTTAATTTGGACTTAGGACTTTATATTAAATGTGTCATCTAGAACCATTAAATAGATTTATTCTAGTGATGAATTATAGTTTAAGTACTAAATAATGATAATGAGATTTCATAAACCATTAATTTCATAAACTCTCTAGTAATTCATAGGCACATGATGGAAATGGATCGTAGAACTTAAAATCTAGAATAAAATATTAATAAGTCGTCCTTTATTAATTCTTGAATAGATTAGAAAGGAAAAGGGATATTACAAGCCTCCCTCGGCTATCAAGTATAATAATCGCGACTCGAGGTAACGTCTACTGCTAACACCCGCACTCCCCTTCCAACTATGTTTTATGACGCTTTTACATAATGTTTTGATGATATGTATTTATGGATTACAGGATATGAAATGTTTTGCTAAAAGATGTTTACAATGATGATATGATGATAAATTGGTTTTCATGATGCTTAAGAGATGTTTTATGACATAAATGTAAAAATCACGAAACATGATAAATGAAAGTGAAAGATGGTTCTTGGCAATACTTTATGGGCACCGCAAGTGCTACCTTTGTTGTGACTGCCTTTCGGATATGGGAACCACAAGTGTGACCTTTGTTGTGACCGTCTTTCGGATATATGATATGGGCACCGTAAGTGTCACCTTTGTTGTGACCGCCTTTCGGATTAATGTTATGGGCACCGCAAGTGTCACCTTTGTTGTGGCCGCCTTTCGGTTCAATGATTATGATGTTATGATGTTGTACTTGCCAAGTTACCATTAAGAAATGATGTAAGAATATAAAAAGGATGATATCTGATAAATGGTTGAACTTCTATTTTGAAAGTTATATGTTTATAAAATGATGTTTGTGATATTCTCTCCTCCTTGTTTTCAAATAAAATGAGTTGAAATGAATTTACGTTGTTAGAGTAGTATGTTACTGGGCCTCGGCTCATGAAGTTTTGTTTTTCTGTTTTAGGTACCGATGGGGATGACGGAATGGCTTAGCAGTGAGGAATTGTTATTAAAATGACTCAAACATTTTTAGCTTTTGTATCTTAAGTAATTTGTTAGTTTAATTAACATTAACTCTATTTTACTTTAATTTATATAATCCAGTATGTTTAAGCTTTCACATTACTGTATGTTAGAATTCTGAAAGTATGTTGCCTTGTATTTTCTTACCGGAAAGTACGGTAGTAACGCACCGACCAAAAGGTTAGGTCTTCCGCTGCTAATAATCAAGATTAATTAGCCTAATAAAGATGCTTAGAGGTCAGGGAGTTACAGAGTGCTATCGGAGCAACGGTTATGTAGCCCTAAGTAAAACCTTCATGGTTTACGTCAATTTGATTAGGAGGTACAAGAAAATATCTGATTCGAAATTAAAAGTTATTGTAACAATAAGAAATAAAAGGAAGATAACAAGTAATGTAAACGATAATACAAGTGTGAGTGTTAGGAACGGTATGGGATCATTTTGCATTGTTTTGTAACGGTTAATAAGTTTTGGTAGTTATGAAAGCATAACGACGTTAAACGTTTCATATTTTAGAGGATGGCGTCAAGTGAAAGCAAACGCACTAACGAAGGAATCGGTAATGACACTGAATTGGAGGAAATTAGAGCAAGGCTCGACGCACTACGAAACGACCCTATTTTCAAATATTCCACCAAAAAGGCGAACGAGAATCAAATGAGCTTGATGGGCCGGGGCTGATGATGGTGGAGATCCTGCAAGGGAACAGGCAACGACCGAAAACTGAGCAGGAGGAATGTTCTAACATGTTCAAGAAATTCTCCACTCATAAGCCGCCAACCTATGACGGCAAGCCAGGCCCCACTGAGTTCGAAGAATGGCTCAACAGCATGGAGAAGTTGTTTGATGTTACTCAATGCCCTGGCAAGTGGAAGGTCAACTTTGTAGTCTTTTATCCGAAGGGACAAGCTGATCTGTGGTGGAAAACTGCAAAGGAAATGCAAGATCAGCCGGGTTTTGGTTGGGAAAACTTAAAAGAAGCTTTGAGAAGATAGTTTTATCCCCCGTCTCTACAACTACAGATGGAGTCTGAATTTATTCATCTGAAACAGAGGAACATGTCTGTATTGAAGTATGCCATAAAGTTTAATGAGCTTGCTCGATTCGCTCGTGACTTGGTAACCACTGATCGACAGAGGATGAACCGCTTCGAAGGAGGTCTAAACCTTGGTATCCAAGTAAAGTTGGCAGCGCACATGAGTACTCATACCAAGAGCTATATGATAGAGCTATAAATGTTGAGAGAAAAACAAAGGTGCAGAAGGAGGTATATGAGAATGGAAAAAGAAAGGGGAACTCTCAGGGAAGCCAACCAAGTAATGGTTTCAAAAGGCGGAACATAGGGTGCACGGAGAACAACAATGGTGAGAAACAAGTTCCTCATTGCAACAAGTTCCTCATTGGTGATCGTAGAGTTGGAGATGTTGCCAATCGTGTCCCAGTAAGGGATCAAAGGGTTACTTAGAACTTCGGTTATGGTGGCAACACAAGCAACAACAACAACAGAAACCCTCCCAGAGGACCTCCTCAAGCTGGAGGAGTGTTTATGATGCAAAGAGAGGAAGCTGAAGCTGATGACACCGTCATTACCTGTATCTTCCCTGTTAACTTTGTACCTGCTTACGTTTTGTTCGACTCTAGAGCTTCCCATTCGTTTATATCTGCGTCATTTGCTAAGAGTTTAAAAGCTAAATCATGTCCTGAGTTCTCAGTTATGTCTGTCGTCCTTCCAAATGGTGAATTTGTTTCATGTTATGCTCATAGAGAAGTGTGAATTTCTTGTGCACTTAGTTCAGTTTGACCTAACTGACTTTGATGTAATTTTGGGAATGGATTGGTTGTCTAAGTATAAAGCCGACATTAACTGTCTTAATCATGAGATTTCTCTTAGAAGACCTGATGGTCGTAGATTTGCCTATCAAAGAAGAAAAGTCAAGCCCGAAACCATCTCGACCGCAAAGGCTCTCAAATTGCTAGCAAAAGGGTGTTGTGGATTCTTATACCATGTGGTTGACGTGCCCACCCCCGAGCTCTCTTTTTCAGACATTCCAACAGTTATGAGTTTCCCGATGTGTTTCCAGAAGAGGTACCTGATATGCATCCGTAAAGGGAAATAGACTTCAACATTGATCTGATCCCAAGATCTGCTCCCGTATCAAAAGCACCTTACCGTATGGGACCAGCAGAATTACAAGAATTAAAGAAGCAGTTGGACGAATTGCTCGAGAAGGGGTATATTCGGCCAAGTGTATCACCATGGGGAGCACCAGTCTTATTCGTGAAAAAGAAAGATGGGACCATGAGATTGTGCATCGACTATCGGGAGTTAAACAAGATCACCATCAAGAATAGATACCCACTCCCTCGCATCTATGACCTATTTGACCAACTCCGAGGTGTAACTACCTTTTCAAAGATTGATCTGAGATCCGGATACCATCAACTACGCATCAACCCCGAAGATATCTCGAAGACCGCATTCAGGATCTGATATGGTCATTATGAGTTCACGGTGATGCCATTTGGGTTGACAAATGCCCCGCTGTTTTCATGGATCTAATGAACCGTGTCTTCAAGCCTTACCTCGATAAGTTCGTTGTTGTATTCATCGACGACATCTTGGTGTTTTCAAGGAGCCGGAGTGAGAATGAAGAACATTTGAGAAAAGTGTTGGAGGTGTTAAGAGAAAATAAGTTGTATGCAAAGTTGAAGAAGTGTGAATTCTAGTTGAAAGAAGTAGCCTTCTTGGGTCACATCATTTCTGAAAATGGAGTCACCATTGATCCTGAGAAGATAAAAGCTATAATGGAGTGGCCTAGACCCACCAACGTACCTGAGGTTCGGAATTTTATGGGCTTAGCATGATATTATCGAAGATTCGTCCAAGACTTCTCCAAGATAGCTCTACCCATAACTCGATTGGTGAAGAAGTATGTGAAGTTCGAGTGGAATGATAAATGTGAATTAGCCTTCCAAGAGTTGAAGAAACGTCTCACCTCTGCCCTTGTTCCCACCTTTCCTTCCGAAACCGACAGATTTGTTGTGTACAGCGATGCCTCTAAGCATGGATTGGGATGTGTTCTGATGCAAAATGAGAAAGTCATAGCCTATGCTCCCCGACAGCTCAAACCTCATAAGCAAAATTATCTAACTCATGACCTCGAATTAGCCGCAGTTGTGTTTGCTCTTAAGATATGGCGACACTACCTTTATGGTCTTCCGTGCAAGATTCTTACCGACCATAAAAGCCTTAAATACATCTTCACAAAAAAAAGAATTGAACCTGAGACAACGTAGATGGTTAGAGCTCCTAAAAGATTATGATCTCGACATTCAATTTCACCCTGGAAAGGCTAACGTTGTAGCCGATGCCTTAAGCCGAAAAGCTTACCTAAACACAACCTTTACCTTTCCCAAAGCCATCTGCGACGACTTAGAGAAAATGAAGGTGAAAATCATCCAGAGAAACACAAGCGCATACCTGAATGCATTAGAGTTGAGGTCAACATGGTTGGAGGAGATAAAAGAGGCTCAGAATGGTGATTCGGAGATGGAGAAGATAAAGAGTGATGTGAAGAAACGGAAGTCACCGGGATTTGTGATCCAGGAGGACGGGACATTGAGATTTCAAGGAGGACTATGTATTCCGAATAATGAGGTGTTAAAGAAGAAGATACTAGAAGAACCTCACAATAGTCCTTTTTCCATTCATCCCGGAGGAAACAAGTTATACAAAGATTTAAAGCATAATTTTTGGTGAAGTAATATGAAGCAGGAAGTTGTTGAATATGTGACAAGGTGTTTGACGTGCCAAAGGATCAAGAGAGAGCATCAGAGACCCGCAGGGTTATTGCAGCCATTGGATGTTCCAACTTGGAAATGGGATTCGATTTCTATGGGTTTTATCGTGGGGTTACCACCATCATCTCGAGGTATGAATATCATTTAAGTGATCGTGGACAGGTTGACTAAACCATCACATTTCTTGGCAATCAGTGATAATTGGAGCCTCGACAAGCTAGCAGAGTTATATATGAGCACGATAGTCAGATTACATGGTGTTCCAAGTTCTATTGTATCTGATTGAGACTCGAGGTTTCAAGCAAAATTTTGGAAGGAGTTATAGAAAGCTTTTGGCACCAAACTCGATTTTAGTACCGCCTTTCACCCAGCAACCGATGCTCAAACAGAACGATCGATTCAGTCACTCGAAGATATGTTAAGAGCATGTGTGTTGGATTTCCATGGAAGTTAGGAGAAATACTTGTCATTGGTGGAGTTTTCCTATAATAATAGCTATCAGGCTAGCATCAAGATGGCACCATATGAAGCACTTTATGGGAGAGGGTGTAGAACACCTCTTTGTTGGAGTGACATCGACGAAACACGAATGATTGGGCCTGACTTGATACAAGAAACGACATAAAAAGTACGACTAATCCAAGCTAGGATCAAGACTACGCAAAGTAGACAAAAGAGCTATGCGGGTCGTCGGAGAAGGCCGCTAGAATTTATGGTGGGTGATCATGTCTTTCTAAAAGGTTGACCTACCAAAGGTGTCATGAGATTTGGGCAGTCTGGTAAGCTGAGTCCGAGGTATATTGGTCCGTATGAAATCCTGGAGCATGTCAACGAAGTGGCCTATCGATTAGCTTTGCCTACAAACTTGGATCGAGTGCATAACATCTTCCATATATCGATGTTGAGAAAGTATATTCCTAATCCAAGTCACGTAATCAGGCACGAGCCTTTGCAATTGAGGAACGATCTGACGTGTGATGAGAAACCGATTGAAACTCTCGATCGTAGGGAAAAACAACTCAGGAATAAGACAATCCATATGGTCAAAATTTTATGGGCAAACCATTCATCGTCTGGGGCCACGTGGGAAGTAGAATATCAAATGATAGCAAACTACCCCAACCTACTTGCTTAGATGAATTTAATGTAAACTTTTGTTTTGATACGTGAATGAAGTGCATGGTTTTGAAATGTGTGATTGAGTATGATGTTTGAACCTTCATATGATATGTGCAAGTTTCGAGGACGAAACTTTTTCTAAGGGGGTGAGGATGTAAAATCCCAAAAATTTAAACTTCGTTAACATAAATAATTAAGCTTAATAAATTATTTAAAAATTAACTAATATTATCTCAGCTAACCCTGACTTATAGGCCTTTTCCAATATAACCCTGACTTTGGCAGCCCTGTCTCCGATAACCCTGAACTTGGTTTTTGTCATTAAACTGAACGGAATTAGTCACGGCGTTAAGTAGACCCTAACTTGGTTTGACTTTTGCTAAATTCATCTCTTTCTCTCTCTTGTTGTTCATCTCTTCTCTCTCTTGTTCTTCATCTCTTCTCAAGCATTCATCAATTTTTCCCAAACTCATAACAAAATCCAGATTTTCCCCAAACCCATTTACCCAAAATCATAACAAAATCCAGATTTCATCCAATGGGTGGTCTTATGCAGCATAAAAATTCATAGGCTAGTAACTAAAAATCCAATGTCAAAACCCTAACTCCAGCTACTCAATTCCTCTACTAAAGTTTCACAAAACAAGCAAAATTATTGTCGACCTAATAACTAAATAGAAAACCAAAATGACTCCAAATTAGGGTTCCTCACTACCCAGCTAACCATAATAAGAAAATTGAAACACAAATGAATTATATACTACTTCATATATGAGCATAATGTAACAATCAAGCTAAGTAATTTGATAATATAAAGAGTAAATTGAAAATTTATGGGTAAAAATCGAAGATCAATTCTTCCGCAGAGGAGAGAGAAAGGGGAGTAAAATCGAAGAATCGCGCCGCACCAGTAGCCTTCTGTCGGCATAAACGCTGGCAAATGTTGTCGCTGCTGCCCGGAGCTCGCCTCCCCTTCCCTTGGTTCTGTTTCCAATTTGCTGCACCGAAACCCAACTCTGTTGCACACCCCTTGCTTCTGCAGCCCGCGCGCCACCGCCGCCTTCTTCCGCGCGTTGCCGGACCTCAGTCATTATGCTGCCGTCCTCGCCGGAGCCTTGCTCCCCTTCCCTGTCGTTGTTTTGCTTCGCTACTCTTAGAAGCAGTTGTTATTTTTCTTTCCTTTGGTTTCAGATTTTTTTAAAGTGATATAAATTCAAGCCTCAAGCCTAATTATGCCTTTAATGATTAGATTAAGTTAGGCCGAATGGAAATGGTAAGAGTAATGTCATTTCTAACTTCTAAGTGATTATTGATGTGGTTTTTTTTGTGATTTTCTTTTTGTTCTAGTTTTGGAGTAGTGGCTGGATGATGGTGGTTTTTTTTGTGATTTACCTAAGTTGAAGAGAGAGAAAGTGGTGGAAACCATTGATAAATGCTTGAGAAGATATGAAGAACAAGAGAGATAAGAGATGAAGAACAAGAGAGAGAAATAGATGAATTTAACAAAAGTTAACCCAAGTTAACGCCGTGACTAATTCCGTCCATTTTAATGACAAAAACCAATTTCAGAGTTATCGGAGACAGGGCTGCGAAAGTCAGGGTTATATTGGAAAAAAGGACTATAAGTCAGGGTTATCTGAGATAATATCCTTTTATTTAATCGATTCTCCAATAGATTTGAAATAAAATAAAATCAAGTATTGATAAAATAAGCTAAGTTAGTATGGTTTTATATTAAAAGAAAGTAGGAAAGGTTGCTAATTTTAGTAAATACAAAAGAATTAGCAAATTTCTAAAAATGGGAAACACCGTCCACACAACTTATCTTCTTCTTCAAGCTCCATGTCCTTGCTCCCCAAGGCTTCTAGAAGGCCTTGCTCCCCAAGTATACTTCACCATTAAGCCTACATTAGTTTAAGTGAGTTTTGTTCTTAAAATTACTATAAATAGCATGTCAAGTTCACTATTTATGTCCACCCAAAAACCAGAAAATTTCACACACTACTACTACCATCCAACCTCCTGTTTTTCCGGCCACCCTCCGACCACCACCTGTCGGCCGCCCTTTCTACGCACCAGTCCCCGCACCACCGTCCAGCCATCGCCTACAGCTAACACCACCTCCCTTCTTCCTCCCACACCTGCGTTTTCTTCCTCATCTCCCTCATCTTTCCCGCTGCTCCTCCCCCCCTGTCTCGCTGCTCGCCTCCCCTCTTCCCGCCTGACGCGCCGCTGCCGCCGCACCACCTGGAACCCGCCGGAGCTCCGACCACCCCTCCCCTTCGCTGCTTTGTGGTTATAAACTAGTAAGGTAAGTGTAGGCGTGTTTTTATTTCGCCTACGCGGTATGAGCGCGTATTAGATTTGACTACCCCATTGTAAATGTTTTATTGAAAATTGTTTTGAAGTCGCCAACCATTCTTTAAAGGAAGAATCATAAACCTAATTAGATATGGGAAAACTTTAGGGACAAATTATCCAATGTAGATTTCCCCGTCTAGACTCCATATATGGTCAAAATGAACCAAAGATTGAGTTCGGGGGTGAGGGTACAATACAGTTAGGAACCATATTGCCCATTGTTGGCCTCTACTAAATATCGATTTATTACAAATTTTATGCCCAAGAATAATCATATAATATTTATACACCCTATAATTATTTAGTCTAAGTTGGTTCAGGAAACACATAAAAAGACTAATTTTAGTGATATGTTATTATGTAATCAATTTACAGGGAACCTAGCAGGTTGTCCAAATTAATCTGATTAATGTTAGAAAGATTCTTTAGGTCTTGTTTAGCAATAATAACATGTGGGTGATAAAAGCAATAAAGCAGGACAATCATATA
Source organism: Beta lomatogona (assembly GCA_947646795.1). Taxonomy (NCBI): domain Eukaryota; kingdom Viridiplantae; phylum Streptophyta; class Magnoliopsida; order Caryophyllales; family Amaranthaceae; genus Beta; species Beta lomatogona. Next base: position 368,908 of record CANSNZ010001460.1, on the reverse strand, counting down.
ATATGCATAGAAAAATCAGGCAAGCACATGATAAGATATAAACATGAATAACAATAATATGAATATAAAGTATAGAAAAGGGATTAGAATATACATTAGAACGATTATTACTTGAAGATCTACATCATGAAATAAATGGTTAGTAACTTCAATATAAAAATAGTTAATTTATTTAAGGACCCTCAGGATTATACCGTGACTTGGGTCTGTGAGATTGAAAACCTTCGAGACGAGCAATTGTGAAGCCTGAAAATCTGAATGTATGAAATATTGAATGTGTTTGTGTTTGAAAGTATGAATTTTATATGGAAGTTTTGTAGTTCGTAGAGAGGTTCCTAAAGTATTCGTCGAGTTCGAAGTGTGTTAATGTGAAAAATCTGTTCCTAAATCTGTACGAAAATCAAGCCTATTTATAGGGAAAACGACACTGCGCTTCACGCGCCAGTTGCGCCTGGCGTAGGCTGATGTGTCAAGCATATGACGCGGCATGCCCAGTTTAAAGCGTACACGTGGTACTCGTTTTGAAAAAGATAAGAAAGGAAACAGCGCTTCACGCAGAGCTGTGCGCCAGGCGCACGACAAAGTGCCACGTGTCAGGAAAAGCTACACCTGACGCACAGACGTGCGCCAGGCGCATGACCCTGCGCCAGGCGCAAGCTTCACCAGCCTGGCTCTTGACGTGTCATTGCTAGCTTTTCTAAAATGCATTTTAAAAGATTTTCTTTTATCCTTTAATTCCGAAAATCTGATTTTACGGGATAAAATCTGATTTTAACTACAAAAAAAATATCTTTTGAAAAATATCTATATATTATAAATAGAACAATTAATTATTACTCCTATTAAACAATTAATTGGGATTTTCATAGAATTGGGCTCACAATACAATCAATTATAATGAATAATTAATTGGGCCTTAAAATGGGACTTTAACACTTTTCGAAATGGTTTTGAATGGCTTTTCAGACTACTCTGCCCTTGGGTCGGACCAATTAAGACCACGGTATGTTTCATCATTGGATCCTTAAATGGGGAGACACGATTATGTGTCTACAGTAAGGCTATATACTTTCCCTCCTATTCTTTGTTTGAAAAGTTATCAGCAAGCCATTAGTTTAGGCTTAGTAATTAATTTACATGACCCATTAGTATGTTATTAGTAGTTGGGCTACTAGGCTAATTAACTAAACTAATTTAACTTGTAATCTGGCTTTTGTAGTGGAAATTCATATTAGGTAATGAACTTATTTATGTATAATTGCACTTCTAATCTTGCAAGTCTAATTTAAATATTAAGACTAAGTATGATTAATAAACCAAGTTGATTGAACTTAGCTAATTAAACTTAATGTTAAAAGGTTCATTCTAGTTCATAAATAAATCTTAAAACCTAATTATAGTTTAAAATAGATTATGATATAATCACTATTATTACACCTTTATTATATAAATGGTGTCTTTGGTTAATTAAGTTATAGTTTCATGCTTACGTATTTACAACTTAAATATATCGATTATAAAGTAATACTAATTGGGTACATGCACTTGGACTATAAGTATAATGCTAGTAAGTTTATTCTACATAATGAGTACTTGCAGTTCCACTTTTTAGCTTAATGATATGAATATCATAAGTTGTAAATTAAGTAAATCACTAATACATGGACATTAACTAGTAGGAAATACCACTAGTACATGTTAGAGTTTAACAATTAGTTAGATAATCACTTTAGTATTAAAAGTCTAATATGAAAGTTCTATAATCACACCTTCAAGTCATTAAACATGAATTTTCATGAAACTTATAACTAGTGTTTGTTGGTATTTAATTTGGACTTCGACCTCATATTGAATGTGTCATCTAGAACCTTTTAATAGATATAGTCTAGTGATGAATTATAGTTTAAGTACTAAATAATGATAATGAGATTCCATAAACCATTAATTTCATAAACTCTCTAGTAATTCATAGACGCATGATGGAAATGGATCGTAGAACTTGAAATCTAGAATAAAATAATAATAAGTCGTCCCTTATTAATTCTTGAATAGATTATAAAGGAAAATGGATATTACAAGCCTCCCTCGGCTATCAAGTATAATAAATGTCAACTGCTAACACCCACACTCCCCTTCCAACTATATTTTATGACGCTTTTAGTACATAATGTTTTGTGATATGTATTTATGGATTGCGGGATTTGAAATGTTTTGCTAAAAGATGTTTACAATGATGATATGATGATAAATTGGTTTTCATGGTGCTTAAGAGATGTTTTATGACATAAATGTAAAAATCACGAAACATGATAAATGAAAGTGAAAGACGGTTCTTGGCAGTACTTTATGGGCACCGCAAGTGTCACCTTTGTTGTGACCGCCTTTCGGATATGGGCACTGCAAGTGTCACCTTTGTTGTGACCGCCTTTCGGATATATGATATGGGCACCGCAAGTGTCACCTTTGTTGTGATTGCCTTTTGGATTAATGTTATGGGCACCGCAAGTGTCACCTTTGTTGTGGCCGCCTTTCGGTTTGATGATTATGATGTTGTACTCGCCAAGTTACCATTAAGAAATGATGTAAGAATATAAGAAGGATGATATCTTATAAATGGTTGAACTTCTATTTTGAAAGTTATATGTTTATGAAATTATGTTTTTGATATTCTCTCCTCCTTGTTTTCAAATAAAATGAGTTGAAATGAATTTACGTTGTTAGAGTAGTATGTTACTGGGCCTCGGCTCATGACGTTTTGTTTTTCTGTTTTAGGTACCGATGGGGATGACGGAATGGTTTATCAGTGAGGAATTGTTATTAAAATGACTCAAACATTTATAGCTTTTGTATCTTAAGTAATTAGTTAGTTTAATTAACATTAACTTGTTTTACTTTAATTTATATAATCAAGTATGTTTAAGTTTTCACATTATTATATGTTAGAATTCTGAAAGTATGTTGCCTTGTATTTTCTTAACGGAAAGTACGGCAGTAACGCACCGACCAAAAGGTTAGGTCTTCCGCTGCTAATAATCAAGATTAATTAGCCTAATAAAGATGCTTAGAGGTCGGGGAGTTACAATCACCGTTAGGCAATCTGATTCCACAATGACATCATTCAAACCATACCGCTTGCTCAATCGAATGGCCATCTCTATGCTTTTTGCCTCGGCAATCTCGGGAGACCTATGAGCTCGGATACGACGAGTAGCAGCGAACTTAATATCACCAGACAAGTCGCGAGCAATCACACCCAATCCCACCCAGCCATCCACTGCAAGAGAAGCATCAACATTGAGTTTTGTCACGCCCACAGGTTGGGCTGCCCAGCTACGCATGCTAGCAGGTGAAGAGGAAGCTCGAGTTGGTATATCTTTTTTGCATAGGCATTGTGCTCATCAACAAGTCTCGAGACACGAGCCAACATCACATTATGCGGGGTAGTCTTGTTATTGAAGATCATAGAATTCTGTTCGCCCCACAAACACCACGCAAGGAAGACACCCTTGATGCACACACTTTTTTCAACATCACGACAGGCCTGCACTACATCACACATAGAGGGGGAAGTAGAGAGTTGGCGCAGCCCATCGCAGCCACTATCCAACCAAAGATCACGGAACCTGGGGCATTCGAAGATAGCATGTGACTGCGTTTCAACTGCACCACAGCCCCAAGGGCACAAGTTATCTTCAAGTAAATGTCGATGGTGAAGAAGACTTCGAACCGAAAGGGAATTGGTGCACATACGCTAAAGAAAATGACGCACTTTAGGACTCCCCTCCATACTCCATATATCAACCCAAGCTTGGTGGAAAATGTCAAGATTGCCACCTTTCCCAATCATATATGCGGTTTCAACTGAATAGCAAGCATCCTTAGTAAATGCCCAAGTAATCTCATCTCTCATAGGAACCATGCTAAGAGGAGTAGCAAGGATATAACTAACATCTGTCTCATTGAAAATAGACTCAACAATATCAGTTTTCCATTCCATGCTATCATAATCAATTAAATCACTCACCATGTTATAAGCAGCATTACGAGGACTAGTAAGGTGGTGCCCTTTTTCATCAACAACCCACGGGTCATCCCAAAGCTTGATTTGAGTTCCATTCCCAACTCTCCATACCACACCCTCTTTAATGAGAGCTTTAGAACTCCATATACTACTCCACGAATAACTACAAGACAAACCATGAGGTGCATCCAAGAAGTCACAATGGGAATGGTATTTAGCTTTCAAGACACGAGCAAATAGGGAAGATGGTTCTCGAATCAATCTCCAAGCTTGGCGAACAAGCAAAGCATCATTGAAAACTTTAAGATCCTCGAAACCCATTCCAACCAAGCATTTCAAAGTACACAAATAGTCCCAATTTTTCCAATGAATCTTTCTTTCGGGAATCAGAACTGCCCCACCAAAACCTAGCGATAGCCGAGTGAATCTTTTGAATGATACAATTAGGAATCTTGTAAACACCCATAAGATAAGTAGGAGTAGCTTGAATGACAGACTTCAACAAATCTCCTTTCCTGCTCTAGACAGAAGCTTCTCCTTCCACCCTTAGAGTTTCTTCCAAATTCTATACAAAAGAGAATCAAAAAAATTCTCTTTGACCGCCTAGAGATAGAGGGGATACCAAGCTATTTCTCATGCTTCTCCACCTGTCTCATGTTCAAAATATTTGTCAATTCTTCTCTCCATGTGATATATAGTGACTCCTCTATTAAAAGAAACTTCCGACTTTTCATAGTTAATTTTCTGTCCGGATGCTGCTTTATATTTGTTGAGAATATCAACTATAATGGTGCATTCCTGAGGGGAAGCTCTAGTGAAGAATAAACTGTCATCTGCAAAGAAAAGATGAGAAATATCTGGATCACTACAACTGGCTTTAGCACCATGAATCTGCTTATCCTGCACTTTTCGCTGAATCATTTTTGAGAAAACATCAGCTATCAATATAAATAAATATGGGGACAAAGGGTCACCCTGACGGAGACCTCTAGCAGGAGTAACAGAGCCACATACTCCTCCATTGATGATGAAGGAATAAGAGACAGAAGAAACACACTCCATAATCAAATTCACCCATCTACCATCATATCCCATAGTAAGAAGAAGCTTGTGAAGGAAACCCCACTCCACTTTATCATAGGCCTTGCTCATGTCCAGCTTCATAGCCATAGTACCTCTTCTTCTCCGATTCATATGCTTCATAGAATGAAAGACTTCCAAAGCAATGAGAGCATTGTCAGTTATCAAACGCACAGGGACAAAAGCACTCTGATTCTCTGTAACAATGTTAGGAAGGAACTCCTTCAATCTAATCACAATTGATTTAGAGACCAGTTTGTAGAGAACATTACACAAAGCAATAGGGCGAAATTCTGCAGCCTTAGTTGGAGTTTAACCTTTGGGATCAGCGCAATATTAGTATTATTCAAGCAGATGGGGGATACAGAACCATGCAAAATATTGCTAATAAAACGAGTCACATCATCACCAACAATGTGCCAAAGCGTTGGTAAAAAATGGCATGCATACCATCAGGACCAGGCGCCTTGCAAGGATGCATTTGCTGAAGAGCATGAAAAATCTCCTCCTTTGTGAAAGGTTTCAATAGCAGTTGATTATAACTATTAGTTACAACTGGATCAATGAAATTTAACACTTCCTGAAGCTGCAAATCGGATGGGTTAGTAGAGGTAAAGTTAGAAGAAAAGTAGTTGGTGAAAATATTTTCAATATCATCACCATCCTCACACCAACGACCCTCATCATCAAAAAGGCCCTTAACATAGTTTCTTTTCCTTCTTTGTGATGCTTTATAATGGAAATATTTTGTGTTTCTATCGCCACCTCGAACCTCCGCAACTCTAGACCTTAAATACCAGTAAGCTTCGTGCATAGAATGAAGGTCATCAAGCTTTTTCTCACATTCCACACAAGCTCTACTGCTGTCAGCCGAGATGGGCTGTTTTTTATCCCATTCAAGCTCCTTTTCCGCAGCCTCAATCTGTTTCCCAATTCTACCGAATTTCGCACTACTCCAACGAAGAAGGCTTTAGGCCATGGAAGTTATGCGGCCCGTTAAATCATCACCACACGAGCTTGCCCAAGCGGACCGAACAACCTCCTCACAGCTCTCGTCCAGCAGCCAAGCAGTCTCAAAGAAAGTCCAGCTTTGCTTCCCTTTGGGCATGCTGTACTGTTTGGGCCGGATCACAACTGCTGAATGATTAGACTTGTAGCACAATGTATGTTCTGCAACCGAATTTGGGTACAAATCTAGCCTTGAAGGAGAGCTAATGAATTTGTCCAACCTTTCACGGATACGATTTGAAGGAGAAAGACCTCGTTCCCAAGTGTGCCACACTCCAACGTAACCAAGATCCCTAAGAGAAAGCTCATCCATGGTATCTCGAAAATTTGTCATTTCTTTTCGAATCTTGTCAGAACATCCTTCTTTTCAATCATAGCTTAACATTTCATTAAAGTCACCACCAAAAAGAATCGGGGGAGTTGTTTCTTCACACAAATGGCAAATAAGAGTCCAGGCACGAAACTTTTCCTCCTCCTTAGCCCACCCATACACATCTACAAACCTCCATTTTTTATCTCCATCATCAATATCGCCACAAATATGGTGTTGAGAAAAAGAAACAAGAGAAAACGTAACTTCCTCTCTCCAATATAAGCACAAACCACCAGACTTGCCTCTACTAGATACCCCAAAAGCGTTATGAAAACCCAATCGGTTTTTCAAAGCTTTAACATCAATTTTATTTATGATCGTCTCCGATATAAAGACAATAACAGGGGAATAAACAGTACTCCATCAATGGAGTTGCCGAAATGACCAAGGGTTGCCCATCCCTCGGCAGTTCCAACATAGGAGATTCATAATGCTAAGGTGGGTTGGTCACCACCAACCTCCGCCAAGAAAGAAGCAGCTGAATTATGAGACGGACTCAGCTTAGAGCGCTTCGTTGTACCATCCATATCTTCATCCACCATATCAACACACTCTATTTGACGTTTAGTTTCTCGACAAACTGGATCCATGTCCATTTGTTGAACCACCCCTTTTTCTTCCGTTGATCCACGAGCCAACCTTTTCCAACCTCGAGCCTTTTCTTCTCTCACTTCTTTCCCACTCTTAAAAATAAATTCAGCAGCCCTTGGTTCATTTACCACTACTGGGACCTCTTTTGTACTAGGTACAACTTCAAAAGTAGGGAGGACATGTGGCACAATATTGGGAACCGAATCAGAGGAGGAATGATTGGGAGCTTCCTCTCCTTTTTTCCACGAACCTACATGGGACTATAAAGCCATACTATTCACGTCGAGAGCTGCAGTTTTCGAGACAGTTAAATGCCCAGTGTCTTCAACATTCCCACTCCTCAAAATATTACTAGCCTCAAATAAAACTTTTTTACAATTTCTGAACTTCTTCTCTTCTTCAATCTCCTTAGTTCTACCTTTTCGGGGGGGGTAGCTTTAAGCCCCAAATGCCACCCCAATTTCTCACACTTATCCTCCTCAAGCACAACATGACAATCCTTTTCAGAGTGACCCATTGCACCACACACCAAGCAGAAGAGAGAAAGTCGTTCATAAGCAAAGTCAATTTGAATCTCAATTCCTTTTTTAATCTTTAAGTTTCTTATATCTTCTCAAGGGTTTAGTGATATCTAGCAAAACTTTAACACGTCGATATCTACCAAAACCTAGCACATCTTCTTCAATTTCAATAATAGCATCCATGTTTCCAATCAAGGCTTTAACCACTTCGTTGGATCGCATATTAAAAGGCAGATTTTTTAACCTAATCCAGATGGGAGATTGGTTTACAGTTACCTGATCCGGAGGTTCATCTCCATCGGCTTCCTTCAGCAACACAGGCATATTGTCAAAGCAACATGGACGACCCTCAAGAACTCTCATCATGTCACTTTAGTGAAAGAATTGGAAACCAAATAGGTTTAGTCGTATAACCCGAATAACAAGGGCGTGACTTGGAGCCCAAACAGTGGTGATTGTTCTCTTAAACGCCTCCACATTAAACGACCGATCAGTAAGCAAACGCCCTAGGAGTAATAGGGATATTGGTTTCTCGGGGTTAGGGTTTATAGATGCGAGATTAAGAATCTGGTCTTCCTCATCATCAATGCGTAGGTTCGAAACGAAATCCGAAATCTCCTCGGCCATAAGCAGAGGAGGGTGGCCATCGCGGTGCAGATCGACCAGATGCTAGGGTGCTCTTTCGGGGGGAAGAGAGGGGTTTCCTTTCCTTCAAGGAAGCGATTTTTATCATCATGTAAGTCTACATATAGATTACCAGCTTTAAACTATTGTGCTAAAATGCTTAACTAATTCGCCAAAAAATATTATCGTGAAAATTTGTGAGACGCGGTCATTTTTTAAAAACATACATCTCTTGCACTTGGGCAGGTCTCGTGTTAAGACTAACGGGAGACCGTATTTTCCAAAACTTTGTGCCTAATTAATTGGTGTTTTATTTGCATTTTATCTCTATATGATTACCTATTTTTATTTATATTTTTTTTGAGGATAACCTATTTTTATTTATATTTATTTCAATTTGATCTGTTTTTTTTTTTAATAATTACACAATTAATATAACTATCTATATTATTTCACATACATGGTGTGCATATAGACTAGTTGGAACTTGGAAACCTAAGCAAAGCCACCAATCTAGGGCCACCTGTAAACCGTAGTCAGATACTCAGATCCACTACTCTCACACGAGCAAAACTGAGGACGAAAAAAAGTAGTGGACCTTGATCGTGGCTCACACTTGACACCACAAGTCTACAACCCACAACAGAAGAACCTCCATCGGTCAAGCTTGTCAAGAGAACATCAGGAGAGAGAGAGAGAGATAGGTTATGGCAAAATCGTGCAAGGGCCTGGCAGAAGAGCTTGTCAAGTGTCTTAGTGACTCTGATTGTATTAAGGTATGTTTCCGGACAATCACATCTGAATTTTTTTCGTGATAATTTTTTCCAGTTGTGCAAAGTATTGGATAGAAGTTATGTTTTTGAAAGATTTGATATTACTTTATTTGTTTCTGTTAACAAATTCTAGGAATTTGGAATACATTTTTGTTGCTTCACATTGATGTGTGTATTTGTGGGAGATGATAGTATATAGAAACAAAATCATAGTTCCTCCGTTCCCTTATAAGTGTGTTACATTGGGGGTGGATATAAGTTTTGAGTACAGGAGATAGATAGAGAGTAATAAAAAGAGGGACCCATGTGAGGAAGAGAGAGATAGAGAGAATTCGATGCCAAATGAAGTAATGTAACACTTATTGTGGAGCGGTCTAAAATAGTAACTTTAACACTGATAAGGGAATGGAGAAAGTATATGATTTTGTTTTGTACTAAATTGAAGGTGCATTATTTGAGTGTGTTGAATTAAGTTTAATAAAAATGGCATCCTTTGGCAGCACTTTCATCGTCTCCGTCAAACTTGTAGACTTGTTCTGTAGTATGGATTTTCAGCTAATACTTTTATGTGGAAGATGAGCTTCTACAGTTAAAATGGGCATAGCCTTTATTCATATCGCCTCCTCCCTCCCCACCAAACGAAAGAACTGGTTTTATCGAGTGCTTTGTGTTCTGGGCTTTGTTACTATCCGGTATTGTCGTGTCCTATAACAGTGCTGTTCTTGGTCCATTTGCTAAAAAGCTTGTGTTGCCAAAATGTGGCTTGTTTTTGTCTCTGCTTGCATTTACGTAGGTGATTAACTGTAATTTTTTGGTTGGGGAATGGTTACTTTGATGGCGTTGTATGGGAATATTGCTGGGTTGAAGATTGTCCCAATGGCATAAGTTCCTGTTTTAACATGTAAGTATGTAAGTATGTAACTCAATTCCGATCAAAGTTCTGGTTGGGGTAGTGAATGTGGTAAAGGTTTTTGTTAGCAGGTGTTGCATCACGAGTGCTTCTCTGCTGTTGTGGGATGAGTTGAAAATTTCGTATGAAACACTTCATGTTTGTGACTGAAGGATTTCTCGTGTGGTATCTTCTATCTTATACTTGAAGATATACACCTTCTAACAACTTACCGTTTTATTTTCTGTGAGAAGTAATTGATAGATCTAATTTTTGCAATAATTTCAATATGGATCAGTCACATCACAGTGTGGTTTTCCATTCTATGCTATAAAATGGCCTTTATATAATCCCTTTAGAAAACAGCCTTTGTTATATGCCATGGTTTTCATGCCAAGTAACTTAGGTGGTTGCTTTGATTGTGCAAAATTCAAATTCATAGTTACATATTGAAATTCAGTCAGTAGTGTTCTCGTAGCTCTCTTTCCATCCCGTCCTTTAATGGATAAGTTCTTTGATCCTCAATTTGCTTAAGTTGGATTCTGAGTTCCTCACTCGTCCTTCCATCCCCCACAGCAAACGGGATGGGAACAGATGGAGGAGTTCACTATAACTTAGTTCTTTGAAAGAGAATCAGAAAATGGAATATATATTATAGGTATATGTGGCATAGAACTAGAAGGGGAGAGGTAATTGGGGGGAGAAAAACTGCAAGAGGTAAGTGAAAAATAGAGATGAGAGATGTATAAGAGCAAGAAGAACAAAGAGGAGAGAGTGAAGAGGGGTAACAATATGTGTTTTGTTGGGGGGGGGGGAGGGTAAATCAAAGACATGAGATATTGGTTCAATTATTTATCTTCCTTGATAAGCACATAGTAAAGCTCAGAATTACAACATTTCCATATATTGAGAGCACCTAAGTGTTGCCTTTTGTAACATGCATCCCAAGCATTATACAAAACCTTAGAATGCTATGAAAAGAATGGATACTGACAGAAGATGTAATCACTCCACTTCAGACAGTTAACTAGTTGTTTCATTGGAGGATTTCTATAGAAGTTTCAAGATAAATTTACATTGGTATTGAAGCTAACTTTGGAAAAAGAATCTATATGAAACTTACCATTAGCAATAAACTGCTTGTTGGCTTAGATTAGGGTTCTTGACAGGGAAGCAACATATATTAATAGGTTTAACTTTTTTGAGCAATTTAATTGGAAAGACTATTACTTCCTCTTATGGTATCTTTAGGCAGCTTGAAGATTTAGTAGAATTTACAATGAGTCAGCTCTTTCTTCACATCTTGAATGACCTTTATCTTGGTGAAAACCTTTGCTAGACATTTCAATTTCAGACCAGCTGCATAGCATGTATAATAAATTATGCTTTTGGGAAAGTGCAAGCAAGATCTATCAGGGAGACCTCCAGTGCTATTCACCAATGCTAGGAGGTACAAGAAGAATAATCAAGGCTGAGTTTTTTAAATTTTCGTATTGCTTTGTTTACTCTCTAATAGCAATATGGTTGTCAGGGATCTGTGCTGATGTCAGAAAGTTTGGTAGGCTTTGTAGAAGGTCTGGTAGGGCTGGTGTGATCACCACCTTAGTATTAATAACAGAAATGTAAGAGAAGAGGTATTCAGAAAATAGTGGAGCGAAATCAATTGGGAGAGAACAAAATTCTCTTGAAAGTATTGTGGGTTGTATTGGTAATTTGGTATTGCTACACTAGTTTTATCAAATATAACATTTATCTGTTGCCTCTAATTTTCTTTAATTGCTTCTGACATCCAGATTTTAGCAATGCATTGAGAGTTAATTACAGGATTAGAGTCACAAATTATTACCTCAAGAATGAACCTGTAGAACGAGAAACGACTTCGCCTTGGCGGGATCTTATGACACTTGAATTCAGTTACAGGATTAGGTCAGAAAATATTACCTTAAAAGTGAACCTATAGAGCGAGAAACAACTTCACATTGGTGGGATCTTATCACATTATGATGTCTTCGTCATGTTTGCTATCTTTGGTTTGCTTTTCATTTCGTACTCTATGCATTTGACATTTTGACTACCCAATGGTTGGGATGCCTACAACTGAAACTGTGCCGAGCTTTGTAATGTTCATGTTCTGTTTTCTATATTAATTGAACGTCAAGATAGAGCTCAAATTCTAGGCAAGGTGGGATGTGTTCTTGCAATTGTTATTTATTTGTTAAGAGACTTCTTTTCATACATAAGGAATTCCATTAATTTTTTAGGTAAGAGGCGTTGAGAACAATAATGGTGTATATAAAGGAGAAATTGTAGTTATATTTATTGTACATTATTTACATGTAAATAACATTCTTGAGTTGTTGACATTTGTAATCAAGCTGAACACTATGTGGATCAAAGTATTTGAGCTTCAATATTTTGTTTGTGCTTGCTTGTTTGAGTCATGAATGATTTATGGCCAAACTTTAAGCCCGTTTGTTCATTAAGATATTCATGAACGTATTGGTTTATGTACAACTAGACAATGGTAGGGTATCAATGGATTTATGAGTTCATTTGTTTTCACCCCATCCATAAACATGTTTAAATTATTTGTATGCACTTGGTTCACTCGTATCAATATTTATTGAGGGAATGGGGTGATGGATTTCCCATCTAATGTAAAATTTTATGCATGCAATTTCTATGTATTTTTATTTTTTGACGAGTGTGTCAATAACATAAGATAAATAATTACATTAGTCATGTTTAATGTTTATGTTTTGATCCAGCAAATTTGGATTGATGGGCATAGCTTAAGTGTTTAGGCAATGATTGTGATTATGTGGTGCCATTAATTAGTCAATAATTGTTAGTCTGACGCTTATCTCTAAACTCCGTTGTATCTTCATGTTGCACTTCCTTCACGTTCATGTTGCACTTCCTGGTAAAGGAAAGACCACCATAACATATTGCCGTGCTGAGTGATTTATAAAACATAAACTGTTTCGGGCATTGAAATGTTGAGTTACCTTTTTACCTAGTATTTAGCTTAACTGCCTCTTTATTTTTTCAGCTAGTTTTGTCAAACAAACTAAAATTATTTCATCTACCATCTTTTCATCTTTTAGCTACCGTTTAAGCTAGTTTTGAATGTTGAAGTACCTTTTAGCTAGTTGATCAGATTTCAACTAGTTTCATGAAACATTCCCAGACACTTTTGGACTAAGGGTGTCTGTTATTAATTTAATTTCTCATTACTTAAACCTCTAGCAAGTCCATTTAAGGATGCTTCTTAACTTCTACCTCTTATCTTGTAATGCTTTTGTGGTACCATGTTGCTTTATGATGCTGCATTCACTTGTAGTGATAGGTGATGTTTGTGAAGAACCCAGTACAGGCATACTCAGTTTAACAACTATCATGAGGACTTGAAATTTTTATGAGTTATAACGTCTAGCTCATTGCAGTGTAGTCTATTGTTCAGTGTGGAAAAGCTTTGGTATTTGTGCTATTCTGGTGCTATTTTTCGTCAAGGGGATTCATGTATTTGATGTTTTGCATCTAGGTGCAAAAGAGATCATACAGGGAATGTGCTGGGGAAACGACCCCTTGTATACCTAGCGAGTGTGTCGGTCTACGAGAAACATACTTTAATTGTAAGAGGGGCCAGGTATGCCTTCTTTTGGTGCGATTCTTCATAGTTTCACCTAGTTTATGTGTGTGAATATTTTATTTCCATGCATTGCATACCACTAATGAAAATTATTTTGCTATTCTACCATGCAAAAATATGGCAAAGATGTCCTGCCATGTCTCTAACAATATGCATCAAACACCTTGTTTATGGTAGTTGGGTACGGGGACAATAAAGTTGATTATCGTATCGCTTTATCTTTTTTCACCTTTTTTGGGGAGAGGGTTTGGCTAGTTGATGGTCTGTGGAGATTAAGGACCTTGTAATTTCGGAAGGGATGGAAGCGAATGATAAGCGAGCTGCATAATTCATTACACTCAAAAACAGCAAAAACTGTAACCTTAAAAGCTTTATTTTCGACCATATTTGAGTGTTGCATAACATTGACCAAAATGTTAATAATTGGGCCCAATTATTCCGATGATACTTTTTTTGTAAAACAAATGTACATTGGTAAGAGAAACCTCCTGAATTATAAGACTTGTTAAGGATAGATCCCCATTATCTATTACTTTTTGCTCCTGAATTTTGTTACACATTAAGCCCAAAGTTGATCATCTTTTAGACTTTAACTTCACTAGAAACTTTTACTCAACGTATGACATGTAGATAGGAAAACATTTTTGCTCGTAGTATGCCCTTCTTGTTGAGACTATAAGAACCATAAATTATGGACAATTGTGAGACAAAAGTAAGCTCCATCAACAACTTCTGTCAAAATCCCTCATGATTAAATTTATAGGAAGTCAACTGTCCACTGAAAGTAGAATATAGAAGTTGATGAGAGATATTAGGATGGCTTTGAGGTATGTGCTGCAATGGTGATGAAATGACAATGTTTGTCCTCCTATCGATCTCTATGATATTTTTTTTTACATTAATTATGAAAAAGAGGAAAAGAGATATCGCACTCTATAATGTAGACCTATTCCAAAGATGAACCTTTCAGAGGAAATTTGGCAGCTATTTAGCAAATAGACTTTTGATTTTGAGATACATACTTTTTATTCTCGACCTAAATTCACCTTTAACTCAAGATTGGGTTTATATGGGAATCATATTCTTAGCTCAGGCTCAACTTGATGTGGCACTTGCAAAAAGTAGAGTAATTCTAAGAAATAGGTCTTCTAGTTGCTTATTCCAAAGAAGGAGAACCTTTCTCTATGATGAGCTGTTATAAACTTATGTGGTTAAAAAGTTTAAAAAGGTGAACACTATTCTAGAATCATGAAGTGACTTGTTTTATTGTAGTATTTCTGATTCCTAATTTATTTGTACTGCTTTTGGATCAATGACATAGTATTGTCTGTTTCTATTCTGAAATAATGAAACATACTTCACCCAACAGTTTGGATATCTGTTGTTTAAATTAAGGTCATTCACTTAGTCAATTTAGGGTTTTCTGTCATAATATATTGTTGCTCACCATTTTTTTTAGGTTGGTAATTGGTTTTCCGTTTATTCCTAGGTTTGGTCTGTTGTTGCCAGCTCCGTTATTGGAGTGAGTATATAAGGATGCCAGCCATTACACCAGCACTATCTAGCCACTAATTGATGGAAGAGCGTTCCCCAATCCTTTGACGAGAACTGGAATTATACAGCAACCAATTCCTTCCTTACTGATTAAACCATCCTCGCCCTTTAACTCTCATTACCGCCATTTGCAGCCCCCTTCTGCATTTCCACATCTAACTGAGACTAGCTTTTAAGGAGTCAAACAAAATAAACAGTGTGGGGGAGGTTAATATTCTACATGAAATCCATCCTCAGGAGGAAATACGTAGCAGGCTAGCACTAAACTAGGAAGGTAATGAGGAGTGCCTTGCTTACTGTTCTGCTGCAATAAATTCAGGCTTGAGATGCCTGTTGATATGGACCCAAAAAGAGAAATTAATAGGGAAAGTAAATCCTTAATCCCATAGTTAATGGTTCTGCATTTATTGCTATATAAGTTTGTATTATAGCACGTTAACAAGATGAAATTAGTGGACCCTGTAAGTCTATGAGGTAATAGTAATACCTCCTCCCATACTCACCATTCTAAGCTAAAGATCTTTCTATATCATATGCCTTGTGTATTCCTGAATTTGAATCGTCTTTCTTCATTCTTTGTTTCTTTTGTGGGCTGGGAAGGGGGAGTTGTAATTTGAGAAGAACAGTTCTTCAGGACATAATTCATGACATTTGCTGTTCTCTTAACTTCCTAATGCTGCAAACAACATAATTTGCAAGGTCTCTTCTGGAGGGTTTGGTATGTGATTTTGATCATTCAGAGATCACAAGTGACTTGGAGTCTAGCTGTATGGTTTCTGTCCACAATTGTGGTGCTAAGAGGACAGCCAAAAGAAAATGAGGCTTAGTTGAAATATAGGAGGCAAGGAGTGTGTATCTTCTGAGTTACGTGGTGGCCAGGGATCAATGAACCTAAGGGATCTTCTGTTGGTCTTTACTTATTATTGTTAAAAATAGCAGCAACAATTTCTCAAGATGCAAGGGGAAGTGTGGTAATGAACATCCTTTTTGCTGCTTTTGATTGAAGCTTGAAGTTCCTCTCCATGACTTCTAAAGAGAGATTTCAATCTAGGGTTCAACTGGATATATCTCCTTGGCATCTAAGAGAAGCAGGTTGCCGCTTGCTTGTCTTCCATACATGTGATTATCGTTCTTTTTTTGTGGTTATTACAATCTCTTGTGCTTCATTACAATGCTCTCATATGACCTATGTTGCTCTGATATGCTAAATGGAATATAAGCGAGAAATCCATTCTGGTGATGCATCGAACATATTTGGGGATTCCAAATCTACCACTTGAGCATTTTGGACCTAGTGGTCGTGGTTCATCATTTAAATTAGTCTATGGCAGAATGTGACGCTGATGCTGTAATAAATCTTTTTTCGATTTTTTTATCGCTTAAGATAATTTTGTGTTGAGAAAAGGAAGCAATCACGAGCCTCTTGATCTTATTCAGGTTGATATGCGAGCTCGGATCCGAGGAAACAAGGGATATTAAATAGTGGACCTTTGGAGGCAATTTCCTTGGAGCTAAGTGTTGTAAATGGTAGTAGGTTCATCATTTACCAAGTTGAACTATGCGTTCTAACTTTTGCTGATGAAAAATCCTGGGCTTCTGGCACTATTAATTAACAATCTCTAACCAAAGTTTTACTTTTTTTTTTTTTTTTTTTTTTTTTTTAATGGTGTCTAACTTTATAGACTATACTGAGATTTTGGTCATGGCTAACAACATTATGTAACTGTCTCATAAGGACTTGAGGAGTGTATTGATGAAATACCAGTTGCAATCCTTGTGACTACTATAATTTACTCCAGTCTACCCAACGCTTTCATTTCTTTATTATTTTGCACCGCCAATTTGGAATGCGAAAGGCGTCCTAGATTATCATTGAGACAATTAAGCAAGACTTGGCCTTAGTGGTAAAGGTTTGTCTCATGATTTCAAGGTCAAAAGATCAATTTGTACTAGGAGCTCTTTGGGGGTGAGGTTTTCCTTACCATTTCCCCTCATTTCTAAAGTGTCGCACAAGCATTCTAAAGTATTTTGGATAATATTCTTCTCTTAAAAAAGTAGTTGGACCACTGCGTGCTACGCATGCGGTAGCCAACATGAATTTCTAATAATGGTTCCAAATTTGTATGTAATAATTTGGAAATTCTACCTTCTTCTTCTTCCATCGTGTTTGTATTACTTACAAAAGTCGGAATATCAAATTATTGATTGAATTTACGGATCATATGGTAGATGATAATAATATGGCAGTGGTTTGAAGTTATATATAATGTCTTTAGAAAAGTTTCGTACCAATGTTCGTGATAATGTTTTTCCACTCCTAAATACTCTTTCTACTCAGAAATTCCATTATCCTACGTTATCGCTCCATTGTAATAAACATGGCATTGAGTAATAATACACTATATATCTTAGTAGAAACACATACATATTTATGAAGAATTTCCTTTAGACTTTGCTTAAGAAAATTGTATATAAATGTTTACCATATTTTCATTTATTACCACCTATCAAAAGGATTGTTCATAGACGTGAAAAAGACTTATAAAATTCAATCAAATCGATCGTTCCGATCTCCTCTACGCCGAGGACGTTGTCTAGGCCAAGGACAAAGCGCCAAAAAGAAATACAAAGTAAGAAATATTCCTTGAACACCCTAGATAACGCAGATTTATGGTAGTTAGTGGTAGAACAATTATATCTTTTTATGAGTTGGGCTACTAATATATTTAGATGATCTAGATCATCCATATCTTTAAATTCATAATCCTTTTTGTTTAGTCTCCTTGTATGGCAAGTAAACTATTTTCCCTAGATGTTCTTCAATTGGAGACTTGTGCAACGATGTCTAATCTGGTGTATCCGAACCTGAGCTTCGTTCCCAAACCTGCAAAAAAGGGACCCACCCTAGAGGTTTGGGTGGTGGTTCCCCCTCCGAAGCTTAAGTCAGGAATCAGGAGTTTGAAGGAAAAAGTAGAGATAAAGAGAGAAAGTGAGAGAGTATTTCCACAGAGTAAGTTTACACTATTTGCATTCAATTACCTTTCTTCTAA
Source organism: Beta lomatogona (assembly GCA_947646795.1). Classification (NCBI taxonomy): domain Eukaryota; kingdom Viridiplantae; phylum Streptophyta; class Magnoliopsida; order Caryophyllales; family Amaranthaceae; genus Beta; species Beta lomatogona. The sequence goes on along the minus strand of CANSNZ010001460.1, from coordinate 350,772 downwards.
TTTCAGGGGTATTTATAGCGTTTGTGAGATGACTGCTGCATTTTTAGGTTACCCTAGAATGGGGGCACCTGATTGGCTAGGAAATCAAATCATGACACTTGGCAGGCTATGATTGGAGATGAATCATCAACCAATCACCTGCAGCCATTTTAGGGATTTGGACTCTGACCAACCTTTGGGCGAAAAGGTGAGCCTTTTCTCCCATCTGAGCAAAAACCCAATGGTTAAACCATTTTTCTTTATTTCTTCTGATGGGACACGTGTATGGTCCTGATGGATCCATGTGTCTCAAATAGGGCCATTGATATTTTAGGCTACAACATTTAGCCTTAAAAGGGTTTTTTTTACTGTCGGCCCACACGCTGGTTAAGGCCCTTTTTTTTTTGGGTGAACGGTTAAGGCCCTTTTACCTGAGGATGTTACCTCAAATTCAAAAAAAAGGCAAAGACGCGCCATTTTTTGGGCATTACCGGTCATATTCGACCGTTTTAATCATTACTAGTCAACTTTTAACCGGCTCAGCAGGTTTTTTACCCCCCTATATATATATATATATATGTTCCTTTTGTCTTCATTAGATCATTTCACACCTTGAGAGAAATTTTCTAGAGAGAGAGGCTCTGCATTTTTTCTAGAGAGAGAGAGAGAGATCGTCCAATCTTCGTTTTCTTCACCGAATCGTCCAAGCGTTCCGTCAGGTATCTTTTCTTTCTTCTTTTTCTTAGAAAATCAATAAAATGGATTCCTCTTCTTCGTCAAATAAACCTGGCCTATCAAGAGTTAGCCTTGACCCTAGAACATATATTATTTCTTCTTCGGCACATTCTAGAGTTGGGCCTATTCTGGCCTAATATGTATTTTTTTATGGTTTTGGCCGGCAAAGTCAGACGACCTAGTCTTTACTTGTGCAGGGTAATCTGGCGCGTGTCAAGCAAACTGCCCGTCTAAGACAAAGAATAATTCTCCTGTCCTATAGCTCTGAAATGGAGGAATCTACTGGACGAGTTCCAGACGAGACGAGGGAGACCCAAAGTGCTCAGCCTTTGGCCGGGCCTACTTTCCCTGATAACAGTGTTGGGGAAAATCTTGAAATAAATCCTGAGGCCAGTCCGCCTGGTAGGGACATCGATATGGAGGAAGCCGGCGAAGATAATAATGAGAGGGATTCCGGCACCAGTGAAGAGTCGGACAAACCCTCCACTACCTCGTCTGAAGTTAGGAGGCGCTTAGGTCCCCTTTCTGACCCTGCCTTTATCCTAGTCAATCGTAAGTGGTTAGAAAAAATAGGGATTGATCCCAGCTACTTGTTCACCTGTATGCCCGTGCCGGGCTTCTCTTTCGTCATACCTAATAAAGAGGCTACGATTCTGAGTGCTCCCAAGAATCACTTCGCCGTCTACAAGCTAGCCTTGGACGCGGGGTTGAGGTTTCCCCTTCATGAATTCGTAGAGCAAGTGCTTAGGCACTACAACATCGGCTATAATCAATTGGCGCCCAATGCCTAGTACAATATTTTGACATTCATGTTTGCGAGTTGCGCGGCTTGGCCCTTTCTCTCCTAGCCTTTACCCAAATTCACTACGCGTCCAAGGTTCCAAGGACAGTGGATGGAGCGTGGCTCAGCATCTGCAACCGCCCCGACTTTGTTACTGCTTGGGGCAAACCTTCGAAGATGCACGACTGGAAAGCCGACTTCATCTTTCTTCGAGCGGCCAACGACTATGTCATTGAGAGCTATCGTTTTCATAGCCGGGCCGTTACGAATACTAGGCGAGGGAAGTCCTTTCTGGATTTAGAGGACAAGTTTGACGAGTAGGTGGTGGAATACTTTAAAATAAAAAAGTATTCCAGACCAGATAATACATCCTTTAAAGGGCCAGCTAACTGGATCCCTTTCAAAGAGATGTTCTATGATGATAACTTCTTGGTCGCCACCAACTTGCGGTTGGCCGAAGATAAAGGTATGTTTTCAAAACTTCTAAGTTAAGTACCCCGTCCAGAATTTGTGTCTGACTAACTCGTTCACTTCTTTCTCGCAGAGTCGGCCTGAGCACTTCTTAGAAAATCTTGGACGGGCGACATCAGCATGTCCAAATTTACTAACAACTTATGGAAGGAATTTGCCAAGTCAAGCGCCGAGAAGAGGGCTGAAACTCTGGTAAATTCTTTCTTTTTCTTTTTTTATTTTTTTGGGCGAGGGTGGCTCGAGGAAGGAATGCGTCCACAATTGGACGACTTCCTTCAACGAACCTTCCTCATCTTGAATGGTGTAATGGTCTTGGACCGTCCAAGGTGGTAGCTTAATCTTGGACGAGGGTCACTAGAGGAAGGAAGGCGTCCAGCTTTTTGGACGTTTTCCTTCGTTGCACCGTCCTCGTCTGGAGTGGGATGAAGACCTTGGACGAGGCCTGGGTGGCCCGTCCAAGGTGTTCGTTGGTTCTTGGACGAAGGCCCTTCGAAGAAGGAAGACGTCTAACTTTTTGGACGATTTTCTTCATCACACCATCCTCGTCTAAAGTGGGATGACGACCTTGGACGAGGCCTGGGTGGCCTGTCCAAGGTGTTCGTTGGTTCTTGGACGAGGGTCCTTCTAGGAAGGAAGGCGTCTAGCTTTTTGGACGGTTTTGTTCGTCGCACCATCCTCGTCTGGAGTGGGATGAAGGCCTTGGACGAGGTTGGTTCGAAGAAAGAGGTCGCCCATGCTTGGACGACTTCCTTCATCGACCAACCCTCGTATGGGGTTTTATTGGACGCCTTCTTTTAGCAAGTAGGGTTCGTCCTAAACACAGTTTAGCTTTTGCTACTTTAGATGATCATTCTCCTAACTTGTTTGTTTTTGCAGAAAATTGCCCCAACCAACAAGGCTCCACCTGGGAAGTCTTCTTCTTCTAAGAAGAGACCTGCAACGGCTGGGGATCAGCCTCCAACCAAAAAGCCTAAGGGCTTTGCAAAGATGAAGACGGAGAAGACCACCCCAGCCGGCAAAGAGACCGAGGGGAAAACTATCCTTCCTCCAAAGGACAAAGTCCTAAAGGAGGAGCCGTCCACCAATGCTAGGGCTGCGGGAGATAAAGAGCTGGAATAGGTTCCTGTTGATCAGTTGGACACAACTGATAAATCTGAGGTTCATCTAGACTCTGCTCTGGCGTTGGTAGTCCATGAGCCAAAAACGGCTACTGAAGACAAACCAGCCTTCAGCGGCTCGGTTGCCAAGCTGGTCTCACAGATGCTGCTATCTATTAGAGCGGCGTCTGTATCTTCGGGTGAGTCGTATTATCCTAACATAGTTAGGACGCTGCGGGATGGTGGACGTTCAATGAGTCTGTTCAACAGACAAGCAGTAACCATTCCTATCAAGACAACTGACTCCCCCCCTCTTTTAGATAAGAGCAAAGGACCTGCTTCTGCCTCGGCTGCTCCCACAGTGGACTCTGATGAGGAGACTTCTGTTGCCTGTGCCAAAATGTCGAAGGCTGAACGTGAACGACTTAAGCAGGAGCTGTTTAAGTGCTACCCTGAGTCCTACATAAAGGGCTTAAGGGGAGCATCAGCAGGGCATGTAGGCTACATGTCACAACTTGCTGTCGAGGTAAAGTTTGTTGCCGCCATTATTTTTGTACTTGTACAAATTTCTTATTTACTTTGTAACTCGTCTAATGACTTACTTGATCTTTGTTATTTCAGCTTCTTGCTCGCAGCATTTTAACTGATGAGTGGGTGAGAGAGCTTAGGAAGGAAAAGAAGCAGCTCATCCATCAAGCTACAACAGCTGGTGACAAGGCCATGCACGACATTCAACTGGCGGAGACTCTCCATCGCCAGTCTCGGGTGGCCTGGTAGAAGAGGCCAGCCGAGCTGGAGGCCAGCAACAAAAACTATCTCGTCGCTATCGGCAAGTTGTACAAGGACCAAGACCAATTGAAATTGGCCTTGGACACCGTCTCAGCCGAGTTGAGGGCGAGAGAGATACTGCTCTTTTGGCCGCTGTTCAATTAAGGGGGAAAATTTCCTCATAAGGGCGAAGAATGCTCGTTTGAAAAAGGAAGCGTCCCAGGCCTTTGATGACGCTAAGGAAAGCCTTAATCAGGTTATTGAGAAGTCCAAAGACTGGGCCGTTAAGGCTTTTGAGATGCTGGCAGAGCCTCATGAAGTCCCCAGCTTTGTACGGCGTCTGGACTTTCAGGAGAGCGTCCACCGTGCAATGGTGACTGCCTAAGAGCCTCCTGAATTCCTGGACTCAGATGAAGAGGTTGCTGACGAGGAAGAGTCTCCTGAGGACGAGCAAGGAACAGGTGCTGAATGAAGTGCCTAGTTTTAGGTTTATTCTCCTAAGTTTCTTGGCTTGTTTGCCGTTGTAGCTTAGTCTTTTTCTTCTTTTTGCTTTAGACTAAGTTGTAAGCATTTATGACGAGTATATAATGAAATTTTTGTTTGCCCGTGCTTGTCCTTGCTTTTATTGCACTTAAATTTTTATTAAGTATAACTGGGACTCGTCTTGTTCTTCTTGCACATCTTTGCAACTTAATTTAGCAATAGATGCAACCTGTCTTTGCCTTTGGACGATCTTCAAACATTCCGCAAATTAGTGGAAGTACAGATAAAGCTCGTCCTACTTTTCGGAGTGAGTATCGTCCTTGTCTTTGGACGGTCTATAAGCTTGGTTAAGGAAGGGGTGAGTTTCGTCCTTGTTTTTGGACGGTTTTTAACTTCCCTTAAAGAAGCTATGTATAAATGAGACTCGTCCTGATCTTTGGACGGTCTTCAAGCTTAGTTAAGGAAAGGGTGAGTTTCGTCCTTGTCTTTGGACGATTTTCATCTTCCCTTAAAAAAGCTAAGTATAAATGTGGCTCGTCCTTAGCACTAGGGTCGTCCTAAATATTCAACGGTTTAGCTGTTTCCCCCCTTATTAGGCATAACTCATCCTTGTATCCTGGACGAGTTTTGCACCAAGAAGGATAGCGACCAACAGTGGCCGAGCCACAACAAACTCCTTTATTTAGGACAAAATTAGATACCTATTTGCAATGTGCAATTGCTTGTTGATAGACGAACCTTGTTATGGCCGGCTTCCTGGAGGAAGCAACGCTCGTCTTGAAGTAGTGAACCCTTACTAGGGCCTTTACTACTTAGCTGACCTTGCATTTGAAAGTAAGATTCCTTTTCTAAGGCTTGCTTATTTCTGGTCAGCTTCCTTTTAGGGACCATGACGTTTCCCTTACTAGAGATTATCGTCAATTGGTTGACCATATGTGTGATGTACTTTTAGGTTTATTACACTTTGGCAGTTCTCTTTGAGGTTGTAATAGTCGTCAGAGAAATGGGTATTCCCTGTTTTGAAGTCCATTGTCTATCTTATACTTTGGACGTTTTATTATTCTTTGTAATTTTGTTCAAGTTTATGTCACTTTTAGACCACTAGACTAACTGGTGGTAAAAATTCTATAAAGTGAACAACTTAGTAAAAAATAAAGGAACAATATAAGGAAGAAGTAGACATTGTATTATATGAATTTTGCTTGACTAAGTGTCAATATACATGTATACAATTCTTTTTTCTCTTGTTTGTGTCGTGGCACTTGTTTGGGATTACAAACTACTTGTAGAATTCTTGGCGATTGACTGAGTCAGACGTGGTAATTCTTCAAAGTATCTGAGTTCCAAGTGCGCTGTATTGGTCGACCATCCATGTCTTGGAGATGAAATGTTCCGCTTCGCACTTCCTAGATGATCAGATAGAGTCCTTCCCAATTTGGTGTCAGTTTTCCCAGCTCCTTAGCTCGTCCAATAGCATCCATCTTCCTTAGAACCAAATCCCCTACCTTGAGTGGTCGTCTAGCGACTCTCTTGTTAAGTCCCGAGCCATTCACATCTTGTACAATTGCATTCTTAGCAGAGCACTGCCCCTGACCTCTGGTACTTGGTCCAAGGCCGTGCGTAATGCAGCACAGTTGACTTCTTCTGTGTACAACATGACTCTCAGGGTGGGTTCTTCCATCTTAATGCGCAAGACGGCTTCCGTATCGTAGACCAACATGAAGGGTGTCTCTCCTGTAGAGTTTTTTGTCGTGGTTCCGATGGACCATAACACCAGCTGTAGTTCTTCAACCCATAGTCCCTTGGCATTATCCAGCTTTCTTTTGATTCCATTTGATAGGATCTTGTTGAATGACTCTACTTGCCGATTGGCTTGTTGGTGGGCGACTGTAGCAAAGTGGGTTTTACTTTCCCCACAGACGGTGCCAAATGTTTAGTCTCCTTGTCTGGCAAGTAAACTATTTTCGCTAGTTGTTCTTCAATTGGAGACTTGTGCAACGATGTCTGAATCTAGTGTATCCGAACATGAGCTTCGTTCCCAAACCTGCAAAAATGGGACCCACCATGGAGGTTTGGGTGGTGGTTCCCCCTCCGAAACTTAAGTCAAAAATCAGGAGTTTGAAGGAAAAAGTAGAGATAGAGAGAGAAAGTGAGAGAGTATTTCCACAGAGTAAGTTTACACTATTTGCATTCAATTACCTTTCTCCTAATTTCAGGGGTATTTATAGTGTTTGTGAGATGACTGCTGCCTTTTTAGGTTACCTTATAATGGGGGCACCTGATTGGCTAGGCAATCAAATCATGTTACTTGGCAGGCTATGATTGGAGATGGATCATTAACCAATCACCTGCAGCCATTTTAGTGATTTGGGCTCTGACCAACCTTTGGGCCAAAAGGTGAGCCTTTTCTGCCATCTGAGCAAAACCCAATGGTTAAATCATTTTTCTTTATTTCTTCTGATGGGACACGTGTACGGTCCTGATGGATCCATGTGTCTCAAATAGGGCCATTGATATTTTAGGCTACAACACTTTTGTTCTTCAATTTTGATATTTATGATTTTTAATGGATATATTTGACCATTAATATCTTCATTTATGTGTCAGTACTCCCTCCATCTCATATTAATCGATCCACTTCTCATTTTTGTTCGTCCTGCAAATTTTATACTATTTCTCCTTCTTTCTATTGGACGCAAAAAATAATTAAGAACCAACTCTATCACTCACTTCTAAAAAAGTGAAGGATTCACAACCTACTAATTCAATTACAATAATAATAAAATATAAAAAAAAGTCCACTACGAACTACCAATAATAAAATAAGAAGTCAAATGAAACACTTAGATTTTGTGTTGATCAAACTGTATCAATTAATATAAGATGAAGCAAGAGTTAAAAAATACACCCTCCATCCTATTATATGATTTTTGTTTCTCATCTTCACGCGAATTACGGTAATTGGTATATGAAATGACAAGCAATTAATGTTGTGGGGACAAAACTGATTGTAGGAGAGAGAACAGAGAATAATGGTCGAAAATCTCTATTATATAAGCCAAGGAGGGAGCTATGGTGTCCCCTTATGAAAAGACTTTTTAACCCTTAATTTAACAAAAAATATTAACTATTAAGATTTTCCACAATTATAGCCATTCCTAATTTAAAATATGTATATCAAAGGAAGTTCAAAGTAGCTAAAATAAACTGTCATAAAAATATGTGTAGTGAAAGGAAAAGTTTATGATTGAAGAATAAATTAACATAACTAAAGCAGTTTTCAAATCAATTACAAAACCAAAGTCATAAAATTTTAATCTACCTAAACTTTGAAATCCAACAACAATACCAACATTCATTAACAAGTCATAAAAATAATGAGAAAACAAATTTTTCTTCGAGTAATTTTTATATTTTGTATTTATACCACATGATATTAATTAGTACTAATAATGATGAATTACATATTTCAAAAATACATTTAGATGAAATTAGAATAATCGCCAAAATAATCCACGCAAGCATCGCATGCAAAGAAGGCTAGTATCATTTAATGTATGACTAATTAAACCTTTGAGTTGAATAAACAAAGACAAAATGTAAAATAAAAAATTGAAACAAGAACTACATTTTAGGACACCCAAAAAAGAATATAAACACTATATCATGTGAACGGAGGGAGGATGAAAGTTTCAATATTCTAAAAATAGAGATAGGATTATATCTAATATAAGATCCTAAATTAGCATTTTAGTAGTTTATTGTATATTAGTGATAAGAAGCAAGTAATTGAAGTTTCAGCATCATAAAGCGAATGGGAGTTTTAGAGAGAAGGGCTCTCCCTTCTCTCTAGAAATCTCAAGCCAACTTTTTGCCCATCCACCGCCTTTCCCTCTATGAATCTTCACCGCCTCTCCCTGGCCCTTCTACTCGCTTGCTCCCCACCATTCACACCGCCCCAAAATCCTTGCTCATCTCTATGCCTCCTCTCAGATCTGGCACCTAATTCGGCGCCGAATAGTCTTTCGCTGCTTTTTCGCCGCTGCTAGTCATCTAATGGCATCGTGCCCGCTTCTTGGGGAAGCACTCGAATTCAATCGCCTCCACGCGTTTGTCTGCACCTATTGTCGCTGTCGTCGCCTTGACAACCCACCTGCCATAAGGTGGTTGCCGTCGTCACTCAGCCCTAGACAACGGGTTTTCGCCGCACTAGTCCTTGTCCTCTCCGCCGTGTGGTGGTGGCTGCCAAGATGAAGCCTGCTCCTAGAAAGATTCATTTTGTTTCTAGGATCTAGATCTTGTTTTTGTTAGCTTCTCTTAGAAGCTTGTTGTACAGCTTCCTTGTGAAGCTAGAGCTAGTTATTTTTTTTCTTTGTACTTTTGTTTCCTAGTGGTTTCTCCCTGAGATAGGGATTCCACTAGTTTAGGTTTCTAGTGGTCGTTCCTTGAGATAGGGCTTCCACTAGTACCTCATGTACCTGTTAAAAAAAATTATTAGTGATAAGAATTTAGAGATGTTCATTCCACGTAGTATGATTCGATCAAAAATTTGGGATATCCAAAATGGAAAAATGCGATCGAAATTAAATTCGAAATTCCAGATCGGATATATGATGATTAAAAAAATACAATTTTCAAAGCAAAAGTTCATAAAATAAGTTTTGGGTCGGGTCAGGTCAGATCATATGAAATGTAATATTTTCGAATATCCCGTCTTGAAAATGGATATTTTTATCGAAAAAATCCCCATGTTTCGGATATCCGAAATTGAAATTTTTTTGATCCATATCCCATCCGATAGTTTTTGTATATCCAATCCGAAATATATATCTGTAAACTAAAAAACGGATCGAATCGACCAAATCACGGATCGGATCAACCTGATAGATATTTATGCATATCCCTAGATAACATGTTGGATATTTATCGGTCATTTATGTAGGATATGTGGAAGCAGATTTTATTTATTTATTTATAACTTTGGGGATCTTATATTCTGTTGAACCCTAGTTTTGATGATGACAAAGGAACAAAGATGCAAACTAAGTATTGGACTAACAAGTTGTTTAAGTGAATGAATTTCAAGGTATCAATGAAAGGAACAAAGAGAATACTAAGTCAAGGAAGAAATCAAGTTTGGATTTTGAAGACTAAGTAAAGATGGTTCATAATTTGATACTGGAGCAGCATTGGAGCAAGAAGACTAAAGCGAGGCTTTTTGTTTCTAGTTCCATTGTAAAGGAACGAGTAAGAATAGTAAGGAACTATGGCAATTTAGAATGAGAATGAGCATTTGTTCCTTTGAAAGGAACAGACGCACTGGCGCTGAACTAATAAGTTAAAGGAACTAACTATTAAAAGGAACGAGACTTAGGATGAAGCATTACAATGGTTCATTTATATTTGTTGAGTAAATTATGCCTAGATTCTTGGTAACCGTTTTATTTAAGGAAAAATCTGATTTTAAAGAAAATCTTTTTAAGGAAAATTTTTTATAAAGATAATAAAAATCCTTTTCGATTTTTATGAAAATATTTTAAAGATAATATTTTTGGTAAAAGGATTTTATTTTGGTATTAATAATTAAAATATTTTTAAGTAAGTCAGATTTTCAAATTAATGCTTTAAGTGGTTGCTAAAATTGAGGGAGCAGTAACTCAATTCTTTCCCACGTTTAACAGTGATCATGGAGATCATGGGTTGATTGAGGAACGTGTTCCTCCGGGTAAGGAACATCATGGGATAATGACTTTATCACTAACACATGTTTTAATCCCACGTTCTAAGTTATTACCACTATAAATACTAATGTCCAATTAAGTTCCAATTTGTGTCTGACCAAGTGAATTAGTGAGTTTAACTAAGTAAAGTGTCAGTGCCTTCATTCTCTCATAAAAGCCATTTGTTCTTTGCCTTCTTACTCTAATTCCACAAAGTTTATTTGATCAATTGTATTTTGGTTTTTGGGGTAAGGGGACTTTGAGTGAACATCTGTAAGAGAGAAGCTTTGAGTGAAGCGAGTTAAAGTGAGAAAACTTCAAGTGAAGTTGAGAGGAACAACTATTAAGGGAACAGTTGTTCAGGAACTTGAGTTTAGCAACTCAAGGTGTGGCCCGTGAGTAGAATTAGGTTGTGACAAAGTTGTTTGGCCTAATTACTGAAAGAGTTGAGTTTAAAATCCCTAGTGGTCGAGGTTGTTTCTTCTTGTTGGGCCCAAGAAGTTTTTCCTCGTAAAAATCCCTTGTGTTCCTTTAAAAAGTTACATTTATTTCTACACATACAATTCACCCCCCCTCTTGTATTGTTCCTAGTGAAATAACAATTGGTATCAGAGCTAGAACTCACGAAAGATAGGAAACCCTATTGAGAAAAAGATCCATGGAACAATGAATTCCACCGAGAAACTTGAGGAAGGTTACTCTACGCAAAGGCCTCCCATGTTCAATGGGAAGTTTTATTCCTACTGGAAGAACAGAATGGAGATATTCATCAAGGCTGAAAACTACCAGGTATGGAGAGTCATTAAAGTTAGTGATTTCGAGGTCACAACTACTAATGACAAAAATGAGGTAATTCCAAAACCCTTCTCTGAATATGACAAAGCTGATTTCGAAAAAATGGAAGTAAATGCAATGGCTGTTAAATTGTTGCATTGTGGACTTGGACCCCATGAATACAATAGGATCATGGGATGCAAATCCGCAAAGCAAATATGGGATTTACTAGAAGTAACCTATGACGGAAATAATAAAGTCAAGAGATCTAAAATTGATTTACTAATGAATCAATATGAACTGTTCTCCATGAAGACTAAGGAAAGCATACAAGAGATGTTTACTCGTTTTACTAACATTATTAATGAGTTAGTTTCTCTTGGTAAGTTTATTTCATTAGAGGAACAGGTTCGAAAAGTTCTCAGGAGTCTTCCTAAGGATAGATGGATGGCTAAGGTCACTGCTTTACAAGAAACAAAAGACTTCACTAAGTTCAACTTGGAACAGCTTGCTGGATCACTTATGACTCATGAGCTTCACCTTGATACTGAGTTTGGTGAAAGCTCTAAGTCAAAATCCATTGCCCTCAAAGCAGATGAGGAAGATGACTCTGACTCAGAAGAAGAGGAAGCATCACTCATGGTTCGAAAATTTCGAAAGATGTATAGGAACATGAAGAATGGAAACTTTAAAGGTAAAATTAAAAGGTTTTCTAACAAAGCTGCTTGTCATAAATGTGGTAGTACAGATCACTTTGTCAAGGAGTGTCCACTTTGGGAAAATGATAAGACCAAAGAAAGGAACAAGGAACGCTTCGCTGAAAGGAACAAGGAAAGTAAAGCACTTTTCTCTAAAGCGAACGTTCGCAAGGCTATGATAGATGCTTGGGGAGATTCAGAGACAGAAGAGGAAGAAGAACAACAAACTGAAGAAACTGCAAAACTTTGCCTTATGGCAAACACTAACGAAAAAGAAGATGAAGAAAATGTTGAGGTAAGCCAACATGGACTTGAATCAGACTTAGATGGCAAAACTAGGCCTGAAATTTATGATCTTCTTTATGATGCAATTCTTGAATGTAGAGATGAACGTGAAAAACGTGAGCAAACTGAACAAGCTGTAAACGTTTGTAAAGAACATATAGAATGGCTTAAGAAAATGAGAACGGATGTTGAAACTAGGTTCTTTGATTTATTTGATAAAAAATTTTAAAATCAAGGAATCATATGAGAGTGTGAAAAATGAAAATTATCTAATCAATCTAGAATTTTCACACTTAAAGGAATTTGTCCCTATTCTAAGTTCCTTTGATATTAGATCAACCCCTTTGAAAGGTTACGGATCTGAGATCGAAAATTTGAATAAAGAGAAAAATGTTTTTATGGAACATATCTGTAATTTCAAGAAGGAACTGGTTGTTGCAAGGAACGAGGCAAAGTGATGGCTGTTCCTAAATGGATTGAGGGACCACAAACTAAAAGAAAAGAAGGTATTGGTTTTAAAAACTACAAGAAGAGGAACAAGAATAAGAAATATGTTGACCTACATAGTGATAAAATTTGCATGTACTGTGGTAAGATAGGTCATTACATAAATCAATGTCAACTAAGAACTAGAATGATTGGCAAAAATGTGAAGATGAGTAACATGAATGGGTTGCCAAATCAAATGCTAGTCAAGAACAGGAACCCAAGAAACAAGGGGTTCCTACAACTAACAACTAATTGATTTTTGCAGGTTGGAGTGAGGGGGAACAACACTTGGTATCTTGATAGTGGTTGTTCTAAGCATATGACAGGAGACAAATCTAAGTTTCTCTCACTCTCAACCTATGAAGGTGGAAATGTGACTTTTGGTGACAATAAGAAAGGTAACTTAGTTGCCATGGGTAAGGTTGGTAAGTCACCATCACATTCCATTGATAATGTATTTTTAGTTGAAGGTTTAAAACATAATCTGTTAAGTATTTCCCAATCTGTGACAAGGGAAATGTTGTTAAATTTAATAGTGAAAAATGCTTGATTGTTAACATTAACTCTAAGAATGTCATCTTGGAAGGAACAAGGAAATAGAACACATATATTGTGGATCTTGATCTTGTTCCTAAAAACAATTTGACATGTCTTAGTGTTATTGAAGATGATCCACTCTTATGGCATAAGCGTCTAGGACATGCTAGCTTTTCATTACTTGATAAACTTCGATCAAAAGATCTTGTTTTGGGATTACCATCTATAAAATTTCATATTGATCAAGTTTGTGATGCATGTGCCAAAGGAAAGCATATTAGATCCTCTTTCAATTCTAAAACTGTTGTGAGCACCACAAAACCTTTAGAATTAATTCATATGGATTTGTGTGGCCCTATGAGAATTCAAAGTAGAAGTGGAAAGAGGTATGTGTTAGTTATTGTTGGTGACTACTCTAGGTATACTTGGGTTATTTTTCTCTCTAGTAAGGATGAGACTTATGATGAGTTCCTTGTCTTTGCTAAAAGAGTTCAAAATTTGAGTAGTCACAAATTAATGCATATTAGATCCGATCATGGTAAAGAATTTGAAAATTATAAATTTGATGACTTAAGCAGAAACCACGGCCTAGATCATAAATTTTCTACCCCCTAGGACACCACAACAAAATGGGGTTGTAGAAAAGGAAAAATAGAACTTTGGAAGAAATGGCTAGGACCATGCTAATTGCTAATGAACTTCCAAGGAACTTTTGGGCAGAGGCTGTTAATACTGCTTGTCACATAATAAATCGTGCCATATCATTAACAAAACTCCTTATGAGCTTTATTTTGGAAAGAAACCCAATATTACTCATTTTAGAACATTTGGTTGCAAATGTTTTGTTCATAACAATGGGAAAGATAATCTTGGAAAATTTGATGCTAGAAGTGATGAAGCAATATTCTTAGGATATTCATCACATAGTAAGGCTTATAGAGTTTACAATAAAAGAACAATGTGTGCTGAAGAAAGTGTCCACATAATCTTTGATGAATTTGACAATTTTAATCCAAGCAAACAGGTTTGAGATTGGCTTGGTACGACCAAATGAGAAAGATGCAGATTCAATTGAGGAAGAAGAAGTAAAAGAGGAAAGGAACGAAGTAGATGAAAACATTTATAACAATGATGTTCCTGTTCCTCAAGATGATCACTAGTAGAATAATTGCTTATTGCTGCGGTCATTAAATGACCTATTGCGGCGGTTTTGGTCGCGCAGCAATTAAGGGCGCAACAATAGGTAATTAACCTATTGTTGCGGTTTTTAACCGCAGCAATACGCCCACTTATTGCTGCGGTTTTTTCCCAAAACCGCAACAATATGTATTTTTTTAATATTTAAAAAGTGCACCTATTGCTGCGGATTTGGGCTAAACCCACAACAATAGGTAGCCGTCAACCAAAAAAAAATTTTTTTTTTTCCTTTGTTTTTAAAAACTTTAAAGGCAAATTGTCATCCAAAAATAGATGGCGCAAAATAGATGGAAGATTCAAACTATAACACCCAATTACTGCCAAGAAAGAAGGAGCAAGAAAATAGAACCTAAAGCACTACGATAAATCGCAAAGTAGTTGAATTTACTGCCAACATTTGGTACAAATATACTAGAAAATCTACCATCATCAAACTAAATAATGTAAACTGAGTATGTAATTTCATCTCTTAAAATGAAACACACATATTATTAATTAATCAGAGCTATGATAAATCGTAAAAAAAAAATCAGATCTAATATAAAAACAACTTGAGCAAACTAAAAATCAGATCTGAGCCATAAAAAAAACTCGAGCAAACTTAAAATCAGATCTTGTGGTCATCTTGCGGTGGTCTTACGGGCATCTTGAAAAAAACCGACGCTGGAGGTTGGGTCTTGCGGTGGTCGAACGCCAGGCATCTCGCGGTCGAGCGACGAGCGCTGGTTTTCTTGTGGTCGGAGCGACGACGATGTTCGGCGGTTGGAAGAGAGGATGCAAGATGATGATAGAGGAGGACGAGACCGGAGATCGAGCAACAAAATCTCGAAGAACGACGAGGAGATCTGAAGACCGACGATCTGGGCGAGGACCGGCGAAGTGTGAGGACCGACGATGAGTGAGGACCGGCGACGAGTGAGGGAGGCGTGAGTGGGAGGGAGGCATGAGTGGGAGGGAGGCGTGAGTGAGAGAGAGAGGAGAGAGAGAGAGAGTGAGAGAATCAGTGGGTTATGACTATGAGGGATGGAAACGACGCTCAATTATAAGGCTCCCCTATTTAAAAAATAAACCCTAATGACCATATTGCTGCGGTTTTTCCAAAAAACCGCAGCAATAGATTAAAATATTATTTTTTTAATAATATTTTATTCTATTGCTGAGGTTCTTGATGGAAACCGCAGCAATAAATCTGGTCAAACCAGTTAATAAATTTTCAAAAAATTCCCGTTGACATCTATTGCTGCGGTTTCCACCCAGAACCGCAACAATATCCTTATTTTATATTTTACCTTTTCTTTTCACGTGATTTATTGCTGCGCATGGGTAAAACCGCAGCAATAGCACCGCAACAATAAGCAATTATTCTACTAGTGGATGGAGCTGTTTCTGTTTTCTACTAAGGATGAAAATGTTGAAGGAACTAATTCAACAATTGCAGAAAGAGGAACAACTAAACAAAGCTCCTCATCCTCTCATGAAACTCAAGAGGAACAACCTGTTCCTATAAGAGAGTTTCAACCAAAACCTTGGAGACATCAAAAATCACATCTAGTGGAACTCATAATAAGTGACATATCCAAAGAAATCATGAAGAAGCCCTAACTGATTCGGATTGGATCACTGCTATGCAAGTTGAATTAAATGAGTTTGAAAGAAAATGTATGGCATCTAGTTCCCTCTTCTAAACAACAAAAAGTGATTGGCTTAAAATGGGTGTTTAGAAATAAACTAGATGAGTATGGAACAATTGTAAGGAACAAAGCTAGGCTTGTAGTAAAAGGTTATAATCAACAAGTAGGAATTGACTATGAAGAAACCTTTGCTCCTGTTGCTAGACTTGAAGCCATTAGAATACTAATTGCATTTGCTGCTTATATGGGATTTAAACTATATCACATGGATGTTAAGTGTTCATTTCTAAATGGCTATTTAAATGAAGATGTATATATGTTGAACAACCCCCTGGATTTGAAAGCAACGATCTCCCAAACCATGTATACAAGCTTGACAAGGCTCTTTATGGGTTAAAGCAAGCGCCTAGGTCATGGTATGAGAGATTATCGAAGTTCCTTTCAGAAAACAACTTTCAAAGAGGAAAGGTGGATAAAACTTTGTTTCTAAAATCGAAAGGAACTGACATACTACTTGTTCAAATATATGTTCATGACATTATTTTCGGAGCAACAAATGAAACATTGTGCAAAGAATTCTCAAATCTCATGAGTAATGAATTTGAGATGAGTATGATGGGTGTGGACACCAAATTTTGAACCCCATTTTCAGATAAATAAAAGTTTTGAGAAATAAAAATAACAAAATCATCATGCATCGTGGAGCGCGCGCCCCGGAGTGCAAGTTTCATTCCGTCGCACGATTTTTCCATTTTTGCATATTAATCATACAATTTCGACTTAGAAGTATAATTTTCGTGAGTCGTAGTCAATACTACCACCACCGTTTTAATAAAATGATTCATATTATAATCATGCTCGTCTTTATTAATTTGACGAGTTTTCATTAATTGTCGTAAGTTAGTCTTTCGGAAAAATAAAAACGAGTCGCGATTAGGCGTCGGGATTTTAGTCGTATCCCAAAACCGGCATTAATCAGTTTACTTGATGGTCAAGTCATTGTTCATTGGATGAAGAATGAGGATATATTCTTTATTCACTAAACACATCCTTTATCCATAAGTTAGAGAATAAGAATCATGAAAAGATGTGAGAATAAGAATCAAATCCCTTGTGTAAGAGGGGGAAATCCGGATTTTTTTCGGAAAGGTATGGTGTGCACCAAGCACACAACCATGCGCCAGACACATGATTGTGTGCCTAGCGCAGAAGCCAGCACTGCAACAGACGCAGAGCCTTGCACCTGGCGTAAGGTGCTGCATTCTGGTCAGTTTCGTTTGCACGATTTTCAATGCATTTTTTTTACATATTAGGATGTTTTAGGAAGAATATTTTCTGAAAATCTAATCTTGCCTCACTAATGAGAAAATCTAAAAAAGAATAAGAATATTTAGGTTTCCAAAGAGATTTGATGATGTCATTAGGGTGAGGTCATTAGAGTGATGTCATTAGGGTGATTAAGGATGAAGTAAATCAGTTTTTTTTTTTGATGAAAAATCTGATTTTCTACCTCTTTGAAACCCTAGTTCACTTCCTTCGTTTCTCTATAAATACCCTCCAAAATTCACTTCAAAATCAAGTTGAAAATAACACAATTCAACTTCACTCTCATCTTCTCTACTACTCTTCTCCTCCTTAATCTTTTCATGTAAGCAAACGTCTTAATAAGTAAGTAAAAGAAGTTCATCAAAAGGAAAAAAAAAACAGAAAAAGAGTTTAAAGTTAGTAATTAAGAGAATTTAGAAACTCACCTAGAAATTAAGAAAATCACAAAAAAGAAGAAAAATTTGCAAAAGGAAGTGCATCATTGAGATAGCAAGGTAAAGTTGAAATTCTTGTTTATTCTGATTATCTTTTTAATCATCTACTAACTTTCTCCTTGTTTTCTTCTTATCATTTTTTTAATCTTTGGAGTGATTTGGGTATATGGAAGTCCTAATAGGTTCCCAAGCTTAAACCACCCCACCTAGAATAGTCACCTCTAATGGGGTGACTCTTAGAAAATATTGTGATTATGTGATTTTCCTTAATCAAGTTGTTATTCATCACCAAAAATGATTTCATAAAAAAATTCAAGATAAGTTATGCAAAAACATCTCCATAAAAAGAAAATGTGATGCTGTAATTATAGTCAGTTTTACTTTCCTATATTTTTTTATTTTTTTGTCTGCATTAACTAATTAGTTCGTAGGATTCAATATTTTTCCTATGAAGTGCAAGATATTTCCAGCAACTGGGCTTTGGACTTTCTAAAAAATAAATTTTGTGTAAATAATTAAAAATCACACAACTTTGTTGTGCAAAATTGATTTTGTCCAGTACCATCTCGAATTGTTCTGCCAAATAAATACAAAAATTAAGTCATTTAGATAAAACTAAAAACATCAAGTTTGAAGAAAACATCAGTACCAAATATAAAAATCATATTCATATGAATTTCATACAATTTTGCATCATTTTTACAAAATCATTCATGTAAATCACTAAATTTCGGAAAACTGATTTTCTCTTCAGTTAAGAAAATAAATAAAAAATGGTCTTAAAAATGTCCAATTAAAATGAATATTTTCAGTCTAGTCTTTCCAAGTGTCTAGAATGTTCATACCAAATTTCACTTTGAACTAAGATCAATAAGTTAGGTCTCAAAGAACAAATTGAATAAAGGTCCTGTTTTGACCTGTTTTAGTATAAAATTGACCATAATTCAAGTGGTCACTAAAAACTTGTGAAATTTTGATACAAAATAAAGAACTCATTGATCTATCCATAGATGTATCATGTGCTCAATGTAACACTTTGTACAGAAAGTTATGATATTTGTAAATCAGTACAAGAACAAAAAGGCAATCTGGAAAATGAAATAAAGTGATTAACTCAACCTTCAATAAAATGTTTTCTTTTCATATGAAAATGTGAATAAAAAAAATCATGAATTCATTAAGTTTATCTTAAAATGATTCATTTTACCATGTAAATAAAAATCAATAAAAATTGTCATAAAAAATCAAAATCAAAGAGGTTAATTAATCTTTAATTTTCCCAAGTTTATAAATAAACATGAATTCCAAAGCCCATTCAAGGAAATGAAGATCAAGGAGCATCATGGTGAAGATCAAGATTGAAGATTTGTATAGATCATAGATTTTGTACATTTTATTGTAATAATGATTCTTTGTAAATAGTTATTGCATCACTCAATTAATAAAAAAACATGGAGATGTTTATGCATAATTTTCATAAATAATTCCACAACTCTTTTTAATAAAATGAGCAACCAATGTTACAAATATTGCATGTGGGCCAATATATCTTAGTATATGAATGACCCAATCTCAATTAAGAGGAAAAATTGCAAATCTAACTAAGTTAAATTGTATGATGATTCATCTTACATTTTAAAAATATGTTCTCCATATTCAAATGGATTAATCATATAGTTTGACATAATTAGATTGGTAATTATGATATCCGAATTGATTTTAGGCCATTTCACGTGTCTCACTTTAAATGGCCAAATTCCAGTTAGCTAAACACAAATCTCCAAATTCAATCTCAAATTGTTCATTTCTCTCCAAATGAATTAATAATCTTCAATTAAGATTATTTCTCAAAAGCCTTCAATTAGGAAGCAAACCTTCTAAGATCTCTCGAAAATCATAAACGTGATCACTATTAAGGTGGTTATTTCAATCCCCGATTAATCGCTAATTAGAGCGGTTGACACAAACTTCTTTTAATCACTATTTGGAGTGATTACCTTAAAACCCTAATAATCGTTAATTAAAACAATTATTCTTCTCATTTTAATCACTAATTAGAGTGATTATTTCAAACCCTAATAATTAGGACGATTATTTTCCTCATTTAATCACTAATTAGGGTGATTATCTTAAAACTTGGTTAACCACCAATTAGGGTGATTAGCTTAATCTTTCATTATATTTAATCACTAATTAGAGTGATTATCTTAAACCTCAACAATCATCAATTAGGGTGATTATTTCCTAATCTTCATTATTAATCACTAATCAAGGTGATTATCTTTCCATTTTAATCACTAATTAGGGTGATTACTTATTTCCTTCCTTATTAATCACTAATTAAGGTGGTTATCTTAATCCTTCATATTTAATCACTAATTAAGTGATTATCTTAATCTCATTTCAATCACTAATTAGAGTGATTACCTCATTTTAAATAGATTTGTTTAATTCTAAAGGAGAGTTATTCATAATCTATTCCCTCATCTTCTTTCCCCAGTGGAATTGGCCATTTAGGGTGAGACATAAGCTCGAACTACGACGGTTTTGATCCATGAGTGGATTCCAATCCCGCAATGATTGGTACGTAGTGCAACTTCAGTGCTCAAACCTACTATGTACAAATGATATTTTGGTCCTAAATAAAAATGGATAATTTGTATATGTGCAAATTATGTGATTTTCTTTCTTTTTAATAGCCATGATTACTTTAAAATGGAAAATAACGCATTTAGTAAGAGCCCGTTCTTTAGAACGAAAGAGGAGACGAGTTCCAGACGTTCGCACCTCTTAACCTAAACCCCGAACCCTATCTCATGGTATGAAAGGCCAATTTTCAAAAAAGCCTTATCCATATGAAGTCATCATCGTTTTAAATGATTTTTTTTGAAATTGATTTTAAAACGATTTATTAAATAAATCTGTCCCTATTCAGATATTAATAGGGTGGCGACTTCCAAGTTTTCTAAAACTCAAAGTCCAACGAGAGACTTTCGTGGGATTCAGACCGTTAATTAAGACAGTCAAAAAATCGGATACCACAGGCTGGCGACTTCACTGGGGAAAGATACATCCATTTGAAGTATAAGAGGTTTAAACCTGAACAATACGTTATTTTCCATATGTATATATAATAAAGAAAGTTAATCATGGTTATTCACAATTTAATATAGCATGC
The DNA here is from genome assembly GCA_947646795.1 of Beta lomatogona. Classification (NCBI taxonomy): domain Eukaryota; kingdom Viridiplantae; phylum Streptophyta; class Magnoliopsida; order Caryophyllales; family Amaranthaceae; genus Beta; species Beta lomatogona. The sequence continues at coordinate 330,189 of CANSNZ010001460.1, read as the reverse complement.
TTATGTGAAAATTACGTGTGCTTGGTAGTTTAATCGATCCATACACGTGCACTTTTTTAACCCTTTTCTTATTAGGTCTGATACCTCTATCTATTGGCAAGGGTCATAATTTTAGAATGACAAATTAATGAATTAAGGGCGTAAAACCTGCATCCGCGAGCTATTGCGACCGGCTCTGTCAGGAGCATCCACCCTCGATGGACACAATGGAAGTGACTCGAGACCACTTTAACATAATATCTCCTTAAAAGAATCACCTTTTAGCTGACTTCTAGGACACAAGGATCAAAGCACAAATGTCCTTTATTTACTTCAGTTATTGAATAATGTAAAAATAAAAAATAAAAAGAACTTTCAAAAAATTCCTCAGTCCGTTTTCAGTCAGTCAATATTTCAGTAATCATTAAGTGTAGCTGAATTGCTGCCGAAATGATTATTAAAATATTAAAAGTATTTTTGTTTATTTATCACAAGAGTTCAAAACGTGTCATATTTAGGAATTAGAATGTAATTAAAACAGTATAGTTTAAAACAAGAAAACTCTAGTCTTTTAGAATTGACTACCAAAAAAAAACGTGTGAAAAAGATAAAATCAAAAGGGATAATCATTTTCGAAAAAAAAAAAAAGAAAAATTCTTCCATTTCCTGCTAAAAACACATATAAAGAAAAAAATCACCAGTTATTGACTAACATTGTTAGTGTGTACATTTCAGGTACTTCAAATTAGTCTAATCCTGAGAGGTGGAAAAGACGTATTCAAACAGGAGAATACATGGCCTGACGCCTAGCAAACTGAACTCGAAAAAGGTTGAGAAGAACCCGAGTACTTCACATTAGTCAAATCCTAAGAGGTGGAACATACGTTTTCAGACAGGAGAACATATGGCTTGGCGCCCGGCAAACTGAAGTCTGAAAAGTTTGAGAAGTACCGGAATCACTTAATTGCTTTTATATTGTACTTTGTAGGTTGAGCTACGTGCGGCTTGATCCCCTTAAAAAAAATTTAATGTTGTAATGCATCTAACTTAGCTTTCTGTACTATGTAATGTACTAAAAGGGGTACGTAGGCAACACGTTTTTTGAGTGCAGCTGCAAAAAAAAAAAAAAAAAAAGGAAAGAAAAATTATGTGAAATTTCATATATCAGAACTACGTTGGGCCTGATTCTCCATTCAAAAAAATCATCACCGGAAAAATTTCTTCCCCAAATCCAAATCCACTTATGGAGATACGTAGGCAACCTTCGGGTGCGGCCCCTTTTGCATTTAATACTTTCTTTTGTGGTTTCATCACTTTGATGCAATCAATAGATGCAAATCACTACAAAGAAGAACGATATATGGGGCATTATAATTTGCCAAAATGAGGACACAGGCCTCGTTATACCCATTTTCTCTTATTTCTATAGTAGCAAGAAATGGAAGGATATTATCAAATTGATTTTGAAAAATGTTTATGCATTATCCCAAAACAAATGAGTCCAAGAGTGGCAGTTTAAAATGTAAATAAAAGTCCAAGTCTAAAAAAAAAGAGAATAACAAGTCAAGGAAATCTAATGAAAAATCTCAAAACAAATGATAGAGTCAAGGATTCACACCTTTTGATGAATGATAACTGAAACGGGGGTTAAAAAAAAGTTTTTTTTTAAAGATATCATTTCTTTCATTCCCTGCAAAAACAAAAAAAAATATAAAAAAAAAAACGAAAAAATAACAATGTCTGGACAAACTTCCGTGTTAACTTTTTATCTCATTTCACAAGAACTCTGCCTGGGCTTGCTCAGGATCTAGGTTGATTTGCCGAAGTTCTGACCATAGTGAACGCTCTCTGTCAGTAATACTGTCGTCCTTGTCTACACCAGCTGTATTCTCTGCTACACGTCTCAACAACATGTCTGAAATTCCAAACAACGAGCACCAACAGAACTCTACCCCTCCTCCGGATCCAATGACCAACAGGATAATATTGAGCAAACTGTGTTAGGCATAATGCGCCAAAGCGCCCAGATGCCTCCCCCTCCTCCTCCTCCTCTGGAATCAAAAGTAGCTTCGCCTTTTCATCTTGAACCTCTGAACAATGAGAGAGAAATTCCCACTAAACTCGAGGAAGAAGTAGTCAAGCTTAAAGAAGTCTTAAAAGGCATGAATAAGGCTGAACCATGGATAGATATTCATGGATTAACTCTTTTCCCGAAGGCACGATTACCCCATGGTTTCAAAATGCCTAATCTGACAAGGTTTGATGGGACCGGTAGCCCCACCAATTTCTTGAAAATATATGTAGGGGCAATGAGTCCCTGGGGAGTGGAAGAATCCTTGATGGCCAACCTGTTTCAACAATATTTAGATGGTGCTGCAGCACATTGGTTCCTCAACCTTGAAAATGCAAAGAAATCCACTTGGGCTGACATAGTCAGAGAGTTCTCAAACCAATACAAGTATAATGAAGAAATTGATGTTACCAGAGGGGATCTGGAGACCACTCCTCAAAGCCTCAATGAGACATTTTCTTCATTCATCACTCGACGGAGAAACAAGGCTTCCAAAATGATGAGTAGGCAAAATGAAGAGGAACAGTTGCAAATGGTTGTGAAAAACCTTCTTCCTGTTTATTAGAAGCATATGGCATACCAGTATTTCCCGACTTTCAAAGCTTTAATTGCTACGGGAACTTTAGTTAAAGATGCTGTGAAAAGGGGAGACATTAAGAAAGATGAACCTATTGGCGGCACTACTTATAATGCAAAATTGGGAAATAACAAAAGAGCTCCAAACAATGATTCAGCAGCTCCTAGGACAACTAATGCGATCCATGCCATCGGCGCATCGTCTGTATTCCAGTTGCGACCACAAAGGAACTTTACTCCTTTGAACATGACTTATTCCCAAGCTCTCTCCAAGTTAAAAAAGGCCAACCTCATTCAACCCTTGAATCCATGCCCACCTCGTAAAAATCCTTACCCTGGTTATGACCCAAATCAAAACTGTGAATACCATCAAAGCCCGGGGCATAACACTGAAAACTACACGGCTCTAAAGCATCAAATTCAGAACCTTGTGGATGATGGAAAAGTTTCTCTAGGATCCATTTCCAAAAAACCAAATAACTCTCAGCCTAACATCACAAAAAAAAACCTTCCTAATCATAAACCCTCATTCGCCATTAATGCCATCTCTGCTGCTTCCGACAGATGCGATCCAGTTTAGTTAATCCACAAGACAGTTCCTCAAATGTATGAAATGCCGATAGCCGTAGGTTACAAGTGTATAGTCTACGACTATTCCACTCAAGAAAAAGGCAAGATGATGCCTTGTAAAGACCCCAGCTTCACTCTCAACAAAGATCCATTCTCTGACATGTGTGGAACTTTGGAGTATGATGGTGCCTTCTTTATTTTGGACTCTGATGCTGATGAAGATGCCACTTCGATTTTAACAATTGTGGAGAAGAACACTGGAGGAAATTCCACCACTCCAAATAGATACCGGCGCCTTATCTGCCTCGATGATCTTAGTGATGAGGAGTATGTGGATATCTCTCATTTGACTAGAGCAGGCCGCCACTTTAAACCATCTCATTTGGAGGATGAAAATCCTTTGGAGGTATTGAAAGGAAATAAAAGGGCAAAGAGCCAATGGTAGAAGAAGGTAACAAGGAAGATGATGCTATCAAGCGCATGAAAGAAGTAAATGCTAATGTTTCCATCTGGAAATTGTTAATGCATTCCCAGCCTCATAGGGCGGCTGTTCTAAAGCATCTTAATGAAGCCTCTGTAAGCTCTTCTATAACACCTAACCAGATGGTGGGGCTCATTCATGGGGTAGATCGAACTCTCATGTTCACAGACAATGATCTCCCTGACAATATCAACCACAACAATTCATTACACATCACTATACGATGTAATGGATGGGAGATACCTAGGGTGTTGATTGACAATGGCTCCGCAATCAATGTTTGCCCTCCGAGCGTGCTGATAAGGCTTGGGTATTCAAAAAAGGATCTGGCACCATCCAACCAGGTGGTCAGAGCATATGATAATGCTAAGAGAGAAGTATTGAGTTTGATCAGCCTCCTCATTGAATGTGGTCTTGTGGCAAGGAAGGTGGAATTCATGGTCATTAACATACAAGCCTGTTTTAACTTCTTGTTAAGAAGACCATGGCTGCATGAAAATAGGGCAGTAGTCTCTACTCTACATCATAAGGTAAAGCTTCTCACTGATCAGGGTGATGTGACTATTTCTGGTGATCCAGAAATTATGACCATCTCCAACGCCGGAAAATCGGTATTATATCTGAACGAAGTGGAGGGCACTAGGTTGGATGGTTACAGTATCCACTGTATTCTAGCATCACCTGAAAATTCCTGGATGTATGAGGTGTCAGCTGCCACACCAAATGAAAGTGATGAAGAAATAGAACCAGAATATAGTGAGAATGACGAGGAAGAAGTGGGAGCTCCAAGCATTGACACTCATGATACCTCAATTGAAGCACCAGAGGAGTCCTGTATCGGCAATCCTCAAGACAATGATGATCATGACTCAAAGGAGATATCTAGGACCGACGATTTTGACCTGGACTTTAACGTAGTATGCCCTGTTTGAGAGGTTCACACTGAGTCCCTGATTCTCTTTCCCGAATATCAACAAGAACATCACTATCGTGAATTGCCCCAATTCAGAAAATTTGATGGGAACGGTGATCCTTTTGTCTACTTAGTGGGATTTGTGAATGCCTGGCATCCATGGGGCATACCAGAGGAAGATTACCCCATGCTGTTTGACAAGAGTTTAGAAGGACCAGCTTTGGACTGGTACTATTCTTCAGATTATGTAGATAGGGCTAGTTGGGAAAATGTAATATCCCGAAAATTTAAGCTTAATTAACTTCAATAATTAGCTTAATAAATTGTTTAAAATTTATTTATTTATTTAATCACTTCTCTTATATTTTGGAAATCAAAATATAAGCAAGTATTTGATAAGATAAGCTAAGTTAGTATGGTTGTCTAATAAAAGGAAATAGGAAAAACTTACTAATTTTGGTAATACAAAAGATTTAGAAAGTTTCTTTAAGTGGAAAATCACCATCCATCCAATTCATCTTCTTCCTCAAGCTCCATGTCCTTGCTCCCCAAGGCTTCTAGAAGGCCTTGCTCCCCAAGTACACTTCACCATTAAGCCTACATTAGTTTAATGAAGTTTTCTTCCTAAGATTTCTATAAATAGCATGTTAAATTCACTATTCATAAGCACCCAAAAATCAGAAAATTTCTAACACTACCACCCACCCTCCTGTTTTCCGGCCACCCTCCGACCACCACCACCTGTCTGCCCGCCATCCCTGCGCGTGTAGACCCGCACCACCGGCCAGCCACCACGCCGGCAACACTCCTTCCTCCTCTCCTTCATCTTCTCGCTGCTCCTCTTCCCTCTCCCCTATCTCGCTGCTTCTCTTTCCTCCTCAACCCCGCCTGCTGGGCTGCTAACGCGCCACTGCCTGTCGGCCAGCACGCTGCCCCTCCGCGCCACCTGCTCACCGGAGCTCGGACCCCAAGCCCCCCCAATTTGCTGCTTGTGTTTATAACCAAGTGAAGTAAGTTAATTACACCTCTCCCTCTAATCTTTGTTCTGAAATTTATTAGTAAGTCACTAGTTAGACTTAATAATTAATCTACTTGACCCATTCCATGTTATTAGTAGTTGAGCCACTAGGCTAATTAACTAAAATAATTTAACTTGTGATCTTGTTTTTATAGTTGGAATCCATATTAGCTAATAAACTTATTTATGAATAATTGTACTTCTAACCTTGCAAGTCTAATTTAAATATAGGGACTTAGTATGTTTAATAAATCAAGTTGTTCGAACTTAGTTAATTAAACTGTTATAAAGTCCACTTCACTTCATGAAATAATCATACAACCTAATTATAGTTTAAAATAAATTATGATATAGTCACTATTACTACACTTTAACTACATAAATGGTGTTTTTGGTTAATAAAATTATCGTTTCATGCTCACATAGTTATAACTTAAGTTTATATATGTATTACAAAGTAATACTATAAAAGTAAACTTTGGATTATAAGTATAATGTTAGTAAGCTTGTTCTAAATATTGAATAATTGTAGTCTCACTTTTTAGCTTAATGAATGAATATCACTTTTTAAGTTGTAAACTAAGTAAGTCACTAATACATGGGCATTAACTAGTAGAAATTATCACTAGTACAAGGTAGAGTTTAACAATTAGTTAGATAATCACTTTAGTATTAAAAGTATAATTAAGATATGAAAGTTCTATACTCACACCTTCAAGTCATTAAACACGAATTTCCATGAATCTTATAAGTAGTGGCTGTTACTAAATAGTTTTACATAAGTTGGTAACCAAGTTACTAAAGTCAAGAATTATAGTTTACGTAATAAATGGTGATAATGAGGTTCCATAACCATTAATTTCAGAAACTCACTATTAAGTCATATTAAAGTACTTCCTATAATGGGCACATGATGGAAATGGATCATAGAACTTAAAATCTAGAATAAAATATTAATAAGTTGTTCTTTTTTAATTCTTGAATAGAATAGAAAGGAAAAGGGATATTACAAGCCTCCATCGGCTATCAAGTATAATAATCGCGACTCGAGGTAACGTCTACTGCTAACACCCGCACTCCCCTTCCAACAATGGTTTATGACGCTTTTGTATAATGTTTTGATAATATGTATTTATGGTGTGCGGGATATGAAATGTTTCGCTATGCAAATTATGTTTATAAATGATTTGATATGACATTTATGCAATGACTTTACGATACTGAAAAGTACTTAAAATCACGAAACATGATAAATGAAAGTGAAAGATGGTTTATGGCAGTACTATGTTATGTGGGCCGTGCACGTGTCATTCTGTTATATGGTGGCAACGCCACCTTCTGATGGGGGACAACGTCCTCGGTGGTACCCGCATTATGTTTGGCATTATATGCCACCTTCTGATGGGGGACAAAGGTTCTCGATGGCTCTGCCTTATGTTTTGATGTATGGCTTTATGCCACCTTCTGATGGGGGACAAAGGTCCTCGGTGGCTCTGCCTTATGTTTTGATGTATGGCTTTATGCCACCTTCTGATGGGGGACATATGTCCTCGGTGGCTTAGCCTTCTGTTTACTCGTCAAGTAACCAAAGGAAAATTTCTGATAATTAATATGATAAAATGATGAATGATAACATGAATCCTTCTTTAAATTCCTTATTTGAATTATATGTTATGAAATGGTTTGACTATTTTCTCCCCTCTCTGTTTTCTAATAAAATGAGTTGAAATGAATTTACGCTGTTAGAGTAGAATGTTACTGAGCCTCGGCTCATGACGTTTTGTTTTTCTGTTTTAGGTATCGCAAAGCAGTTGCAAGGGTGATATTATGGATTATGTTGAAGTGACTCTACATATATTTGGGATAATTAGAATACTTTGTATTAAGGGTAATTATTACTTTAAGTTGAGCACATGTATGTTAAAGAGAAGACTTTAGGCTATTATATTAATAGTGGGCCCTAACTCACAGTCTTAAGTTATGATTCTGCTGCTGATTAAGGTTATGTGTTTCCGGGGCGTCACAGAATGGTATCAGAGCCGAAAACCTAGCCGGAAGTGCAAAGTCTTAAACTTAGCACCGCCTAGGCTTGATCCTTTGAGAATTCAGACGTGGGAAAAATTGAGGTTGATTTTGATGATTATTTGGGTTGTTAGAATTTAAGAAATGAGAATTTGAACTTATGATGTTTTTGGGTAATATTTCGAGATTTGTTCAACTGTATGTTTTGGGTTAGTAAAGTATAAGAAATAAGATGTTGAATGGAAAATTGTGAGATTCTCACTTGGTATGAAATATGTGAAAAATTTGAGGTCAAATGGTTCAAGGATAAACTGATGGCTATTTGAGTAATTGTGACTAATGATTTGTGAAGGATCTTTTGAGTCATGAGTGGTTATATTTGATGGATGTTTAGAGATTTTATGATGATTAAGGATACATTAGTTTTGGGTGATAAAAACGATAAGTCATAAGAAATTCTGAATATCTAAGGTTAATGCCTAAGGTTAATGATGTAATAACTTGGGATTGAGTTTCATACGATGATTTTGGGATTCGAAAATTTTAAAGGGACTTAGAATTTCTACTTGAGTTAGAAAGTAATTAACATTATTTCAGTCATTAAAGATTTGAGTTGGGTACCTCATAATAGGATGCAACCTATTTTTTTTTAGATGTTATGGAAAACCTATTATAACTTTAAAATGAAGCATCAATTGAAGAAGTTACACAAATTAATATCTTGAAGGAATAGAATTTTCCTACTTGGAGATGTAATAGCTACAGGGAGTGTGATTAGAAGTCACATGGGAAGTCGATGATCAAATGAAAGCAAAATACCTCCCCACCTACTTGCTTAGATGATTTTGATGTAAACTTTCATTTTGATACGTGAATGCAATGCATGATGTTGAAATGTGTATTTTTGATATTTGAATCTTCATATCATATGTGCAAGTTTCGAGGACGAAACTTTTTCTAAGGGGGTGAGGATGTAATATCCCGAAAATTTAAGCTTAGATAACTTCAATAATTAGCTTAATAAATTGTTTAAAATTTATTTATTTATTTAATCACTTCTCTTATATTTTGGAAATTAAAATAAAAGCAAGTATTTGATAAGATAAGCTAAGTTAGTATGGTTGTCTAATAAAAGGAAATAGGAAAAACTTACTAATTTTGGTAATACAAAAGAATTAGAAAATTTCTTTAAGTGGAAAATCACCATCCATCCAATTCATCTTCTTCCCCAAGCTCCATGTCCTTGCTCCCCAAGGCTTCTAGAAGGCCTTGCTCCCCAAGTATACTTCACCATTAAGCCTACATTAGTTTAATGAAGTTTTCTTCCTAAGATTTCTATAAATAGCATGTTAAATTCACTATTCATGAGCACCCAAAAATAAGAAAATTTCTAACACTACCACCCAACCTCCTGTTTTCCGGCCACCCTCCGACCACCACCACCTGTCTGCCCGCCATCCCTGCGCGTGTAGACCCGCACCACCGGCCAGCCACCACGCCGGCAACACTCCTTCCTCCTCTCCTTCATCTTCTTGTTGCTCATCTTCCTTCTCCCCTATCTCGCTGCTTCTCTTTCCTCCTCAGCCCCGCTTGGGCTGATGACGCGCAGCCGCCTGCCGGCCAGCACGCTGCCCCTCCGCGCCACCTGCTCACCGGAGCTCGGACCCCCAGCCCCCCTTCGCTGCTTGTGTTTATAAACAAGTGAAGAAAGTTAATTACACCTCTCCCTTTAATCTTTGTTCTGAAATTTATTAGTAAGTCACTAGTTAGACTTAATAATTAATCTACCTGACCCATTCCATGTTATTAGTAGTTGAGCCACTAGGCTAATTAACTAAACTAATTTAACTTGTAATCTTGTTTTTATCGTTGGAATCCATATTAGCTAATAAACTTATTTATGAATAATTGTACTTCTAACCTTGCAAGTCTAATTTAAATATAGGGACTTAGTATGTTTAATAAATCAAGTTGTTCAAACTTAGTTAATTAAACTGTTATAAAGTCCACTTCACTTCATAAAATAATCATACAACCTAATTATAGTTTAAAATAAATTATGATATAGTCACTATTACTACACCTTAACTACATAAATGGTGTTTTTGGTTAATAAAATTATAGTTTCATGCTCACATAGTTATAACTTAAGTTTATATATGTATTACAAAGTAATACTATAAAAGTAAACTTTGGATTATAAGTATAATGTTAGTAAGCTTGTTCTAAATATTGAATAATTGTAGTCTCACTTTTTAGCTTAATGAATGAATATCACTTTTTAAGTTGTAAACTAAGTAAGTCACTAATACATGGGCATTAACTAGTAGGAATTATCACTAGTACAAGGTAGAGTTTAACAATTAGTTAGATAATCACTTTAGTATTAAAAGTATAATTAAGATATGAAAGTTCTATAATCACACCTTCAAGTCATTAAACACGACTTTCCATGAATCTTATAAGTAGTGGCTGTTACTAAATAGTTTTACATAAGTTGGTAACCAAGTTACTAAAGTCAAGAATTATAGTTTACGTAATAAATGGTGATAATGAGGTTCCATAACCATTAATTTCAGAAACCCACTATTAAGTCATATTAAAGTACTTCCTATAATGGGCACATGATGGAAATGGATCATAGAACTTAAAATCTAGAATAAAATATTAATAAGTTGTTCTTTATTAATTCTTGAATAGAATAGAATGGAAAAGGGATATTACAAGCCTCCCTCGGCTATCAAGTATAATAATCGCGACTCGAGGTAACGTCTACTGCTAACACCCGCACTCCCCTTCCAACAATGGTTTATGACGCTTTTGTATAATGTTTTGATAATATGTATTTATGGTGTGCGGGATATGAAATGTTTCGCTATGCAAATTATGTTTATAAATGATTAGGTATGACATTTATGCATGACTTTACGATACTAAAAAGTACTTAAAATCACGAAACATGATAAATGAAAGTGAAAGATGGTTTATGGCAGTACTATGTTCTGTGGGCCGTGCACGTGTCATTCTGTTATATGGCGGCAACGCCACCATCTGATGGGGGACAACGTCCTCGGTGGTACCCGCATTATGTTATATGCCACCTTCTGATGGGGGACAAAGGTTCTCGATGGCTCTGCCTTATGTTTTGATGTATGGCTTTATGCCACCTTCTGATGGGGGACAAAGGTCCTCGGTGGCTCTGCCTTATGTTTTGATGTATGGCTTTATGCCACCTTCTGATGGGGGACATATGTCCTCGGTGGCTTAGCCTTCTGTTTACTCGCCAAGTAACCAAAGATAAATTTTCGATAATTAATATGATAAAATGATGAATGATAACATGAATCCTTCTTTAAATTCCTTATTTGAATTATATGTTATGAAATGGTTTGACTATTTTCTCCCCTCTCTGTTTTCTAATAAAATGAGTTGAAATGAATTTACGCTGTTAGAGTAGAATGTTACTGAGCCTCGGCTCATGACGTTTTGTTTTTCTGTTTTAGGTATCGCAAAGCAGTTGCAAGGGTGATATTATGGATTATGTTTAAGTGACTCTACATATATTTGGGATAATTAGAATACTCTGTATTAAGGGTAATTATTACTTTAAGTTGAGCACATGTATGTTAAAGAGAAGACCTTAGGCTATTATATTAATAGTGGGCCCTAACTCACAGTCTTAAGTTATGATTCTGCTGTTGATTAAGGTTATGTTTTTCCGGGGCGTTACAGAAAATGCTAGCCAAGCCTTTGTTAATTGGGCTCTCGAGCATAAACAAACTGATGTCAAGAAGTTCAAGCTAGTCACTATGCGTTAAGGCGACTTGGAAACTTTCTCGCACTTTTGTTCAAGATGCGCTTACATTCGCGCCCAGCTTCGTGTCACTGTTACTTATCGGGAATTCATGCTTATATTGCTGCAAAACCTGAATGATTTCTATTATCGTCACATGGTTACTATTAAATACACCTCCCTCAGCCACATGGAACAACATGGTTTCGACATCGATACTCTGAAATTGCAAGAAAAACGACCTCAGGAAGATCTTGAAACTCCCAACACAAATCCAAGGGTATATGCTAAGGTGGATGAACCATTGAGTATGGTGTATGATCGTCTTCGGAGGCAAGGTATACTTCAAGTTCCAGCGCATGATCACTGTGTACCCCTTCCTGGAACAGACATGAGCAAACTCTGCGCTTATTGTCGACAATTTGGGCATGAAACTGATCGATGCCATGACCTTTACTACAAAGTGCAAAGCCTGATTGATCGAGGCATCATTAGTCCAACCCACAAAGAAATACCTACAAAGATGGTGTCATCACGTCCGCGACCGCAATCCCAAGTCGATATCTTTCGCAAACTGGTTGAACAAGGTAAGATTCATCCACTTCCTAGACGCCCAGGGGCAAGTCCCGTAGGGTCAGTTCTTCACAAGTACTGCCATTATCATCAGTTGCATGGTCACGACACAAACCAATGTCATGCTCTCAGCTATCGCATCAAGCAATCACCAACATAGCTCTTGTCTACCGCAAAGCTACTTGATCGTCTTCCAGAAAGAGAAAAAGTCTTCTGTAAAAGTCCTATAGGGGTTAGCCCATCAAAAAAAAAATTCTTCTTTCAGCTTGTTAGTATCAGAGAACTACGTGCAGCTTGAATCCCCATTATCACTTACACTTGCACTGCGAGATTACTCCACCTATGTAACACCTGGGGTACGTAGGTAGCTCAATATGAGTGCAGCTGCTTTATTAAATAAAAAACTTTAGTTCTTTCTAAAAAAAAACGAACTACGCTGAGTTTGATTCCCCACAAAATGCACTTGGAGCAATGGGGATATGTAGGCAACCTTCGGGTTCGACTCAAAAATATTAACCATTTTATCTCAGGCAATATGATCAGAATTCAAGATACCAGTCATCACAGGGGCAGTTTCATAATGGTGAATTGACGCATCAATGGGGATACAGGCCCTAATCTCTATATTTTCTGTTTTTGTTCAAATATTAAGTAGGGAATGAAAAAAAAAATCTATATTCAACCCCAATGACAGTGAAATCATTTTTAAAAAGGTCAAAATAAAGTCAAAAAAAATATAATAAAAAAAAAGTGAATAACAAAAAGCAAAATTGCGAAGGTGGACCATTCCAGTCAAAATATGGCAAAGTTTTTTTCGAAAATTTCCTTTACTCTGCAATGCATTCTGCAATATGTAGCCTTCTTTTATTTTAATTCTTTTTCTCTACTTTTAGGTCCAAAAAGAAGAAATTTGTCCCTTCTCTAAGGATGACCAATTACCATAAGAAAACAAACCTCTCAGCTCTACCCACGAATGCGGTAAAAGAGCCTGTAGGGATTGCCATGCAACCCCTGTCTAAAGGATTTCAAATTATGATGAAGATGGGTTATACTCAAGCAGCCGGATTAGGGCATGAAGGTAGGGGAGTGAAACAACCAATCCCCGTAGTAGACAAGCAGAACCGACATGGATAAGGATATGATCCGGGCAGTACTTCTCAAAACACCAAAAAACCTTCTTTTACCCTCAATAGTCAGTTCGTCCTGCAAGGAGATAATGAGCCATACTAAGAATTTCCAGAACCTTGGCTTAGTAGGAAAGAATAGAAGATTTTACCGGGATTAGAGATATTCTTCAATGAAGCTAGGAATTTGGACTTAATCAAAAGTTGGTTTGTCCAAGAACAAAACATGAAAAAAGAAAATGACTGGGTGGATAATCTGGAACATCCTTAAGAAACTTTTCACTTTTGAGTCCTCTGGGGAAGGGGATTTTGACCCGGTGCCTTTGATGATACCTTTTGGCGAAAACATTGAACATAAGTGGAGTATTGAATGTCAGTCAAAAGACGGGCCTATAGAATTTAAAATGTTTTTAGGAAATCATCCTCCATATCCATATCATGAAAATACCTTTTCACCTTCTTCAGATGGATATCATACAGATAGTTCATCTTCCAGCCAATCTACCTTGCATACCCAGTCATAAGAATCTGATAGTGAGGAAATTGAATGTGAACCTTTATCTAAATACATTTGCATGCAAGATGTTATTTCTGACAGTGAATTTAATAATGATGAATCACTTGATACAACTGAAACATACATAAAACCCATGGAAGAATCCATTGTAATAAATATTGGTACAGAAAATGCAATGAAATGAAAGAAGTCAAAATAGGATCATCCCTCTCCCTAACTGAACAATCTATGTTTATTGCATGATTAAAAGAGTATGTAGATGTGTTCGCATGGTCTTATGCTGATATGCCTGGTGTTAATAGAGAAATTGCAGAACATCGTATTCCGTTACATCCTGAAAGCAAGCCTAAGCAACAAAAGCTCCGCCGAATGAAGCCAGAGGTTAGTCTAAAAGTGAAAGAAGAAATCCATAAACAACTTGATGCCAAATTCATCCAAGCTGTAAAACATCCAAGTTGGCTCGCTAAGATAGTGGTTGTACCCAAAAAGGATGGGAGAGTTCGGGTATGCATTGATTTTCGAGATTTGAATTTTGCGTCACCAAAAGATTGCTTTCCTCTACCCCATATCGATGTTCTTATTGATAGTACGACTGGTCATGCAATGTTTTCCTTCATGGATGGATTCTCAGGGTATAATCAAATACTCATGGCTCAATAAGACATGACAAAGACATCTTTCATCACTCCATGTGGCATTTTTTCTACCGAGTTATGCCTTTTGGTCTCAAGAATGCCGGAGCCACATATCAAAGGGCTGCAACCACTATCCTTCATGACCTCATCCACGACATTGTGGAGGTTTATGTAGATGACATTATTGTGAAAAGTGAAGATCGTGAGGGGCATATTCCTGCATTAAGGTCCTTCTTTGAAAGAATCAGGAAATACAATTTAAGGCTGAACCCTCAAAAATGTGTGTTTGGCGTCACTTCAGGGAAATTGTTGGGATTCATTGTCAGTCGAGACAGCATCAAAATGGACTCTGAAAAGGTAAAAGCTATTTAAGGACTACCTCCTCCAAAAACAGAAAAAGAAGTAAGAGGATCTCTCGGCAGAATTCAATATATCAGCAGGTTCATCTCACAACTCACTATGAGATGTGAACCTATATTTAAGCTGCTCAGAAAAGGAGCATCCCATGAGTGGAATGAAGAATGTCAGCAAGCTTTTGATTCTATGAAAGAATACCTTTCAAATCCACCTGTTCTAATGCCACCGAGACCAGGAGAACCTCTGATTTTGTACCTCACTATCACAGAAACGGCTATGGGAGCTCTCTTAGCCCAATATCAGGAGGGAACAAAGAAAGAGGTTGCCATATACTATCTCAGCAAGAAATTCCTGGAGTATGAGACAAGATATACCCCACTAGAAAAAGCGTGTGTTTCCTTGGTCTATGCCACAAAGAAGTTAAGGCATCACCTTCAAGCTCGTACAACTTATCTGATCTCAAGACTTGATCCAATCAAGTATCTGTTTGAAAAACCCATTCTTAGTGAAAGATTGGCAAGATGGCATGCTATGTTATCTGAGTTTGATATTCAATGTGTCAGCCAGAAATCTGTTAAAGGATGAGCCATATCTGAAGCCCTAGCAGAAGGACCAGTGTCAGGAGATGAGTATGATGACGCATTCCCTGATGAGTACTTATGCTTTATTGACAATCCACAATGGTGCATGTACTTTGATGGAGCTTCTAATAGGAGAGGTAATGGAACAGGTGTTCTGTTAGTAGATCCTGATGGAGTCCATATTCCATTTACTGTCAAACTGGATTTCCCAACAACAAACAATACAGCCGAGTATGAAGGCTGCATATATGGAGTAAAGGCTGCCTTGGTAGCAGGGGCAAGACATCTCACTGTGTATGGAGATTCTAATCTCATCATATCTCAAACAATAGGAATTTGGAGGGTTAGAGACAAGAGACTTCAGCTCTACACTGAGTACATTCAAGAGTTGATCCCTTATTTTGATGACATCAGCTTCAAACATCTTCCTCGAGAGCAAAATAGTTTCACTGATGCTCTAGCCAATCTCGCTGTTAATTTAACGTGGGAAAATGGTACAAAGATCCAGTCAGTTTTTATTGAAGAAAGGAAGGGACGAACAGTGACGGTAGCACAAATTGTCTCCACACCGACTCAACAAGATAATGATGATGCCTGGTACAAGGATATCAAGAATTTTCTGGAAACGATTCAATATCCGGAGGGAAGTGGCAAGAAGGACCGCATAGCCATCAGAAGACTAGCTGCTCATTTTCTCATACTAAAAGGCAGACTGTATCACAAAGGGTTTGATGGTACTCTGCAACTCTGCGTAAATGACGGCGAAAACAAGTCATCTTGGAAGAAGTTCATGGAGGGGAATGTGGACCCCATATGAATGGAAGAATGCTGGCTCGTGAAATTTTGCGAGCAGGTTTCTATTGGAGTACTCTTGAAGGTGATTGCATCAGCTTTGTCCGCGCCTGCAAGCAGTGTCAAATATTTGCTAACCTCAATCATATGCCACCTGTGTCATTGCATAATATGACTTCTCCTTAGCCGGCTTCAAGTTGGGGCATAAACATAATCGGACAAATTCATCCAAAGGCTTCAAATGGGCATCAGTATATTCTTGTAGAAATTGATTACTTTTCGAAGTGGGTTGAAGCTGCATCATTTTCAAAGCTAGGGGCAAAGCAAGTCTCGAAATTTGTAATTAACAACATCATCTGTCGGTATGACATACCTTTTGAAATCATCTCTAATAATGGATCACAATTTGAGGGTCATCTGAAGACCACTCTTGCAAAATATGCAATCAAGCATCATCGGTCCTCACCTTATCGTCCCTAAACAAATGGAGCAGTGGAGGCAGCCCATAAGACAATCAAAACTATTGTTGCCAAGATGACTGAAAAGACTAGGGAATGGCATGACAAACTACCATATGCCCTTTGGGGATATAGGATATCAATTAGGAATCCAACAGGAACAACCCCGTATTCTTTGGTTTACGGAATGGAGCCAGTCCTACCAGTTGAGGTGGAGATACAATCTCTCAGGGTCATAGCAGAAAGTGAAATCTCAGAAGACCAGTGGCACAAAACTCGCTATGAGGAGCTTGCATTCGCAGATGAGGGTCGACTACAAGCATTGCATAACATACAACTCTATCAACGGAGAATTGCTCGTGCATTTAACAAAAGGGTTCGAGATAGAGACGTTAGAGAAGGTGATCTAGTTTTAAAAGAAAATAGAGCTCTGTTGCATGATCCTCGAGGAAAATTCAAGCCTACTTGGTCTGGACCATTCTTGGTCAAACATGTCACCACGGCTGGAGCAGTGAAGCTAATGGATTTTGATGGAAATGAGTTCACCCATTTCACTAATCTTGATCAGTTGAAGAAATACTACGCTTAGGCATGAAAATAATTGTAATTGTCATGATCAAGTAACCAAGCAGTTTGTGGGTTTTGTATCCTATCTGGTTATTCTTAATAAACATGTCATGAGTTTCTAGATGTTCATATGATGTATGCAAAAAAAAAAAGAGAAAGAAGAAAAAAAAAACAACGACAAAAAAAGAGAAAAAAAACGGAAAAAGAAAAAAATGAAAGACGGAAAAGAGGAAAAAAGAAAAAGGAAAAATGATGAAACATATCTTTGATTGTTAAGGTTTATACTTACAAAGCATAAGAAAGTCGATTATAAATTCGATGTGGAAAAACAAGTAGATTTAATAATATCACACATTTACATTCTCAAAGGATTCAACTACCTCCAATCAGTTCTTCATACCCAAAAGTTCACTCAATGAAACTCATCACATATTTAGCTTTTGGTCAAAGCTTAAAACAAGATATGTAGTCAACAATTCTTATAAACACACAAATAACACTTTGAATCATTTTGTAATTATATATTAAGTTAAACACATGAAACACGGATATAGGTTCGAAGGTGGAAGGACATACGTGTACCTTGAAACGATTCCCAATAATTTGACATTCTGAATCACCAACTATAGCTCGAACTTTAGAAATTATCTCCATACATATACTCAAACAACGACCTCAAAACAATAACAACAATTAATTCCCATCCTCACAACAATTCAGATAAGGAAACTAACTTCTTATAGTTTCTAAATTCTTTCATGAACAAATTGGAAACTCGTATATTAAAACCATTCCTATAAACTAACTCGCGCCAACAATTTCGCATTCTAATTCATTAACTCCAAGATTTATTCATACAGAATATTATCAAACATAATTTATAAAAATCAGATTTTATAAACTAACTTAAAAGGATCAATATATATATTGTAACTTTCAATCCATTAAATTACAAGGGAAAGATTCAATCTTTTACTTATACATACTACCATAAACTGATTTTGCAATTGAATAAACGAAATAGGAAGTGAAATCAATATCGATTAAGTTTCAATCTAATTAATAATTCAACATAAGTTCTAATCTTTAAGTTCAATAACCCAAATACTACTAATTTCAATCCCATAAACTGAATTTGCAAATCAAGAACAAAATCAATTATACTTGTGAAAATCATAACTAAATTTTATACCTGCTAATGAATTTCAAAACTAAGCAAAGCTCAACAACAACAACACAACCACCAACAGTGGTGACGCCGGAACGCCGGCAAGGAGCAGCAGCAATGCAACACCACACAACCGCAGCAGCACGGTGGCAGCAGACCATAGGAACGGTGGCAGTAGCGCACCACAAAGTACAGCAACGGTGCTAAACTTGCGAGGGGCGTAACTCATAGCTCCGAACTCCGATTTAGGCGATTTTTGTGCCGAAATTCATTAACTCAAAGTGATCTACAATTTTGATGCAGCAACAAAGAGCAAAATTGGATTTCATGTTGTAGATAATTGAGGAAACAGATTGTCGGAAAAAAAAAAAAACAGAGGAGAAAGAATTGAAGGTAGCAACACCAAACTTGCAAAGGCCATAACTCATAGCTCCGAACTCCGAATCGAGTGATTTTTGGGTCTAAGAGCACCATTAATGATGAATGAAAAAAAAAAAAGATCATCCCACTCTCTTTCTAACTTTCTCTCTCTAAAAAATTACATCCCACAATCTTTTCCCACTTTCTTCTTAACAATGAACCAAAAAAAAGATCATCCCAACTACTTTTCCTCTCTCTCTTACTTTTTGACCCCACCCAACTACTTTTTCTCTCTCATCACCCAACCACCATTATACAATATTTTTATTATTTAATTTTTAATGATATGAAATATTCATTATTAATTGCTATTATATTATTAATTAATTAAATTAATAATTTAATATTATAATTATCATTTTAATAATTAAGTTACCTACATAATTAGCTATTATTAATACGTAGCATACGCAATTAGCGTTTTTAACATATGCTCATTAATTAGCGATCTAATAATGAAATTATGAGACACAATTAAGCATTTTTAAAATATTTTTAATTTCGAGACACATAATGAAGTACAAGAACGAATTATAAACTTAATTAGGAACGAAATACATAAAATACATAATGAAATGCTCTTAATTAGCGTTACGGCCAAACTTCTGCCATATATTGGCAACCAAATCACGTTTCAAGGATTGATGCACATGTTGATCTTCAATTGCATCTCTATTCGCCATGTAACGGTTGATATCTACGATCCGATCATGATAATATTCAAATTCGTCGCCATTATTACTTGTGTTTGAAGTGAACTCAGTAGTATCTGCGTAGTGTGCATATGTATCTCGTTCATCTTCCACAATCATGTTATGCATGATAATGCAAGACAACATGATATCATTGAGAATTTCCTCATCCCATGCGAGGGATGGTTTACGAACTATAGCAAAACGAGATTGCAGCACCCCAAATGCTCTCTCAACATCTTTTCGAGCTCCTTCTTGGTGTTGAGCAAATAACTTGTCCTTGCGAGTTTGAGGACATGTAACTGATTGAATGAATGTTGCCCAATTCGGATATATACCATCAGTGAGATAATAACCCTTATCGTATTGGTTACCATTCACCGTAAACTGCACGGGTGGTGCTCGACCTTCTAAAACATCCCTAAACACAGGAGATCGGTGAAGAATATTCAGGTCATTGCACGAATCTGGTATCCCAAAGAAAGAATGACATATCTATAAGTCACGATCAGCCACAGCTTCAAGAACTAACGTAGCAACACCAGCTCTTCCTTGATATTGTCCTTTTTATGCCGTCGGACAATTTTTCCATTCCCAATGCATACAATCTATGCTGCCGATCATTCCTGGAAATCCACGTTCTTCACCGTACGCAAGTAGTCTAGCCAAATCATCTAGAGTTGGGCGTCTCAAGTACTCGGCACCAAATTAGTTGATAACCCCCATCGTGAATTTCATTAACGCTATTCGAGCTGTGCTTTCACTAGTTCGCACATACTCGTCAAGCGAGTCTGCCGCAAGCCCGTACGCAAGCATTCGTATAGCAGCTGTACACTTTTGAAGGGGAGATAAACCTAACCTTCCGGTACAATCTCTTTTTTGAGTGAACCATGTATCACTTGGTACGACACTTCCCATAATCCGAAGAAAGACATGTCGCTGCATTCGAAATCTTCGACGAAATAAACGATCAGGATAGACTGGTTGATCAGCAAAGCAATCATTATACAATCGTCTATGGCCTTCTTCCCTGCCTCGAATAGGCCGATGATGATCCTCATTAGGATCAGTCACTTTTGCTCTTCTATTCCTTGGTGCTGGAGTAACATTTGATATAAGAGTTGGAACATTTGGTTGAACAACATTGATCAAGAATTCATCTATTTCTTGATCAATGTTTGCTCGGGATGATCTTATTTCATCCTCAGAAGTAGATGAACTTGAAGCGGTAAAGTTTAAGTTGAAAGAGTTCATTGTATAAATTTGAGAGGGTTTAGATTTGGTGTGAGCAAATGGTGAACAAGCAAGCATGAGTTATATAGCAGAACAATAATACATAAAAGTAGTACAATAATGTAAAAGCATAGCAATAATACATTAAAGCAGAACAATAATTTAACAAGCAAGTACAATAATGTTAAAGCATAACAATAATACATAAAAGTAGTACAACAATGAAGCATAACATCTGTATTGAAATGTCATAACATTAAAGCAAAACAAGTACAATAATATATAAAGCAAAGCAAGTACAATAATGTATAAAGCAAAATAGTACAATAATGTAAAACAGTACAATAATGTAAAACAGAACAATAATGTAAAACAGAACAATAATGTAAAAAGTTGTATTGAAATGTCAATTCATAGAATTTACACAAGTACGGTCTTTTACTTTTTTTTATTAATTGAACTTAAACATACACATTACTTAAAAAGGAGAATTTAAACTTAAACATAAACTAAACTTTAAACTTAAACATAAACTAAACATAAACTAAAACTTAAACTTAAACATAAACTAAACTTGAACGTAAACTTAAACTCAAACATGAACTACACTTAAACATAAACTTAACTTAAACATAAACATTACTTAAAAAGGAGAATTATTCGTCAACCATATTGTTAGTTTCTCAATTGTTGCCTCCTCAAATGGTGATCGATTTTCCTTCGCATACAATGATTGCAGCAAATCCCAATTCTTATGATACTCTTGTATGTTCAAGCTCCTGGTTTGCAGCGCTATTTCTTGTTCATTTGCAGCAACCTTCCTTGTTTCAACCTCCAACTTTCTGGCTTCTCTTTCAACATTTGCACTCCTACCCTCTGAATGGATCCGAAGTCTTTCATTAAAATTATTGAAACACTCAATTGTCTGACCAGCCACCCCTTTCAGCTTAGACTTTGCTTTCTTCACACCATCTCCTCGTGGCTCGATGTCACCTCCATCACCACTGGTAGGTGTCTCGGGCATTGAGTCACTTCCATCAACTCTCGGCCTTTTACCGCTACTTCTGCTTGCAGGTGAATCCACATTTTCTTGTGGATTTTTGGGGCGACCACGTGGAGTTTCCAGTGATTTTTTAACTATGGCCCTCCATTTACGAAACCTCCTCATCAATTTCCAAGCATGTTCGAGGATGAACCTACCATGTTTCCTATTATGCAATAAATGAGCACATCATTATCGTTTTGACCACTATTTTTTCTTGCAAGAGCTTCGTCATAAAATGAAGCCCACCTTAAAACCCGTGGAGCAAGTCTACTCCAACAACCTTTCACCATATCCGCATTCCTTGGAGCAATTTCTGTTGGGTTGGCAATTCTTCCTGCCTCGAAAGCTTCCCAAACTTTTCCCCAGAAGACGCCTTTCTTTTGACTCGTCCCAATCACCTTATCAAGAGAAGTGTTCATAAATGCTGAGATGAGATTCTCATCTTTAACATGATCCCAAGCCCTCTTACCACCACAATTTGCTTCTGCATTGTGTTGTGGTTGTGATTGTGGTTGTGGTTGCTCAAATAGATTTGGTGATAGTAATTGCGAAAAGGATTGAGTTGGCTGAACAAACTCATCATAATCATCAGAATCATCACCTTCATCATTATCACCTTGTTGGTAATGACCACCATCCTCATCAACATCATTGTATGGAGATGAATCTTCTTGATATTGAGAAAATCCATAATTAGGATCAGGTTGATGATATGAAAGGTTGGCATTTTCAGATGGAGATTCATGGTAAAGGTTATCATATTGAGGAGAATAATATTGAGAATTTTCACCCCTTTGATTCGTAATTATTTGAGAGGGTTGACGATAATTTGACTGATTTTGAGAGGGTTGACGATAATTTGAGTTATTTTGAGAGGTATTTGAGCGATTTTGTTGCCTAGGCATTTGATTTTTTGAGCGATTTTGGGGTTGGTTTCTTATATAATTAGGATTATTGGGCTCCATAATTATAAGAATTTTAAAATAAAAGAGCAATAGAAGAAGAGTTAATGAAATAAATTAGAACAAGTAGAAGAAATTAGTGAAGGAAGATGGAGAAAATTAAGTGTGTCCAAAATATAGCAAAATGGGTCTCTATTTATAGAGCTCGAAAAAATGGAGCCGTTGGTATTTTTTTGTCATGATCCACCTTTTATAATCACTTTTTTGTGAGAAACCACCTTTTAAAAAAAATTGGTTAATTAGCCACCTTTTTGGTTCTTTTTTTTGTTGGAAGCCACCACTTGCCGGAATCCGACGTTGACCTCGCTTTTCCGGCGTTGACCGTCATTTTTTCGCCATTTTCTCGCCATTTCTTCAACCAGGGATGTCGGCGGATGCGAGGGGGGAGAGGGGCTTAGGGCTGGGAGGGTGGGGATGGTCGTGGGGGGGTTTCCCGGCGGGTTGCGAGGGGTACGGGTTTGCCGGCGGATGCGAGGAGGGAGGGGGGTTGCCGGGGGATGCGAGGAGGGAGGGGGGTTGCCGGGAGATGCGAGGGAGGAGGAGGGAGAAGGATAAAGGGGCAAAAATGGCGAAAATCTGATGGTCAACGCCGGAAAATTGAAGTCAACGCCGGATTCCGGGAAGAGGTGGCTTCCAACAAAAAAAAGAACAAAAAAGGTGGCTAATTAACCAATTTTTTTTAAAAGATGGTTTCTCACAAAAAAGTGATTTTAAAAGGTGGTTTCTGACAAATTTTCCTTTTTTTTATTTGTATTTTATTAAATATAACCGTTGCAAAATTTACAACGGTTATATTTTTAATACCCAATAGGAAGCTGCCATGTGGAAATGGCGACAAATGTCGCGCGCCTGTTGGTCCGGACTGTCAGCGCGTCAGCGCTGACAACTTTAATTTTTTTTGCCTTTTCAGCAGCCAAAACGCTGCGTTTTGGCTGGAGCTCTCTCACAATCTTTATTTCATTTATTGTTAAGGGGGGTTTTTTAAGATCAAGTATGTAATCTTTTTTTTTCAATCATCATTAAGGATGCCCTAAGTTCAATAGCTTTTCGAGATCTACAACTTTAATGCAATAAGTTTGGGCAAATTCCGACTCCATAATGCAGAAATTGAATATGCACAGTACGGGGTATAAAATTAGAGGAGAGAGAAAACTTAAGGGATTTTGGTCTTCAATTCTTGGTGATGAATAAGAAGAAATTGAGAATTTGTATCTAGAAAATCTGATGAAGGATTGGATTTGTTTACACCTCAAGGGATTAATCTTTTTTTTTTTTTGGTTGTCTTCCTGTATACTTGACAAGAATGAGAGAGGAGAAGAAATGAGAGTTTGAAACTCTTGTAACACTTGACACCTCAACAAATATACAATTGTTCTCTTTTTTTTTCTAAAATCAAAATACTAATCATACAACAAAATATACAAATATCATTTGTAAGATATAGAGTTTTTCTTTTGATTTAAAACATTAAATCTTATTAACAAACTCCATCAAACTAGCTAATCACACTTAAGATACACAAAACACAATCAACATTTAACAAACCTCGAATTTACATTTATTCGCAGCGGAAACAAAACCTATAAAAATGATCCTGGATCTGCGGGTCAGGGGCCCACAATAGAACAACTTGAAAACCAAATATCAGATTACAGAATATTTCCAAATAAGGCATCTAACTATAACCTCATCCCACCATTTTATAACATAAAAATCTTCTTCTTGCTCAATAAACATACTTCAAGTCCTCGACATCAACCCTGCAAAATCAGTAACAATGAACTTTGCCCCCACCAGGACAGGTTCCAAGAACAAAATCAGAAAAACTGAGTACACACACTGTCCAACCAGAAATTCATTTTAGTGGCTTAAAATATAGTTGCGTAGTTTATTACTCATCAAGTAGAACAACCCCAAAAATTCATTTTTTGGCGGCTTAAGATTCATATACAATTCATGCTAGAATTCAATATACTTCACAAGGTGCTTGCTTAAAATTTCTGGATTACTATCCTTGCATAATCGCATTAAAGTAAGATTTCATATCGTGAAGATCACCACTTAGATCATTCAAAACCATTTAGGTCTATTAATTACTTGGGTAAAGTGAACACGACTAGAGAGGGGCTCCTTACACAAGGAACCAACTATCTCTAAACTAATGGAGGTCGTCACCCCATCGTTTAAATAATTATGCTTGCAAGCCTTAACCAGGACATGTCCCATTTTAATATCTGCTGGACTTCACCCACCAAGTTAGGGTTCGGAAAGAGACCACCCATCCTCCAAGGGTTATTGTTCACACCGTACCTTAATGGTATCGGCCTTTACCCACTTGTGTTCATAATTTACTTACATAAATAGTTTAAATGCACAGTTTATCGATACCACTTGTATTCGTAGTTTATTTGCATAAATAGTTTAAGTGTACAGTTTATCAATACCACACATGTTCCAAAGAAAACATATTCATCCATGGAGAGGAAAAAGAATCACAACAACCATAGTTTTGTTAATGATTGCAAGACTTAAATCTTCTTCTGAAATCTTTTGTTTTACGTTAACAATTTCACATATTAGTTAGGTATAAATATATAAGGAAATAATAAATTATTTACTACTTGTGAAAGTCGTAAAGGCACTTGGTGGGATCATTTAAACTTTATTAAAAGGGTTGAGTTAACTTGAACATGTGAAACTTTTGTCAAAATAATTGCAGCAAAAACATTGAACTTAAAATGAACATAACTTCCTGCTCGGTACTCCGAATTAGGAATTTCCAAAGCTTAACCTCAAGAACTTTTAGGTCATGACTACTCAAAGGAGCAATACCCGCTCCATAACACATATTGAGCAACTCGCTCCACAAATGTTGTTTACTTTCCCCATAAAACAATAACTATATCATAATCCTCATTTTCTCAATAACACAAACTTATATTTTTCAAAACTTATACTCTTGTTCTCAATTCGTATCGCATATTCAATTCCAAAGTGTATCAACGACTAAAACTTCCGGCCGTAAATTAATATAAAACAAAACAGAGTTGAATTGTAATTAACATATCCAAAATACCTGAAAATAATCTTATTATAACACAAACTCGAATCTCAAAATAATCTTACTTACCTCAAATATTTTTAAAGGAAGTAATATACATAAAACGTATTCGAAATCAAATGTCTTTCCACAGTCGAACCCATAACATAATCAAAATGTAAAATATGTTTCTTAAAGACTTATAAGATAATTAACTATTATCGAGACCCAATTCTAAGCTCGTACAATAAACCTGTAATATTTTACTTGTAGACTATAAGGTATCCTCTAACACGTTTTGGCAATTCCCTTCATCATAATAGTTTCTCTTTGTACTTGGACTTCCGTCTTTAACTTATAGCATCTAAACTATAGCATTCCAAAATTCTCATGATATGAATTTTCCCCTTAAGGGTTTTCTTATCCCCCAATACATGAACTCTCATTGCAAGAATATGACCTTATTACATTATCATAAATTACCTACAATTGCTATGTCAAGTCAAAATATCTCACTCCATATTTCCATGTTATAATTAAATATTCTATGATATAATTTTCCATCTAAATTTAGTATTTCCTAATACTCAAACTCGTTGTTCGATCCTTATTAAATTTATAATTCACAACCATATGTCCCATGTGTTTGTACTGAAAGCTCATATTAGTCTTAACACCATACGCTTAGTATTGTTATTATATAACTTTAAGGGAAATTCTATATGGTGACCCTCAACTTTTTTAAATTCTATTTGGTAGACAACTTTTATCTTTCCTCTATTTGGTAACCCTCTACTTTATTTTTTGTATTTTCTTTGACCTTATTTCATTTTAAAATTATTTTTTAAATAAAAATTGATTTTTTAAATATGAAAAAAATGATTTTACAATGAAAAAAAAAACTCAAACCCTCCCCCCCACCATAACCACCCATCCTACACCTAGCCTAACCTTGACTCACCAGACCCGTCGACAAACCCCCCACAGTACCCCGACCCTCCGACAAAACCATAACCACCCATCCCGCTGCTCCATCATAACCATGCATCTCTCCGCCATAACCACCCATCCTGCCCCCCTTTTCTGCTCGCTGCCACCACCTGTGGCTAACTTAGCCCCCGAAAACCGTCCCCGACAACACCCCTTGCACCCCCTCATTTCCCTTCATCCTCCCTCGAAAGTTTTTTCAAAAAGATTTGAACTTGTTGAATTAAAGTGACAGGTACCTCGTAATTCAGGCGCTGCAGCGAGACAGAGGAAGAGTGGACTGATGGAGGAAGAAGGTAAGTGACGATGGGGAAAGGGGGTTCGGTTTCGGGGCCGGGAGAGGGTGAGAATGGTTGGGGGGAAGGGGGTTAGGGTGGGGGTACACTTGGGTGGGGGTGGCTCGGTATCAGCGAAGGAGGGGTTGCCGTTTTTCGGCTGTTGTTTAGAGGGTGTGGGAGGGGGTTTCCGGAGGACCAAAGCATTCGAGGAGGGGGTCCGGGAAGGTCGGGGTTGGGCTAGGGGAGGGGAAAGGAGGGTGGGATGGGTGGTTATGGTGGGGGAGGGGAAAGGAGGGTGGGATGGGTGGTTATGGTGGTGGAGGGTTTGTGTTTTTATTTAATATCAAAATCAGCTTTTTTGTAATTGAAAAATCAGTTTTTTAATTAAAAAATTATTTTAAAATGCAATAAGGTTAAAGAAAATAAAAAAAATAGAGTAAAGGGTTACCAAATAGAGGAAAGATAAAAATTGTCTACCAAATAGAATTTAAAAAAGTTGAGGGTCACCATATAGAATTTCCCTAACTTTAATTACCAGGCACTCTATTGTCTAGATTTATATTTTTTTTATCTTACTAATCTAATAGAAGAAATTATGCTCCAAACTCTTTTACTAGACCCCTTTGCGGATATGATCTATTTTACATAAGTATTGTAAATTATATCTCTCTAATCGTCCTCTAAATCACCCCCAAGATATGGATCCTTTATTTCTTTGATAGGACATTCTTATCTCAACTCCTACTCCTCAATATTTAATATCTCCTATCTCTAATACTTATTTTGGCTACACATCCTCTGAACTCACAAACCTCTCGTAACGACTCCATTAACCCATAAATCAATATTCACATCCAAGTCACTATTCTCTAAATATCTAATATAAATCCATCACATAACATCTTCATTTCTTAGTTAGAACCCCCAACAATTACTTTGTCCTTCAATTATGACATCATAGACCTTCACTCTTATATTACCGAGCTCCATAGTATTTCCGGAGATAACTTCGGGTGATACCATTCAACCCTGTTTATACGCCACAAGTAAATCTTAGGATAGTTGCCTACTTCTAATAATACCCTCAAAGTGACAATTGTATTTCTTAAACAGAACTTCACAAGTACCCATCCTCCACCAAAATCATTCTAACTTAGATTCCAAACTCCATAAAACATAATTCATCAATGATATTCTGTAAAGATATAACTTATTTCACTAGACTTATGTGTTTCCAAACTTAAATCCGAAAATAATGTTCATTAAATTGACCCAAATTTGAGAGAGTTTTACTATGAGAACTTCTTCATAAAAAAATTTAAGTAGGAGTAAAGATCCTCTTCGTCATTATTAGAACTAGAAAAACCTGATTTATAATTTCACGAGT
Organism: Beta lomatogona; assembly: GCA_947646795.1. Classification (NCBI taxonomy): domain Eukaryota; kingdom Viridiplantae; phylum Streptophyta; class Magnoliopsida; order Caryophyllales; family Amaranthaceae; genus Beta; species Beta lomatogona. The sequence continues at coordinate 301,950 of CANSNZ010001460.1, read as the reverse complement.
CCATATTTGCTCATAACTCAAATTCATAATTTTCAAAGTTCATGATCATATATAATTAAATCTCAAACCATAATAAAGAGTCTTTCATACTTTCATAATTCCATATAAAACTTAATCACAAATATTTTGACAATTGTCTTAAACCTGAAATTTTAACTCAACATCCTTGATCAAAATTCCTTTCTTTTTCTCTGAAACTTTCAAATATAACTATAGTATAAATCGAAAGCGAGTTCACAAAGATATCGAGTCGAAGTCCCGGCGTAGTTCGTAAATCGGAGTACTTGTTGTAAAACCACTTATATAGTTAGATATACTAAATATCCTTGCTTTAATTCTCATAGCTACACTTTCATATAAAAGATCAACTTACTAAGCATAAGAAATCTATTATAAATTCGATGCGGAAAACAAGTAGGTTTGATAACATCACACATCTATATTCTTGAAGGATTCAACTACCTCCAATCAGTTCTTCATAAAGATTTCACTCAATAAAAACTCATCACATATTTAGCTTTCGCTCATAGCTTAAAACCAGTCATGTAGTCAACAACTCTTGTAAACACACAAATAATATTTTGAATAATTTCGTATTTATATAAAAGCTTATTAAGCTCAACACATGAAATCACATGAAACACGGATATAGTTCGAAGGTGGAAGGACATGTGTGTACCTCTTTTATTCTCCAAATAATGCTCGATTTCATAATAATCTTCAAGGGTCCAACATGTCCAATTTCATGATCAATCTCCAATAATCACCTCATAACAATAATAATAACAATTAAAAAGCATTCGTACTAAATTTCAATCAAACAGATTAACTTTGCTCGACCTTTTTATCCCATTAGGTGAATACTAAGATAATCTCCAATAACCATCATCCTCTAATATCAACAACACTACCATTCTTTTAATACTCCAATTCTTTCAACAATACTAACACTCCTCCACAAAGGAGGCTACATCCAAGCTAAACCCTTTTTAGGAAACTAAAATAAAACTGATTTTGAAAAATCAAAATATAAAATAAGCTTTTCCAAAATGATAGCAATGATAATTCATTGACAGATTTGCGATTATATCAAGGTTTTTGAACTCAATCATTAACAAAAGTTATTGAATTAAACCCAATGGAATCTGAATATGGGTTCTTCAAATTAAAGGAAAAAGAGATGAAGAGGGGTTTAAATTATACCTTCAATAATATGAATAGTTCAATTTGAGAAATTACAAGATGAGAGAATAAATAGAGCAAGAATACGCGGCAGCAACGCATCCAAAAGTACAGCAGCAGTGCTAAACTTGCAAAGGGCGTAACTCATAGCTCCGAACTCTGAATTGGGCGATTTTTGTGCCCAAATTCATTAACTCGAAGTGATCTACAACTTTGATGCAGCAACAAAGGGCAAAATTGGATTGCATGTTGTAGATAATTGAGGCAACAGATTGTCGGAAAAAAATCAGAGGAGAGAGAAATGAAGGTAGCAACACCAAACTTGCAAAGGCCCTAACTTATAGCTCCGAACTCCGAATCGAGTGATTTTTGGGTCTAATTTCAATAACTTTTTGAGATCTACAACTTTCATGCAATAAGTTTGGGCAAGTTCCGACTCCAGAATGCGGAAATTGAACATGCACAGTAACGGGTAAAAAAAATCAGAGGAGAGAGAAAATTATTGTTTGGGGTTTTGTTTTCAATTTGGGGTTTCTCCAATTCTCAATTACTTGGGTAATTAAACTAAAATGTTGAAGAGAAATTTTGATCTATGTGAGATATGATATGGCTTTTGATTATGAAGACACGAAGATGAAGAGTATTTCTCTGGCTTCTTGAAGTTAGGAGTGGAGGAGAAAATAGAAGGGAAATTGAGAGCTTAAACTCTTATACTATTTGACACCTCAACAATTATACAATTGGTTTCCTTTTTCTTTTTTTTAAAAAAATCAAAATACTAATCCTTCAACTAAATATACAAATATCATTTGTAAGATATAGAGTTTTCCTTTTGCTTTAAAACATTAAATCTTATTAACAAACTCCATCAAACTATGCTCAAATATTATAAATAAGTTAGAATACATAATTAGCGTCTAATTAAACCTGCTTGGAAATATGAGCTATTACAATATGAATTGACCCCGGCGGGTCAAGCAACCCGGGCACTCGGGTAGACAGACCCGAGAAGGATAGTTGACCCGGGTGCTCGGGTCAGGTAGAGTCTTTTCTCCTTTTTGAGCTCCCTTGATGCTTCTTTCCTTACTTCCTTGGCCCCGGGCTTGTGCAAACATCCTTCGATCACGCTCCTATGTCCTGGAAACAAAACCAAACACCTAAAGAAAAAGTACAAAAGAGGAATATTGCACAATTTAAAGGAAATAACTAGCAAATTAGCCTAAACTAACTCAAAAACTACTATAAAATCTATTAAAATGTAATCAAAAACCAAATAAATAAACCAAACATCAATGGGAAGATGATTATTGTTTGGAAGGATGATTTAATTAAAATGGTGAAAGGGAAGATGAATAAGTGTTGTGAGGTTATACGAAGGATGATAAATTTATAGGCAAATCATGATTCCCTTTGTTGCTACATTCCAACGACTAAATTCCAACGATTAAATTCCAAGTTGCTACATTCCAATAATAACTCCAAATTATAATATTCCAAAACTAAACTGCAACAAATACATTCCCTGGGCCACAATCCAATTTTTTGAAATACATAGCTAAAATAACTGAAATACATAGCTAAAATAACTGAAACTATTGTATATTGTACTTATAGCCTTGATGATTGAACAAACATGAATGTGAGTATTTCGAGTGTCTTCATCCATGTGCGAAATATCCTTTAAATGAGTTTCAAAATTTGCAATACGAATACGTTCTTGGTACATGACCATTTTTTTTGCATGTAGCTCTTCAAGCGTATTATATGTTTGACTAGCATACTCATTAACCTTCTTGCTGGTCGACTTTCCCTTACCACTTGCTATTGGTTTAGGCACCTTTTGACCTGCAGGACGCTCATTCATCATTGTTACGCTGTTAAAGTCACTTGCATCAAGATTTGAACTTGATTAAGTGTAAGTGCCCGAGACAATATTTTTTGTTCTTTTTGACTTACTACTTTCCTTAGTAACAAACGCTTGCCATTCTAGTTAATCTCGAAGAACTTCCAACTATATAGGTAAGGACATTTTCTATGAGTTGGGTTATAATTCTTCCAAAGTTTGATAGTCATCTCGATCACTTGACCTTCATTGTGGCCACTATGTATAACTGTAACTTGATTGTAGCACCCATTGAATTTCGAAACCTCGACACTCATTTTGTACCAATGGTTAGAGGCTTTTTCAATATCGACTTATAGACCTTCCTTTCTACATTGGTTGTAGTATTGAACAATTTTTTCTCATAAATTCCGTGTAATTGATCAGTCTCCACAACACCATCATTTGAAATTGTCAACCAACTTTTGCATAAATCTTGATCTTGTTCGTGGCTCGACTTGAACTTTCTTCCTTCAACCCCTCTCCCTGTGCCTTTCCCTCTACCTCCACCAATGCCTCTTCCTCTGCCACTAGTGTTCTTAAAAACTCTTCAACATCTTCTCTTTCATCAACATCAATAGTTGATCCTGAAATTGGGGAGTCTTGGTGCATGGTAGAAACTCCAATACTCTTTCTTCTTGAATTTTCATAGAGTGCATGGTAGCCAGGATGGTAATACAGTTGAGGATCGGAGGAACCGCTTGATTCAGATCATAGTAAGATTGGAAAGTTGGATGAATCTGTACATTTTGAGCATTTGGAGTATTTTGGGTTGGATTTTGGAAGTATGATTTTCTAAGTTTCAAAAATTTTCTAAATAAGGATAGTAATGACTATATGAATCTTGAGAATCATCCATTTATATTTTTTTGTAAAGCATTTCATATGAGAGAAAGAGATGGTAGAAATTGTGTGAGTTATTTTTTGTACAATATATTTACTTCTATTTATAAACTATAATTTACCCAAAGAAAAAACAAAATTACAAAAGAGTCATTGCTTGCTAACTTGACCGTTAGATGATCAATAATTGTAATTTACCTTTGCTTGTTGAAGTAATTCACCCAAATGTTGCTCTTATCTTTAACCAAAGCTATGTTGGAAATAATTGCAAAGTTGCAAGTGGGCCCACCAAAGCAAAGGAAAGCTACTTGCTTTCTACAACCACATGTTACCACAAAGCTACAACAAGCTTTTGGTTACATTGGTAGAGCTACTTGCTCCAAATACTAGTTATTTGCAAGCGAGTCCTAAATGCAGCATTGAAGATGCTCCTAGTGCTAATGTTTCATGGAATTGTTGTTTCTAATATTTTTTTGTTTAATTGAAGTTTAATTTGTTCCTAAAACATTATCCAATGTGAACTCCCTCTTGCCTTGGAACCGTGCAATAATATCCTTGGTGGCACCAATCTTGCTGCTAAGGCTTTGGGTAAGTTATTTTTAACCAGTAGATTTGGCTACATAACTTTATAGGAGATTTCCTTATAAAAAAACTTTATAAGATTTAGCATTAAGTCTATTATTGATGATTTTAATATGTTGAAACATTAGTTGTTTTTCTAAGAGTGGAATTGTGTTTCAATATTTTAGCTATTTATTTTATTTTGATATTATGATTTAGGGTGTGTAAAGTGAGACTAGGACCAAAATTCGAACCATAACCAGACTGGTGATCAATTTCAATCTAGTCCCCTGTCCATAAATATCATACATGTGGAAGTTTGGATCACCGATAATGTTACACTAGGTATAGGAAAAGGATAATTTTGAAAGTACACCATAGTTAGGCTGGTTTAGAGAGAAACAATTAAACTAGCTCTATAAATAGAAGTGACTAATAATAGGAAGAGACATGAAGAAAATTATTGAAAGTTCCAGTTTGTGTTAGGTTGGGAGCATGGTGTAAAAAAACGGCCGTGTTGGTTCGGTTCGCCCGAGTTGGAACGGATTTCAACTTTGGCGAACCGAATTCGACCGATACAAACCGGTCTTTTATAAAAGACCACGATTTCGCCCAAACCAACCGTGACAAAGAAATTTTGCCCGCATTTTCCGTTTTAAGACGCATTTTTCCGATTTAAAGAGCAGAGAAAAAAAAAAAAAAAAGAAGAAGAGGAGGAAGCCATGGCGATGCCGCCATGTTTAGAGCTTCTTTTTTCATAGGGAATGGGAAGGGGGAGTAGGAAAGTGAGGACTGAGGAACAGTTCTCTATATTAAATGATAATGACAGGTGGGTGGGTGGGTGGGTTGGGTTATGTTTTTTTTTGGTGTGAAAATTTTATATTTGTTGAGTAGTGGTGGAAACATTTTTAATTAGAATGTGGTAAGTGGGCCCTCTTTTTTCTTTTACTTCTCTTTGTTGACTTTGCTTGGCTGCAGCCTGCACGCTGCACCTACACTGCACTCTCTCCGTTATTATCTTTTTTTTTTTTTTTACATAAAATTATTACTTTATCTTTTTTTAGTTCCCCTCTCACATGACCCACTTCCTTTTTTACTTTTTTCCACTATGAAGTGGAGTAGTCGACAAGAAGAGTATCTTGTACTAGTAGAGATGTCTCTCTAATAAAATACTAGTTTTAGTATATACTTCTTTTCAATAATAATAATAATAATAATAATAATAATAATAATAATAATAATAATAATTTTTCAAAAGTTATTTAAAAGGTGTAGAAAGACATTTAAAAAAATTCTGAAAACCGCTACACGGACCGTGATGACCGTATCCGTTCCGTTCCAACGAAACCGTGACCGTTTCCGCGACCGTTTCCGCGACCGTATTTTCGAACTATGGTTGGGAGTGTGTCTAACTCTAAGTCACAAGGATACTAGATATATGTATATTTTCAGAAATATTTATAGGAATGAAAATCGTCTTCTTCTTCCCTCAATTTAGTCTGCCAAGATTCTAGTTCATTACAGACACATACATATAAGTAATACATATAGGTCCCGTATAAACTTATAAGGCACCATTGGACATGCCAGTGACATAATCCATAACCTTTCTTTGTATCTAAGCCATTACAGATGTTAAACCACTTCGTCACTGTAGCTTCCAAAGTTTGCAATAACACATCTCAACTGCAATCATCAAATATAATGCAAAAGGTAAGTTAACCAACTTCCAAATATCTATTTAGGTCCAAGATAGAAATTAGGCACAAAGCAGTATATTCAGAATCACTTTTTAACTGCTATTCATATCATCATGTATGTAATGCAAAATTAGGAGAAAGCTGCGTATATATTTGCCATTTCCCTTACCCTATTAAACTGCAAGGGTTTTGGCTCACAACAAAGCTGCCAACCTGATCGAGCAACTAATAAATTACTTAAGAATATCAGATGTGCACCTTTTCTGCAGCCTCGGCAGTGACAGATGGATCTTCATTTTTCTTCTTGAGAACTTTGATCCGAGCTTTAATGCTATGTTTCTGATCTTCAACCTGATTTTAAGATTCATGTCCATTTTGTTATCAGAAAACTGACATCTTAAATGCATCCTTCTAAAAAACGTAATACTATGTTAGCAGTCAATTTTAGCAAATGTTGCAAAGACATCTACCACTGTAAGGTACACAAGCTAAACAAAAAAGATCAACTAATCATCAGTCAAAAATTTAGTAGAGAAAGGATAAGTGCCATGCGGATACAAACACATCTCTCAGCATTTTATGTGTGAATTGTTAGTTTGATGCAAACGCATATAGCAAGAAAGCTTAAGTTGGCTCTTTTACAAGATTCAATTGGTCATTATCCATATGAAAATTATCCAAATATAGTCGATGCACCAAGCCACCAACCATCTAATGCCCTCTTACATTAAGTTTTCCCAGAAATATGACTATCTACAATCTGATCTCATTAGAAGTACTATTAAAATAAAAAATTCATAACCACCTATTATCACCTATCCTCATTAATAAGAAGGCACGCTAAAGTTACTACTTTGAATTGAGTCACCTACCATGTTCTACCAAAATACCTCAGTTTCAAGTTATGGATTCACTACCAATCACGAGATTCCTTTGATAGAGAGCCAATTCCAATAGACTTATTGGAGGGTCCCATTGGCGTGCATCCAGTAGGAATCGAACCTACGAATTCGCCAAAACTCCCCTAAATCAATTTCCACATTCTGAATGCGATCCAGTTATGGTTTGTTCAACACCCGTCAGTATCAGTCACAGTAATCCACGTGTCGTACCTTCTTAAAGATTGCTGACCAGCCTCACACTGATTGAACACCGAATTAGCATCAGAAACCTCGCTCACACAACTGATCATTGCAGTTGCTGATTTCGTTGTCAGATATTGGTTCAACACATTTGTTACTGCCTTTCTTGGCCTATCATGTTCAAGCAGTAGCAAGAATGTAGCAACATGAACTGTTCAAAGGTCATGCTCCAGACTTCTATGAATCTTGAGAAGAAAAAACAAGAAACCAAAAACAGAGTATAGACAGAAATCATGTCCTAAACTCTGAAAACATAGACCAACAATGATTTGCCTGCCACACTGGATTTATCCAGGCACGCCTTACGTATACCTTTAAGATTCTATTGCTGCATTGTCCTTTGATTCAGTTAAATGTTAGTCTGTGAAACTTGTAGCCGTGGAGGAGTCATCTTTGTTATTATGAAATAAGAGGAGCTCCAAAATCTGTCCTTACAAGACAAATATGAGATATGACATGCATGATCAACATGGTTAAGCTCTGTTTTCCTCCATTATTTTGGCTGATCAATTGCTCAACATCCTTGCTTTTGGTGAAAATTAGCCACTTCAAGCTTGGTATTACTTTGTTTAACATGGTTGTAGGAACTTTGGAGAGCATTTTTTGCTTGACGAGACTTTAAGATTAGCCTTAATTTCTCTCTAATTTTTCTCTACTCTTATTTGATGTATTAACATTCTAAAATTAATGATTTAAAAGATAATTTTGCAATATTCTCATAACAGAAAACTTCAGTTTGCTTGGTTCATCAAGCTGTACATGGGTAAATTTATATTACATTCCGTTTAAGTTTTTCCAGTAGTATTTCTCTCCATGATTCTGTTCACGTTCCCTCTAGTTTAAATCATGTCTGAATAGTTTACTTGTTCCCTCTGACTAGCAACAATGTTTTACATTTTAAAAGTGATACAGGTTTTCCTTCTTGAATTCTATCACTTGTGTTTAATTGCATGATCTCAGCATACCGACTTAAGGCCGATCTAGTTGAGCACATTTAGACGCATTTTGGAATCAAGACAATATGTAGTAGTTTTTTTTTAATGTAATCTCGTTTTCTCTACTATGCATTAATTATGTTGTATCTGAAGTACTCCCTTTGTCCCTAAATAGACTTCCCATTTCTCCAATACACGTTTGCCAATACACTTTTTGTATCGTTAATATCTTAAATTAAATATTAGTAAAAATTATAAAAGTTTGATTTTCCTTGTGTACGCAATGAGACGAATCAAACACCCCACATGACTGTTTTTTCTTATATATTGGAAAAAAATTTGGAAGATTTTCTTTACTTAAGAATAGTGCCAAAATTAGAAATGGGAATTCTATTTAGGGACGAAGGGAGTATCAATTATGATATTTAAAATTAAAATCAACTTAAATTTAAATTTATATTACATTCCATTTTATTTTTTCCAGTAGTATTTCTCTCCATGATTCTGTTCAAGTTCCTTCTAGTTTAAATCATGTCTGAATAGTTTACTTGTTCCCTCTAACTAGCAACAATATTTTACATTTTAAAAGTGATACAAGTTTTCCTTCTTGAATTCTATCACTTGTGTATAATTGCATGATCTCAGCATAGGCCTTGTCCTGTTTCACTATCTCATACTGCAGGATGCCCAATACAAGACGATGTTCCCTTCAAGGACCTCTACTCTAAACAGAATAATGTATGTTCATAAAAGTGACTTTTTATGGTACTTCTGGGGAAATGAAGAGTCCGAATAATGTAGACAAATACTCATTCCAAGGACACAACGAAAACTACTAGGTAGGACACAGGATGTAAACAGCTGATGGAGAATGTATACTTGTGCATTCTTAGTTTTCGTTCTACATCGATTATTTCATCCCAACTAGCGAAAAATAAGAAAAGCAGATGAAATAGATATGAACCAAGAAATACAAGTTGAGAAATTTACAATTTTACTACACGGGATAAAGTGAGATGTAGGATAATAAAAGGGGGGACACTAACACATGTTTTATATAATTCATCCATTTTCCCAGAATAGGAATGGTTTATGGTTGAGCTCCCAAGATGTTCCTCCCCTATTTAGATTGGAAAAAAGAGAGTGGGTCCGTAGGAATGGCTGAACTATTCTATTTCATCAAAACTATGCCATATGTTTAGTTATGATAGATTAAAGATCAAGAGACACTTATAAAGGCGTTCCCCCCACCTTAGACCCTTCCCCCTTTCCCCCTGCTCATGTCCAGGGTGAAGACTCAAGTCAATCACTGTACACGTAAGCTGATAGAGAAAGAAGCAAACTACTTTTCAAATCTTCACACCCAGGCACAAGTGCTAGTACACAATATTAATACAAACTTTATTTTTCCCCAAATAAGATCTTAAACAGCTATGCAACAGCAAAGGTATATATTGACAACGACTTTGTTCTTCACACTAGCTATATACATTCCTCTATATTGAAGTAGCACATAGGTTTGTGAACACAAGAATGACTGGAATAATTTTGTGTTGCCATGACACACACCAACCCCCAAAAAAGAAACTACAAGATTTTGTGTTACCATGACAGACACCATCCTCCCCCCCCCAACCCCAAAAAAAAAAAAAAAAGTAGAAGAACTCACATAAATATTTTTGTTAGTAGCATAAAGACTTTATAGCTATGAGATGCACATCGTTCTCCATGCATCATTATCAAAATTGAGTTCTAGATATACTGCTACAATATAGAGTCCTTGTGAAAATAGTATTAACTTTACCTTGGCCAGAATTTCCTCCAATGACCGAATTTCATTCTTCTTTGAAGCCAACAGATCATGCTTAAGTTGAGCTAGATTTGTTCTATATGAATGAAAAGAGATACTTAGATGATTGCACATTGACAAGAGATACTTATTTTTAAGATAATTACTATTTAAGTATAAATCGTGCAGACTTAGAGCTGACAGAGATATGGTAAGCTGAATATCAGTTTGAAGAGCCAGAATTTGTAACAAATAATCAGAACCAAGAATATCTAATAAGAACAGGTACAATAACTTAAAGAAGTTATACTGTAGAGACTTTGCAAAGGTTACCAAGACGGTCGAGAAAAAATACATATACAGAAGAAATTGCAAAGATCAGCACAAGGTCTTCTAAAATATATTTAAGACAATCAAGAAAAAGTAGCAGAATATGTTGATAAATCCTCATCAGGCGAAGCAGGAAAAAAAAAGAAAAATGATACAAAGATTTGGAGATGCAGTCTTCTTAGTTGCCCTTTCCCCTCCTGAATAGTAATTTTCTTTTCTTGAAAACTGAAAATTCTCTTAGCAGAAGATAAAAAGATTTAACTAGAAGCAGCCACACTAACTCCTCCACACCAAAAGAATTCATTACTTAATTGATTTACCAAACAATTGTCAATTTTCACCAATGTTTGGGTTCCAAAATACATTATTGAAAATTATGCAGCTGAAGATATGAATCCACCCCCGCTCCTCCGAGGAAAAAAAGTGGCAAATAATACGGCATCTTTGGGGTAATAAATAAAACCATAAACTATATCTGCTTCAGGGAAAAAAAAGCTTATCGTTGTGATAAGTAATGCTCATTAAATTCTCTTCTTGAGTCTGGAAATAATTTAAGATGACCATAAGTGCTGATGGAGGACAGGATCTTGGTCATATGAATTTAATAGACACAACCTAAGTGTTGCCCCTTGGTGTTTTGATGATGACAACATAACAAATAATCTAATGATTTTATTTAAGTATGTTTTAGCCATGGTTCGAAAATGTGGTTTCGGTCGCGGTTGCGGAAACGGTCGCGGTATCGCTGTAACAGAACGGATACGTTCATCACGGACCGCGTCGCGGTTTTGCACAAATTAATGATATAGCCCATATCTTTATAAATGTGCTTAATTATTATAAATCATAATTCTGTAATAGAAGTATGATAATTGGTCCCCTCCAAAAAAAAAAAAAAAAAAGGAAGTATGATAATTGGAATTTGGTACAGTAGAAAAAAGAAAAAGAAAAAGAAAAAGAAAGATAAGTAATTAATGGCACAAGTTGATAGGTTTCAGTCTCATATAGAACTAATAGAAGTAATAAAGAATAGAAAAAAATAATTCTAACCCTCCAGGCCTCCACTAACTCATTTACTTTTGAATTAAATATTCCCTATCAAAGGGACCCAACTGGCCAGCTAGTCTACTTTTTTATATTAAATAGTAGTAGTACAAACAAACCCACCCCAATACTCAATAAAAAATCTGACCCGGCTACAGTCATTTAAATATGAAAAAACAGCTGTCCCTTTTACCTCCCTTCCCCTTTCTCTCTCCTTCCCAGTTCCCAAAAACATGAATTTTGAAAAACCACGACTTTCCGGCCAAAAGCTTCAAGAAATCCGGCCATGGCAATGAATTTGTCTAAAAAGTAACCGTTATGACCGCGCCGCAACGCTAGAATCGACCGAGACCGGTACGTACCGACCGAACCACTCGAAAATGCGGTGTTTTCTAACAACGCGGTACAAAACGGTTAATAACGGTTCGGTAAAGTCAAAAACCGTGTTAACTCGGCCGGTACGTTACAACTCGGCCGCATTTTTACACCATGGTTTTAGCTATGAATTCCTGGGTTGGAAAAAGGTCAAGAGTAGCTAAGTTCCTGAGTTGGAGTTTGCAGCAAAGGACCTGAATAGTAGCCTAACATATGAACTAATATGGAAGGCAAGGAACGTAGCAAGTATCAACAGTTATATATCGATGTCAAAGTTCCTTGAAGAGAAGCTGGAGATCCTGTGCAGGAACTTGGCAGGAAGCATTAGAGTTGAAGCTTCAAGAGGTGAAGACATGAAAACTAAATTAAGAGTTTAATTTTAGGAATCATGTATGTATTTGTAAGTATTACTTAAGGTTTTAAGGAACAAAGGAACTTGTACAAGCTTATGGAAATAAAAACGTGGTTTTAGAAAATAAAAATAGAAAAATATTTTCAGAAAATATTTTTACTTATGCTCCAAGCAATATTGTCACATGTTCCCTAAAGAATCTCTAACAGATTCTTTGTGAACGTTAGTGGGGATTATGCTTCATTGTTCCCAAAGTAATCTCAATTAATTAACTGCTTAAGCCTAAAATTTAGGCTTAGTGGAAGAGTGCTTAGATGAACGTTGGAACATGACCCTTACACCTTCTCTATAATAGAAAAAGATGTTTTGCTTTGAGATACAACAACTGACATCTTCTAAAAAACGTTCTTGAAAGTGTTGACAAAATCCATAAGTTCCCTTGTCAGTTCCAATTTCCTAGTACTTTACTTAACCTTCGAAGCACTAGAGTTTTTCTTTCTACATAATTCTATTTTGGGGAAGAAGTTGTGGGAACTCTTGTAAGGCTTTGAGAGAGAGAGAGTAGCACAGTTACAAGGGACATAGTATTAAGAGAGAGAGTAGCACATTGATAGAGTTATCATTGTTGGGTAGTTAAGTTCCTAGTGGAACATGAGTTGAAGAGTCTATAATAGATTATAACTAGGTGTTCCTCTATTATAGTGAAAGAGTTGAAAATCCCTAATAGGTCGAGGTTTTTCTCCTTATATTGAGATAAGGAGTTTCCTCGATAAATCTCTATGGCATACTTTAATCCTATTGCATTTTAAGTTAATAATTCCGCAATTAAAGTCGAAAATTTTAATAGGAACTCCCACTACAATTCACCCCCCTCTTGTAGTGTTCCTATTGCATTTTAAGTTATTAATTCCGCAATTAAAGTCGAAAATTTTTAATAGGAACTCCCACTACAATTCACCCCCTCTTGTAGTGTTCCCCTAAAGTAACACTAAGATATGTATTTTTAATAGTTACTCCCACTACAATTCAACCCCCCTCTTATAGTGTTCCCCTAGAGTAACACTAAGATAAATATTCAGTCATACTCCCTCCATTCCTCGAAGTTCTTTTGACTTTCGCATTCAACCATTTCTCGAAGTTCTTCCCAGATTTCACTCTATTTCATTTTCGGTAAACTTTTTTTCCCTAATTGCACCCTCCCTTACACCACCACATAGGTTCACTTGGTCCATTGAGACACACCCAAATTTCTAAACTACTCCATTTCTAACCCAAAACTCTATATGGACCCATTCTTCACCTGGTTGATGGCGCTACAATAAGTGGGAAAAACTATAAACAGTGGACGGAGTATTTGTTATGAAGATGCCTATGAAGCTAGTCCAATTCACACCGAGTGCTCATCTAATATGCGCAAATTTCATTTTACAGGCTGGAGTTTAATCATTTGCTTTGTCTTAATGTCAGCAATTCCTATTTCCCAATTAAACAAACATGCTTCTGTCCGGGATCAAGAATTTAGCTATTACTTTTTTATAGGTGGGGACCCTGGATCTGCCAAAGAAGGAAAGCATCAACAGAAACAAGTCCGGGAGTATCAGTATCCAGTAATGCCCTCTTGTAGAAGGGCCTCATCCTCTAAGTTAACTATACGTGCTCTAGAAAACGACAAGGCATACGCAGTGAATTTCCACATAGAGATCTTAGCTGACTGATAAGGGATATAGAACATCAGAAACCGTATTAGGGTCTCCTTTCTCTCTCATTCTCTCCTTTGTTGGTCCACCTAACTATAGGTTTCAACACCATAAAGTATCTCAGACCCAGGTAGGTCACACCTATTATGACCAAAAAGAGAACATCAGTGGGTTAGCACTGGATAAAAAACTAAGCTTACACTGCAAGGACGATCATTGAAGAGTGTTAAATTATATCTTCTGATCTCCAGACAGACTAATTAACACTTATAAACCTCAAGAGATTGACAAAGGGAAAAAAAAACTAAGACAATGGATCTGAAAGAAGCATACTTTTGTGAGCATAAGGGGTCCAAACTTTGCTGCTCCACAAAGTGCTCAACAGTGTCCAAAATGGTACCCACCTGCACATAAGATGAAGCAGATTGCATCACACAAAATAAGATGCTGCTGATTTTAATAGCAAAACCAATCAATGCCATATCCAGTAAAGATTTTTGGGTATGCACAATTATAAGAACAATAATACATAGCTTGGATTAAGCATTATAATGCAAACCAATTCAAAGTTTGAAATTAATTCATATTGAAACTACAACTGAATGACTGATAAAAGACAGGTTGTGAATTTTGTTAAAATTCTTTCTCCATTCTATACTTCTGAACTTGTTTGCCTTTTTTTCATGGACAAGTTACTTGGTTGCCTTTTAGGATGAACATTAATGGAATTCAATAAGGTTTTTTAGTATGTTTCCACTAGTGTGACTTTGTTCCCAACATAAATTAAACTTTTGTTCTGTGAGTTTGCAGTTGCATGCCCTCATAATACTCTAGATTTACCAGTGTCTATCACTAATGAAAGGGGCCCACTGTTAATAGCTATGCTCTTTTTGGTGTTTCACAGTATATAATTGTTTCTTCAAGCAGAAAATATTTGCCGTTCATATAAAATAAGCTGGTGAAAGTTAAACTGAGCTAGACAATTTTCCGAGTAAAACACACAATTAAGGAATAAGATGAAGAGGGACATGATTGTATTAAATTGGATCAAGGTGATCAACAATGCAACACAGTCTGCTCACTATTGAGAGGTGAGAGCTCTCCTAAATTTCACTTCTCTCTCTAATTTTCTGGATGCATATAAAGTATTATTCCTATCCTACATACAGTGCTGATCTCAGCTAAGTTGCTCTCCACTCACATATAACTGCCATTTACACAAAAAGACTATCTATCCCTTGAGTAGTTAGTTATAACTGACTGAAAGTATCTGCTTAATTGGGTGCTTTTTTATTCCCTCTTCTAGCATAGGTGAGAAAAATAGGAGGTCTATGATTATTCTCTGCTTGTTGACAGATACAGGATCAACCTCCTTGAATCTTGATATATATTACTGGACTTGAAAGGAAGAAACTAGTACAAGTGTGGATCCTAGAGACAGATGGCGATATTTGAAGACCATTATGTGCTAGAGTCTCATTTGAAGTTTCCAAGCATCATAACTTATTTATAAATCTGAGTTTCCTGGGTACTTTTGGACGGAATGGAGTAACACTACTTTCCCCCTCCCACCCTGACTATCCTCCGCATCAAAAATCAGGCGCAGAGTTGTTGATTTATCATATTGCTAAACCCTAGGGATATGAAAATGACTATCTGATATGATCCCTGAACCTGACCAAACCCATTTCATATGAGTTAGGCCACCCCGTTGAACATGCCTAGTAATGAAAAATTTAGTGGAGCTTAAGAGGAGGTCCTTGGCATAGCGTTTGGTCCAAAATCCAAATGAAACTTAGAACTGAGGCCGATTAACTATCAACTATAACAGTGACCCAACACCTTCACAAAATTAACATACAAAAAGCCAAATCCACACATGGGATTACACCATCTTCCTAGATAAAACAGAAAGAGGTATTAAGCCTTGAAGCCATCCTTCAATTCGTTGGACCAAAATTTTTGGAGCCATGATTACTTCAAATGTGTTTCCGGCACTTGTTCAATTTTGGATTCCCAATTAATGCGGGTAATAATATTTGGTACAATGCAAAAGCATGCAAGATGACAAATCAAGATTTGCTTTCTCACCTTTTATTTGGCAATTGGATATGGTGCTTAAAAAGGTTAGGTTTTCAGTTTGTAATCATAAGCCTACATTGTAGGGAAAGACCCAATAAATTACGATTCTATACCTGTCAGGTTCTGACTTCTTCGAGTTAAATAATATAACACTTGCTGCAAGCTTGGGATAGCTTAATCTTACTGAATAGAGGAAGAGTAATAACTAATAATTTGGCAATAACTGACCAGCTGCCTAGAAGATTACAGCTAGCATGGAAGAGAAAATGAAGGAGTAGTAAACTTCAAAACACAATTCAATTTTAAGGCTCCATCTGGCAATAACTGATCAGCAAGGATAGAATTGATGGTTCAAAAAAGAACCATCATCATCATGCTCCAGCATCAATGTTAACAGAAACAAACCACCCATCGAAAGGAGAACATCATCTGCCATGATATCTCCAGTGCAAGCTCTTTTACAACTAGTTGCCAGCAGCAATGATGCTTATTGACATATAAAAAAGCACACCTGTGTCTCATGGCATATTGACTCAAATTCATCCTGAAAAGGTAAAAACATTATAACTAACATTAACAACAGCACAAGTTGTTTCACACAGTAATATCAAAATCTTCATAAATACACACACAGATGAAAGAAGTCTCTAGTGTATCCACATGCATCTATCAGATTTTAGCAATATATCAGAGTAGGACAAGTGGTCATTCAAAAACCAACAGGACTGTTATCTGATCAAGGAAACAGAGATGTATTCCTTCTTTTTCTTCCTCCTCTCCTCTCTCTCTCTCTCTGTCTCTCTCTCTCTCTCTCCCTCTCTCTCTCTGTGTTTCTTTTCTTTTTTTCTTTTTTATCTTTTTTTTTTTTTGGGGGGGGTTTACCCAAAATAAGTAGCCAAGATAACACATGCCAATTTAATTTCTCACCATTTAATCAGATGCACTCATATTTAGCAATGCAGGAGAGCAAACTAAATTTAGATGCTCCTCTTTATAGCGAAATCTGTTTTCCGTTTCTGAGTGAGAAACTATAACATATGTAAGTGTTCTATTCACAAGACTGACAAAATTAGTATGCATAATATAGAACCAAAGATGAATTCCCCCACGGTAAAGAAAACAAAAAACCCAACCCCCTTTTATTCTCAGCTTGACCTTTTAATTAGATATATTTGCAAGTAATTTTTTTATTTTAAAGGAAAATTTCAAAAACAAAAAAAGGCAGAATAAATACCTGCAAATTTTCATGTAATGATGTAATGACCTGTTAAGCAAAAGAGAACAAGGGAGTCAGCTAATAGCTCGATCCAGCAAAGGGAAAAAGAGGACTGGAATACTTGATAAGAAGCAGCTAAGCGGTTGTTTGGTTTACATGGGAAAAAGGCGAACAAGTCAAGAAAGGGAAACAAGGAGAAATGAATCAAGAATATAAAAGGACATGCTTACGCGACAATCACCATTTGATTTTTGTCGTGGCTTTCTATAACACAGTTTCGCGGAATGGTTACCATAACCAGAATCCATCACAACTTGGTCATTTTGTAACAGGATTGTTAAATTTTAATTCCCTAAATTCAAAGCATATATGAACACTCAATAGAGTAAGCACATGCATGATATTTTAAAACATGATTAACAATGGGATCATGAATCCCACCTAACATTTGTAACAGAAACGTAGTGATAAAAATGAATACTTAGCAGCATAAGGAGAATAAGGATGTAGAGTGAGTTGTGCCATCGCATTCCTCAATTTTCCTTTAATAAATTAACAAGAGCTGGTGTCATGTCGGAATGTGGAGTACCCGTTTGCTCATCATGTGTCGTGGAGGCCAAAGTGTCTATCTGATACTAACACACAGGGCGTATTGGAGCATTGGGTAACATAGTATATGACATGACTTCCTCTTAGCTTTCCTTGTAATTTTATAGTATTTCTCTACAAATATGAAAAGCAAGATAGTTGAGGTGTTGGGGTGAAAGTTGAGCGTTGTACCCTTGTTAGAAGTTGAGTCATAAGTGTCCAAACATGGATATTAAAGATAGAAGTGTCAAAGAAGCTTAGGTCGCTAAATGTAAAGCTCAAATGAATAATAGAGATCGAAGGGCCAGCCAGCGTAGAATTTAACATGGCGAGCTAAACCTTGAGTGAGAACCTAGGGTCCAGTCACATAGTAGATGCAAAAACTAATGTCTGGTGAGCTATGATATGCTATGATTCTTAGGGTCCTCAAAAAGTAAAATAACACAACGATTCACACACATAACTCAAAGTCACAATGTCAAATCAATGCTGAATCCTTGAAAGGGCTCCTCCAACAGCTTCTCAAAATAAATACGCAAGCCCATTGTTTTGCATTTCACAAAAGGATTGGTACTAATTATAAGAAGTGTATTATGTTAGACCAATTAAGGAAGCATGCTTTGCAAGAATGCAAATCATGCAGAGCACTTAATTTGGGTGCTGTGGAGGAACCGTCTAAAAATGGAATCTTGATGAAAGTTGCATGCTAAAGGCACTGCAAGCTAACAACCTGCTAGTTTTCCTATGATCTGTTTTTATTTATGAGTCGAATTTTTAATAGAAATCTTCCTATAGCCTTAAGCCCTAAACTCTACTTTTAATAGATATCTTTGATACGTGGACATCTACTGCCTCATTTCGGACGCCTATCACTGAAGATACGCCAAATTGCGATAGCAGTCTAGCAATTCTGCAGGCAGAGGCAGCTAATTCTTCAAAAGTACTTTCACCGCACTTGTGATGCTCTCGCACATTTGACATGAGAGTTAAAAGCAAAATACAGAATCCAAAAACAAAATAGGAACTACTAGAATAATATCCAGCAATTATCAAAGAACAAAGTCGAATCCATAGATACAATGTAAGAAAAAGAACCTGAACATATAGCTGGTAGAGCCGCTGCTGCTCAGCTCCTGTAAACCTCGGAAATGCTTTAGAGAAGTCCTAAAATAGATGACGTGGAACAAAGAGTAATTGAAAGAAATTGAAACATTAGAAGCAAAAAATGATTCCGAAAAAAAATTATAACGAAGTTTTTAAAAGACTTAAACCAATGGATTACAGGTGCAAGAACAGAAAAGAAAGAAAGCACCACAAAAAAAACGGATACCAACAAGACAATCCCGAACAAGTTGGCCACCCAATCTATTAACCAAGTCTCAAGTGCAATGGCACTATACTGTCAGATATATTTCTAATGCCTTTAGCTATACCACTACATGAAAGAGTATAGAGCATGACACCTAGGAACCATTTCGGTCATTGGCAAATTACACATAACTCAACGGTGCAAAATCCTCAAATCGCACAGCACCAAATGCACAAATTATTGCAATCTCAGGGGTGCTTAGTGAAACTTTTCTTTCCTTTTGTCTAGATTGAGAAGTAAAATTAACATTTGTCAACTTCTGTATCAACTAAGAATTTACACTATACATGAATTTCTAAAACAGAAATCTCGGGTGATTTCAATGAACCTCAATGACACCAAGCGCAAAATTCCCAAGTAAAACACATTCCATAATGTTCAAACTTTGCAAAAGGATGATACTCATCGAGAGCCCATAATAGAGAATATGCATTCCGACATAGACAAAAAGCGAAATTGAAAACACATCAACTTATAAACCTAACAAGTACCTCAAAAGGAAATGCTGTAAGCAAGAAACGCAAACATTGCCCAAAAGACTTCTTCAAATTGGAGTTTTTAGATCCAGGAGAAACAGTTTCAGCTGCTTTCTCCATTTATATCCCTCAACCTAACTCTGCAAAGTATAAATATTCTGATTTTAGATGAAACCATATTATCACTCTCACTTATCCAAAACAAGTAAACTAGTACCTCATAAGTCATAATGCTCTCTACTAAACTCTTACCTTTGGCTTTGGCCACCTAAATTTTGAAAGTACGAGGTCCGAAAGCGCAGGACGAAGCCATAACTTCATCTTAAAAAGGGCAAAATCATTTCATATTTGCAAGTTTCATTCTATATACATCTATATTCTATCATATGTAATATCATTAAGGCTTGATTATTGCATAATTGACATAATCAAACCAAAACATTGTAAGTAAAAAACTAGAGTAGGAAGTAACTAAATGAGTTCATAAATCCGAGTTAAATCGTTTGAATTTATTTTGAGAGACAATGTATTTAAGAGATTATGAGTTACCTGAGGCCGGCAAACACCGATTTCTTCGAACACTTTTTATCAACCCCTGAAAAAGTTTAAATTTATTGAGTTTAAATTTAGAGTTCTTAAGAGAGGTGAAATATAGAAAAGAGAAATATTTGTATGAGTCTCTGAGATATAATTTGAAGTACAGAGTGAGATTGGAGCGAAATTTGAAGAGTTTTGTTTGAGGAGGAAGGGAAGTTAGTAAGAGTATTGACTAAATATATCAATTTGGGGTAACAGTTGCCCACCGCCGCGAGTCGAACACCATTTTCAAAGACTTAAGAGAGAGGGGAGGGGGGAGCGGGAAGACTAGAGAGAGACATGGGGGAGTCAAGAGTGTGAGTGTGAGTGTGAGTGTGAGGTAGGAGTACAGTTGGCAAACGTTGATATGACTGTAGACTCGATAGAAGCTTAAAATAAAATTAGGTTGCGTTAGGATGTCCATATTTCAAAAAAAAATCAAGTACTTCACTATAATCAAGGCTTGAATTTGAGATAAAGAACTACACCAACATGTAAAAAGCTAATATAGTAACTTTTAACCTCTAAAGAATAACTAGAGAATTGAATTTTTTTTTAATTGATGCAGTCCCTAAATTTTGATTTTCTTTATTGAGATACATTATTAGCTTTTGGTTATGAGCTTGATTTACAAATGAGGAAGTTGGTGAATCGAAGAACAAGAGGAACGAAGATGAATATAGTTAGAGACGAGATAAACTGACCCGACCTGCTAAACTGACCCCTAATCTAAATACCGCCAGTTAATAGGATTGAGATTTTAATTTCAACCCATTTGAGTAAGTGGGTGGACAAAATTACCCATTTAGTTAAATGGGATAGGTTAAGGTTGAGATTTCTAACCTAAATTTAACTTGCTTGGACTACTTATTTAACTCATTTACATGTAAATTTCCTGAAAAATTGTGTTGAAATTAGTGTAAATGTAAGAATTAACGATTGTAGAACACATTTACTGAAAAATGTAAGAATTAATAATTGTAGAGCACATTTACTGGAAAAAAACTCAATCACGAACTCTTCGCTTTGTTAAGAAAAATTAAATATTTCCTCCGTTTCAAATTACTCGCTACACTTTCCATATTAGGAAGTTTCATATTACTTGCTACACTTCCTTTTTGGGCAATAAGCTCTCTCTATCTCTCTCTCCTCTCACATGGCTCTCTTTTCTTTTTACTCTCTACCTCCCTCTTCTCCAAAAATTGCTTAGGAGTCCGTGAATTGAGAAGTGTAGCAAGTAAAATGAAACGGAGGAAGTAGTTAAAATTTAATTGTCAGACATATAAATGGGTTAAACGGGTAACCTGTTTAATGAACAAGTCAGTCTAGGATTGAGTTTTACAACCCGTTCAATAAATTTCTGTAATAGAAATTTAATCTAATTATTTCTCATAGTGCCAAACAAACTATATTATGGAAAAAATAACTCTAAGATCCGAAAAGAATACGTCATATGATTAAGAAATATAGAGCAAATCATGGCAAAATATCACAATATTGATTTATTTTATGAGTGATTGGTTATTTAAATAAATATTTCAACCTAAAATTATGAGATACACCTCATTCACGGGTGTGATGCAATGTAAATATAGAAGTTTGATATTCTTATTCAATATAATTCTAAGAATCCAAAAGAATATGGAAAAGAATAGGTCATATGGTGATTAAGAAATAGAAAGTAAATCAAGACAAAATATATCAAATTTATATGATTTTCTTAGTGATTGTCTATTTAAATTAATTTTTTTACTTAGAGATTCAGAGATACACCTCATTCACGGTTGTGATGAAATCATTCTATATAAACGTTGATATCGCTCTTTAATACAATTCGACTAATCATATAAAAAATAAAAAATATGTAATAAGATAGTTTAATAGGAAAGAGGGATTGAGCGGGACCGCGTAAATGTGGAGTTGAAGTGGTTGCGTGATTGAGTGCAAGTAGTGGCGTGAATTGTGATCTTATATGAGTCTTTGAAGGAAGCAATGGGAAGGGCGAAAGCTACTTCAATCAACTTTTTTTGTTTAAAAAAGAGTTGAGTCACATGTTCCATCATGACATTAGCTGCACGGGTCATTAAATGCACGGGTCATAAGTCAGTTTTGAAATATATTTTTAATACACAATATGATTATAAGAACTTTAAACCAAGAGCTAATATTCAAACCATGCATGATTTCAGGTGAAACATCCTAAAATCTTAAATTTATAAAACAAAAACTTTCCGTGCATTTTGATGTGTTCTTTGTTTCATTTACGTATTTATAAATTTATATATCACGATCGTAAGATTTTTAAACTTTAAAATATTGTAACGAAGGATTTTCTTATATATATCATGTAATATAATTATATATTTTATATTCTTTCGACTTTAAGTGTATGGATTCAAATAGTTATGGAATTAATAAATTTTGAATAAAAACAACTACTTAATAAACAAAACATTTGTCGTGTATTATATACGAGTCCAAATCATATGTACATAAAATCTCCCGTGCATTTGTGCACGGGTTAAAAACTAGTATGACTGTAGACTCGATAAAAGCTGAAAATGAAATTAGGTTGCATTAGGATGTACATATTTCATTTTAAATAGTTTAATTCAGATTAAGAATTTCAATTTCGGAAATTCAATTTCTAGTCCAGTGTTTGGGAAGCTTAATAATTTTAAATTTGGAATTTCCAAGAGCTGCTCCAAGCTTCCAACCCTTTAGCTTTTATGTGGCCACCTCAAAGAATATGAGAATACCAATTCTAGTGAATTCCTTATGTTAGGAGGGTTAAGCAATCTTTTATATCTGTAAGATTGAGAAGTTGTTTGTGAAATAGCATCGGAGAAAACATTTCGAAAACAACGAGGAAAGTATTATATGTGATATAATAATACTCTTGACTACATGTTGCACACTGATTTATTTCCACAATAGATGTTGCACACTGATTTAACTATGTGATATTGATGTTGCACACTAATATCTGCTTTTGAGAATTCTTGTATGGTCTGATTTTCTTCAGACCATGGAAAATGTGGGGCCACAACAATTGTGAGACACCCACATATGCTTTCTTTTCCCTTTTCTTTTTTGCTTTGAAATGATTTTAGAAAATACTAAAATCATTTATTCTAATTTCTGAAAATATTATTAATTATTTTGGAAAATAAAAAAAAAATATGAAAAAATTCTGAAAAATCCGAAAAATTATTTTTGGGAAATTTTTTTTTACCCAGATTTTCTCTCTCCTCTCCTTTACCCCTTCCTCCCTCAAATCTTCCATGGATCTTCGATTCTTCTCGAATTTGCAGTAGATTTGTTACTTGGACCTTCTCTTTCCATGAAATGATAAGAATTCATGAATAAATCATGAATTTGTGATGGAGAAGTTGTGAAATCGAAGTTTTAAATTCTGATTTTCGGGTAAAAATTTGGGGAAAATTTTTTGGGAATTTTTTTCACTTTCCTCTCTTTCGTATTTGCAAATCCATTAAATAGATGAAGAAACATAAAGTTGATGATCGTATATACACCAAAAACGCCCGAATATCCATGGAAATTAAGGTTTGAGTTTCAAAATGAAGAAACTCAAAATCAAAATTCTAGGTCATTATGAATTTAACAAAAACATGGTTTGGATTGTTATAAGATGTTGGAAAACCGCCGATTTGGGACCGATTTGTGCGTTTTTTGAGTATTGATTACCATTGGCAAACTAGATGAAGAATTTCAGAGGAGAGAGAAAAAATTAAAAGGTTGAAGATGAAGTTGGGAGAAGATGACTGAACGGACACTTTAAGTAATTACTAAATAGAGTTCTGGTAATTACCAAAAACGTGATAGAAACTAAGAGAAGTCTCAAAACCACCAATTCCAAAGTGTATTGAAAAATAAACAATTGAAATAAATAATACTAAGTACAAATTAATCAATATTATATAAATGTGTTAATCCAAAAAAGCCAAATTGAAATATAAAGTCACAACATGTAAGAGATAACAATGTCTTAATAGGTTTGGTAATAGTCAAAATAATTTTGGTAATAACCAAACTACGTTTGGTAATTACCTAAAATCATATGACCTGGGTTAATTTGAGATTTTTAGTATAAGGAGGGACAATGGGAGCCTAAAACTCAAGTCAATAAAGTTGTGGTGAGGTATTGGGCCTAATGGACCCAAGGTCATGATTGTCCAATCCCCATAGGATGGGTTTGATGTGTAATGATAAAGGATTGAGATTGGATACATTTGGTAATACCCAAATCATATTTGGTAATTACCTAAAAGCATATGATCTGGGGTTAATTTGGGCTTTTTAGTACAAGGAGGGACAATGGGGGCCCAAAACTCAAGTCAATAGGGTTGTGTGAGGTATTGAGCCTAATGGACCAAGTGGCATGCTTGTCCAATCCCCATAGGATAGGTTTGATGAGTAATGATAAAGGATTGATATTGGGAGAACATCCTCCACTTAGTGGGTTTGGTAATCACCTGAACATGTTTGGTAGTTACCTTAAAGCATATGATTGGGGGTAATTTGGGCTTTTTAATACAAGGAAGAACAATGGGTGCCCAAAAGTCATGTACATGGGTTTTGGTGAGGTATTGGGCCTAATGGACCCAGGGCATGATTGTCAAATTCCCATAGGTTGGATTTAATGAGCAATGGAAATGGATTATTATTGGATACATTTTGTAATGCCCAAACCATATTTGGTAATTACCGAAAAGCATATGATCTGGGGTTAATTTGGGCTATTTAGTACATGGAGGGATAATGGGGGCCCAAAACTCAAGTCCATGGGCTCTGGTGAGGTCTTGGGCCTAATGGACCCAGGGTTATGATTGTCCAATCCCCATATGATGGGTTTGATGTGTAATGGGAATGGATTATGATTGGATAAGTTTGGTCATGCCCAAAAAATGTTTGGTAATTACACAAAAGCATATGATCTGGGGTTAATTTGGGCTTTTTTGTACAAGGAGCGGACAATGCAGGCCCAAAACTCAAGTCAATAGGGTTGTGTGAGGAATTGATCCTAATGGACCTAGTGGCATGCTTGTCCAATCCCCATAGGATGGCATTGATGAGTAATGATAAAGGATTGAGATTGGGAGAACATCCTCCATTTAGTTGGTTGGGTAATCACCTGAACATGTTTGGTAGTTACCTTAAAGAATATGATTGGGCTTAATTTGGGCTTTATAATACAATGAGGGATAATGGGGGCCCAAAAGTCATGTACATGGGCATTAGTGAGGTATTGGGCCTAATAGACCCAGGGACATGATTGTCCAATTCCCATTGGATAGATTTAAAATAAGCAATGGAAATGGATTGTTATTGGATACATTTGGTAATGCCCAAAACATGTTTGGTAATTACCTAAAACCAAATTATCTGGGGTTAATTTGGGCTTTTTAGTACAAGGAGGGATTAAAACTCAAGTCCATGGGCTTTGGTGAGGTATTTGGCTAATGGACCCAGGGGCATGATTGGGAAAATCCCATAGGATGGCTATGATGAGCAATGGAAATTGATTGTGATTGGATACTTTTGGTAATGCCCAAACTATTTTTGGTAATTACTTAAAAGCATATGATATGGGGTTAATTTAGGCTTTTTAGTAAGAGGAGGTACAATGGGGGTCCAAAACTCAAGTCAATAGGGTTGTGTGAAGTATTGAGCCTAATGGACCCAGTGGCATGCTTGTCCAATCCCCATAGGATAGGGTTGATGTGTAATGATAAAGGATTGATATTGAGAGAACATCCTCCACTTAGTGGGTTTGGTAATCACCTGAACATGTTTGGTAGTTACGTTAAAGCATATGATTGGGGGTAATTTGGGCTTTTTAATACAAGGAGGGACAATGGGGGCCCAAAAGTCATGTACATGGGCTTTGGTGAGGTATTGGGCCTAATGGACCCAGGGCATGATTGTCCAATTCCCATAGGTTGGATTTAATGAGCAATGGAAATGGATTGTTATTGGATACATTTGGTAATGCCCAAAACATATTTGGTAATTACCGAAAAGCATATGATCTGGGGTTAATTTGGGCTATTTAGTACAAGGAGGGATAATGGGGGCCCAAAACTCAAGTCCATGGGCTTTGATGAGGTCTTGAGCCTAATGGACCCAGGGTTATGATTGTCCAATCCCCATATGATGGGTTTGATGTGTAATGGGAATGGATTGTGATTGGATAAGTTTGGTCATGCCCAATAAATGTTTGGTAATTACACAAAAGCATATGATCTGGGGATAATTTGGGCTTTTTTGTACAAGGAGGGACAATGAGGGCCCAAAAACTCAAGTCAATAGGGTTATGTGAGGTATTGGGCCTAATGGACCCACTTGCATGCTTGTCCAATCCCCATAGGATAGCTTTGATGGGTAATGATAAAGGATTGAGATTGGGAGAATATCCTCCACTTAGTGGGTTTGGTAATCCCATGAGCATGTTTGGTAGTTATCTTAAAGCATATGATTGGGCTTAATTTGGGCTTTTTAGTACAAGGATGGACAATGGGGGCCCAAAAGTCAGGTACATGGGCTTTGGTGAGGTATTGGGCCTAATAGACCCAGGGGCATGATTGTCCAATTCCCATTGGATGGATTTGAAATAAGCAATGGAAATGGATTGTTATTGGATACATTTTGTAATGCCCAAAACATGTTTGGTAATTACCTAGAATCATATTATCTGGGGTTAATTTGGGCTTTTTAGTACAAGGAGGGATTAAAACTCAAGTCCGTGGGCTTTGGTGAGGTATTGGGCTAATGAACCCAGGGTCATGATTGTGAAAATCCCACAGGATGGCTTTGATGAGCAACGTAAATAGATTGTGATTGGATACATTTGGTAATGCCCAAACCATGTTTGGTAATTACTTAAAAGCATATGATATGGGGTTAATTTGGGCTTTTTAGTACAAGGAGGGACAATGGGGGCCCAAAACTCAAGTCAATAGGGTTGTGCTGAGGTATTGGGACTAATGGACCCAGGGTCATGATTGTCCAATCCCCATAGGATGGGTTTGATGTGTAATGATAAGGGATTGTGATTAGATACATTTGGTAACGCCCAAACTATGTATGGAAATTACCTAAAAGCATATGATATGGGGTTAATTTGCGCTTTTTAGTACAAGGAGGGACAATGAGGGCCCAAAACTCAAGTCAATAGGGTTGTGTGAGGTATTGGGCCTAATGGACCCACTTGCATGCTTGTCCAATCCCCATAGGATAGCTTTGATGAGTAATGATAAATGATTGAGATTGGGAGAACATCCTCCACTTAGTGGGTTTGGTAATCCCATGAACATGTTTGGTAGTTACCTTAAAGCATATGATTGGGCTTAATTTGGGTTTTTTAGTACAAGGATGGACAATGGGGGCCCAAAAGTTATGTACATGGGCTTTGGTGAGATATTTGGCCTAATAGACCCAGGGGCATGATTGTCCAATTCCCATTGGATGAATTTGAAATAAGCAATGGAAATGGATTGTTATTGGATACATTTGGTAATGCCCAAAACATGTTTGGTAATTATCTAAAAGCATATTATCTGGGGTTAATTTGGTCTTTTTAGTACAAGGAGGGAATAAAACTCAAGTCCATGGGCTTTGGTGAGGTATTGGGCTAATGGACCCAGAGGCATGATTGTGAAAAACCCATAGGATGGCTTTGATTAGCAATGGAAATAGATTGTGATTGGATACATTTGGTAATGCCCAAACCATGTTTGGTAATTACTTAAAAGCATATGATATGGGGTTAATTTGGGCTTTTTAGTACAAGGAGGGACAATGGGGGCCCAAAGCTCAAGTCAATAGGGTTGTGATGAGGTATTGGGACTAATGGACCCAGGGTCATGATTGTCCAATCCCCATAGGATGGGTTTGATGTGTAATGATAAAGGATTGTGAATTTGATACATTTGGTAATGCCCAAACTATGTATGGAAATTGCCTGAAAGCATATGATCTGGGGTTAATTTGGGCTTTTTAGTATAAGGAGGGACAATGAAGGCCCAAAACTCAAGTCAATAGGGTTGTGTGAGGTATTGGGCCTAATGGACCCACTTGCATGCTTGTCTAATCCCCATAGGATAGCTTTGATGAGTAATGATAAATGATTGAGATTGGGAGAACATCCTCCACTTAGTGGGTTTGGTAATCCCATGAACATGTTTGGTAGTTACCTTAAAGCATATGATTGGGCTTAATTTGGGCTTTTTAGTAGAAGGAGGGACAAAGGGGGACCAAAAGTCATGTATATGGGCTTTAGTGAAGTATTGGGCCTATTGGACCCAGGGGCATGATTGTCCAATTCCCATAGGTTGGATTTGATGAGCAATGAAAATGGATTGTTATTGGATACATTTGGAAATGCTCAAACTATTTTTGGTAATTACCTAACATATATAGTGGTTATGTTAGGTCATGACCAAAATATCTTTAGTAATTACTTAAACCTTGCACTAACTTGCACAAAAAACCAGTGACATTCCACTGCAACGGGCCCCGAAAATGCTGCAAATTTGTTTCATCTAATTGCTAAACTAAAGTATGATCTTTGCATCAAATATAACCCAAAAAAAGTGTGAAGTGCATTGATTTATTGCAATTATCTCACACACCTTAATTTTATTTTTGGCCATGTCCAAAATATGTTTAGTAATTATCAATATTTCTTTATGTTTGGTCATGTCCAAAATATCTTTAGTAATTACCAAATTAATGCAGTAACTTAGACAGAAAACCAGCTCAACCTCCCATGGAGGTCGCTAAAAATATGATTTTTCTTTTCCATGATACCTAAACTAAAATATGAACTACTCAAATGTAACCACAAAGTATCGCATAAAAGTGTGATTTGCATTGTTTTAGAGCAATTTAATCACCAATACCGGCATTTTATTATTTTCCCTAAAACCCTAGATTTTTTTTTGTGAAAATTTTCATAAATTGCAAGTTTAATCTAACTCAAACACACAAATGAAGATAGAAAATCATTAATTCGTTACTATATGCGAAATATTCATGTCAACTTGCATCCATTTCATCTACGGGTGAAGAGTTTAGATCGAAATCCATGGAGGTGAAGTTCAACAATGGAGGTGAGGGTTTGGGGCGAAATGGGGGTGAAGAATGGGTCGAAATGGATTAAGAAGATGGAAGATAGGGTCGAAATTGAGAGAGAATGTGGAAGAATGGGTCGAATTTAGGAGGAATTCGGTTGAGAATGGTGGAAGAGGAAGTGTTCTTCAATTTTTGGTGAAGAACACCAAGAACAAGGAGGAGAGAGAAAATGGGTAAAAAAAATTTTGTCAATTTTTTTTTTCCAAACATAAATTACTGTTTGGAAGCTGAAAAGCAAATTTCGTATTTTTTCAAAAAAAAAATTTTAATTATTTTTTTAATTTTCAGAAATTCATTTCATAAATTTTGGTAAATAAACAAAATCAAAAAAAAATAATTTTGGCAATTAAAAGAAAAGGGAAAAGAAAAACAATGTGGGTCCTACACATACAAATGTGTGGCTCACATTGTTTTGTCCCCATAGTTTGAAAAAAAATCAGACCATACAAGAAACATCCATCTGCTTTTGGTTATAGTTTGAAGTTGAAATTCAAAATTTGTTTGTGGTTCCAAGGCTACTCAATCAATGCATCTTTTCTGTCACCTGTCCACTATCTTACCTGCCAACTTTTTTACTCTTTCCTCTCCACTCTCTCATCTCAAGTTTTTTTCGACTAAATTTTTTCTCTCTCCTCCCCACTCTCTCACCTCAGAATTTTTTCGGTCATTTTTTTATCTCCTTCCCACTCTATGACCTTATAATGTTTCCAGCCATTTTCTTCTTACTCCTCCCCCACTCTTTCTCCGTCCTTTGTTTCATATTTTACCGACCAACTTTTTTTTTTCACTCCTCCCCACTATTTCTTTGTCCTCTCTTTGGAATTTTTTCTGTCCAATTCCTAATTATGTGTCATTTCCTCTACTATACTACTATTTCTCAGTGCTCCTTCCACAAGTAATACAAAATCCATTGCTGTTGAAAAATCTGGAGATCTGGTTCAATAAGCTCAAGAAAAACTAGACGCGATTTTACTCTAAAGTGTGACTGTCATAAACCTTTGAAATTTAGGACTGTGAAAAGTGGAGATAATTTTGGGCGAAAATACTATGTTTGCTCAAAGTAACCTGTAAGTTGCTAGCCCCTTTCTGGTTTATTAAACCTCCTTTATATGATAATTGTTTTTTTTATTTTTTTGGTTCATAGTTCAATATTTGTAAATTTTACAACTTTTAAATTTCACCTACTTGAATTTTTTTAAATTTCTTGTTTTTACAGACTTCAGTAGTCTATGACTTCTTTAGATGGGAAAACGAGATTGACAATTCAAGGAACCGCAGTCAATGGTTAGTTGTACAAGGAAGGTTATTGGAACAAATTAGTATTTATAAAAACTAGTTTCGTAGTTTGAGAAAGTTTGAGGGTGTTCTACTGTAAGATCTTAGAAGATATCTTATCCAAAAGGAAGGAAAAATGAGTTTTCTTAGATTTTGGAAGATCAACAGGAGCCCCCAAGTGCAAACCAAATTGTGCCGCCTCAGAATAATTGAAACAACTCAAGATCTCTTAATGAAAGGGAGGAGTAATGTTAGGAGAACATTTAATAGAAGATTTGAAACAATTAACCAACTGACTAGATATTGAGGTAAAACTACTTATAATATTCCTTAAAATTAGTGGTTGCAGTAGTAGTAGCATGAAAGAAGACCATGACATCTTCCGCAAAGAATAGATGGTTGATAGAAGGGCAGCAACGAGATAACTTATTAACCTTGAAAGACCCAATCTACTGTCCTAGAGTGAGCATCCTAGAAAAAACATCCACAACAATGATGAAAAGATAAGGTGATAGAGGATCACCTTGTCAAAGGCCTTTTCCATGGTAAAAATTAGGAGAAAGATGACCATTAAGTAACACTTTGTAGGAGACAGTAGTAACACACTGGCGCACTAAGTTAATCCATTCAGAAGGAAATCCATACGCCTTAAGAACACATAACAAGAAGCTCCAACTAAGCTTATCATAAGCTTTTGGTTTCTAGACGAGATTTTGTGACTAAGTTCATGATTAAGCAAAATATTATCACTCATTTGTCTACCTGTGAAAAAAGCATGTTGTAAATCTATGATAATATTTGGAAGAATTAACTGCAATCTCTTAATGATACACTTAGTCACGCATTTACATATGGTGTTGCAAAGCCCAATAGGTATTAGTTAATTGATTTGGATTTTGAGGAGACAAAACTTTTGGGATCATGACTAAAATAGAATGGTTCTAAGATTTAAGCATTTTACTTGTGATGAAGAAGTTTGAACACCTTGAACAGTAGCTTGACCAACAGTTGACCAATGCAATTTAAAGGATTCTGAAGTAACACCATCAGGACCCGAAAAGTACTAGCCTTCATAGAGAAAAAATGCTCTTTGATCTCTTTAGGAGTAGGAATGGTGAGAAGTGAGTCATGTTGAACATTAGTTAAAAAAAGGAAGATCCATTTCATTGAAAACATTAAAAATGGAACTATTTTCCATTGTGTATTGTAAAAAATCCACAACCTGAGGTATCCGATTTTTGACTGTCGTAATTAAAGGTATGAATCCCACGAAAGTCTCTCATTGGACTATGAGTTTTAGAAAACTTGGAAGTCGCCACCCTATTAATATCTGAATAGGGACAGATGTATTTAATAAATCGTTTTAAAATCAATTTTAAGAAAAATCATTTAAAACAATGATGATTTCATATAGATAAGGCTTTTTTTGAAAATTAGTCTTTCATACCATGAGATAGGGTTCGGGGTTTAGGTTAAGAGGTGCGAACATATGCACATTAACCATTTTTATTCAGGACCAATATATCATTTGTACATGGTAGGTTTGGGCAATGAAGTTGCACTACGTACCAATCATTGCGGGATTGGAATCCACTCATGGATCAAAACCGTCGTAGTTCGAGCATATGTCTCACCCTAAATGGTCGATTCCAATGGGGAAAGAAGAGGGGGGAATAGATTATGAATAACTCACTTTTAGAATTAAACAGATCTATTTGAAATGAGGTAATCACTCCAATTAGTGATTAAAATGGGGTTATGATAATCACTTTAATTAGTGATTAAATATGAAGGATTAAGATAATTACCTTAATTAGTGATTGAAAATGGAGGTTAAGATAATCACCCTAATTAGTGACTAAACTTAAGAGGAAAGATAATCACCTTGATTAGCGATTAACAATGAAGGTTAGGAAATAATCACCCTAATTGATGATTATTGAGGTTTAAGATAATCACTCTAATTAGTGATTAAATATGATGAAAGGTTAAACTAATCACCGTAATTGGTGGTTAATCAAGGTTTAAGATAATCACTCTAATTAGTGATTAAATGAGAAGAATAATCGTCCTAATTAACGATTATTAGGGTTTAAGATAATCACTCTAATAAGTGATTAAATGAGATTGGAGATAATCACCCTAAATAGTGAATAAAGGAAGTTTGAGTTAACCGCTCTAATTAGCGATTAATCGAGGATTGAAATAACCACCTTAATAGTGATCACGTATGATTTCCGAGAGGTCTTAGAAGGTTTGCTTCCTAATTGAAGGTTTTTGAGAAGCAATCTTAATTGAAGATTATTAAGTCATTTGGAGAGAAATGATCAATTTGAGATCGAATTTGGAGATTTGTGTTTGGCTAATTGGAATTTTGCCATTTAAAGTGAGACACGTGAAACGGCCTAAAATCAATTCGGAGATCATAATTACCAATCTAATTATGTCAAATTATATGATTAATCCATTTGAATATGGAGCACATTTTAAAATGTAAGATGGATCATCATACAATTTAACTTAGTTAGATTTGCAATTTTTCCTCTTAATTGAGATTGGGTCATTTGATTCATATACTATGATATATTGACCCAACATGCAATATTTGTAACATTGGTTGCTCATTTTATTAAAAAGAGTTGTGGAATTATTTATGAAAATTATGCATAAACATCTCCATATTTTTTTTATTAATTGAGTGATGCAATAACTATTTACAAAGAATCATTATTACAACAAAATGTACAAAACCTATGATCTATACAAATCTTCAATCTTGATCTTCACCATGATGCTCCTTGATCTTCATTTGCTTGAATGGGCTTTGGAATTCATGTTTATCTATAAACTTGTGAAAAATTAGAGATTAATTAACCTTTTTGATTTTGAGTTTTTATGACAATTTTTATTGATTTTTTTATTTACATGATAAAATGAGTCATTTTAAGATAAAATTAAGATTTAATGACTTTTAATTCACATTTTTGTATGAAAAGAAAACATTTTTTTTTATGAAAGTTGAGTTAATCACTTTGTTTCATTTTTCAAATTGCCTTTTTGTTCTTGTACTGACTTACAAAATTTATAACTTTCTGTACAAAGTGTTAAATTGAGCATATGATATATCTATGGATAGATCAGTGAGTTCTTTATATTGTATCAACATTTCACAAGTTTTTAGTGGCCACTTGAATTATGGTGAATTTTATGTCAAAACTGGTCAAAACAGGACCTTTATTCAATTTGTTCTTTGAGATCCAACTTATTGAACTTATTTTAAAGTGAATTTTGGTATGAATATTCTAGACACTTCGAAGAACTAGACTGAAAATTTTCACTTGAATTGGACATTTTTAAGACCATTTTTATTTATTTTCTTAACTGAAGAGAAGAACAGTATTCTGAAATTTAGTGATTTACATGAACGTTTTTGTAAAACTGATGTAAAATTGTACAAAATTTATATGAACATGATTTTTATATTTTTAAAAAGCCACTGATGTTTTCTTTAAAATTGATGTTATTAGTTTTATCTAAATGATTTTATTTTAAACTTTATTAACAAGACAAGCTTATGTGGTACTGGACAAAATCAATTTTGCACAATAAAGTTGTATGATTTTTAACTATTTGTAAAAATTTTTTTTTAGAAATTCCAAAGCCCAGTTGTTGGAAACATCTTGCACTTCGTAGGAAAAAAATTAAATCCTACAAAATATGTAATTAATGCAGACGAAAAAATGAAATAAAATAGGAAAGTAAAACTGACTATAATTACAACATCACATTTTTTTTATGGAGATGTTTTTACACAATTTTTCTTGAATTTTTTATGAAATCATTTTTTGTGATGAATAACAACTTGATTAAGGAAAATCACATAATCACATTGTTTCCTAAGAGTCACCTCATTAGAGGTGACTATTCTAGGTGGGATAATTTAAGGTTGGGAACCTATTAGGACTTCCACATACCCAAATCACTCCAAAGATAAAAAAAAAAAATAAGAAGAAAACAAGAAAGAAGGTTAGTAGATAATTAAGAAGATAATTAAAATAAACAAGAATTTCAAATTTACCTTGGTAGCACAATGATGCACTTCCTTTTTGCAAATTTTTCTAGCTTTTTTTTAGTGACTTACTTTATTTCTAAGTGAGTTTCTAAATCCCCTTAATTACTAACTTAAACTCTTTTTTGTGGTTTTTTTTTCTTTTGATGAACTTCTTTACTTACTAATTATCTTACTAACTTTTACTCTTTTTTAAGTGTGATTTCTTTAGAGGAATGGAGTAGAGAAGATGAGAGAAGTAGTGAAATTAAGTTGAACTCTTTTCAACTTGGTTTTGAAGTGGAAAAAAAGAAGGTATTTATAGAGAAATGAAGGAGGTGAAGTAGGGTTTCAAAGAGGTAGAAAATCAGATTTTTCACCCAAAAAAATCTGATTTTCTTCATCCTTAATCACCCTAATGACATCACTCTAATGACCTCACCCTAATGACATCATCAAATCTCTTTGGAAATACAAATATTCTTATTCTTTTTGGATTTTCTCACAAATGAGGCAAAATCAGATTTTCATAAAATATTCTTCCTAAAACATCCTAATACGTAAAAAAAAAATTGCATTGAAAACCGTGCAAAACGAAACTGATCAGGATGGCGCTAGGCGCAAGCTCTGCGTCTGGCGCAGAGCATGCTTGTGCACTAGGCGCACAATCATGCGTCTAGTGTATGATTGTGTGCTTGGCGCACACTTGATTCTTCCGGAAAAAATCCGGATTTCCCCCTCTTACACATGGGATTTGATTCTTATTCTCACATCTTTTCATGATTCTTATTCTCTAACCAATAGATAAAGGATGTGTTTAGTGGATAAAGAATATATTTTTATTCTTTATCCAATGAACAATGACTTGACGATCAAGAAAACTGATTAATGCCGGATTTGGGATACGACTAATATCCCGACGCCTAATCGCGACTCGTTTTTTGTTTTTCATTTTCTTTTTTCATGTTTTAATTTGTTCTCGGACAAACCAGCTTTTGATTAAGTCCAAATTCCTAGCTTCATTGAAGAATATCTCCAATCCCGGAAAAATCTTCTGTTCTTTCCTACTAAGCCAAGGTTCTGGAAATTCGTAGTATGGCTCAGTATCTCCTTACAGGATGAACTGACCATTGAGGGTAGAAGAAGGTTTTTTGGTGTTTTGATAAGTGCTGTTAGGATCATACCTAATCCGTGTCGGTTCTGCTTGTCTACTACGAGGGATTGGTTGCTTCATTCCCCTACCATCATGCCCTAATCCAGCTCCTTGAGTATAACCCATCTTTATCATAATTTGAAATCCTTTGGACGACAGAGGTTACATGGCAATCCCTACAGGCTCTTTGACCACATTCGTGGGTAGGGCTGAGGTGTTTGTTTTCTGACGCTAATTGGTCATCCTTAGAGAAGGGACAAATTTCTTGTTTTTCGGCCTAAAGGTAGAGAAAAAGAATTAAAAGAAAAGAAAAGAAGGCTACATATTGCAGAATGCATTGCAGAGTAAAGAAAATTTTTGAAAACAGCTTTGCCATATTTTGACTGGAATGGCCCACCTTCGCAATTTTGCTTTTTTATTATTTATCTATTTTTTTTTTATTTTTTGACTTTAGTTTGACCTTTTAAATGATTATACTGTCATTGGGGTTGAAAATAGATTTTTTCATTCTTCCATTCCCTGTTTAATATTTGAACAAAGACTGAAAATATAAAGATTAGGGCCTGTATCCCCATTGATACTTCAATTCAGCATTCTGAAATTGCTCCTGTGGTGACTGGCATCCTGAATTCTGACTATATTGCTTGAAATACAATGTTTAATATATTTGAGTCGAACCCGAAGGTTGCCTACATATCCCCATTGCTCCAAGTGCATTTTATGGGGAATCAGACTCAGCGTAGTTCGTTGTTTTAGAAAGAACTAAAGTTTTTTATTTAATAAAGTAGCTGCACTCATATTGAGCTACCTACGTACCCCATGTGTTACATAGGTGGAGTGATCTCGCAGTGCAAGTATAAGTGATAATGGGGATTCAAGCTGCACGTAGATCTCTGATACTAACGGGCTGAAAGATTTTTTTTATGGGCTAACCCCTTACAGGACTTTTACCGAAGACTTTTCTCTTTCTGGGAGATGATCAAGTCGCTTTGCGGTAGATAAGAGCTATGTTCGTGATTTGCTTGATGCGATAGCTGAGAGCATGACATTGGTTTGTGCCATGACCATGCAACTGATGATATTGGCAGTACTTGTGAAGATTTGACCCTACAGGACCTGCCCCTAGGCGTCTGGGAAGTGGATGAATCTTACCTTGTTCAACCAGCTTGCGAAAGTTATCGACTTGGGATTGCGGGCGCGGACATGACGACACCGTGTTTGCAGGTACTTCTTTGTGGGTTGGACTAATGATGCCTCGATCAAGCAGGCTTTGCACTTTGTAGTAAAGGTCATGGCATCGATCAGTTTCATGCCCAAATTGATGACAATAATAGTAGAATTTGCTCATGTCTGTTCCAGAAAGGGGTAAACAGTGCACATGCGCTGGAACTTGAAGTACACCTTTCCTCCGAAGACGATCATACACCATACTCAATGGTTCATCCATCTTAGCATAAACCCTTGGATTTGTATATTGGAAGTTTCAAGATTTTCTCGGGGTCGTTTTTCTTGCAATTTCAGAGCATCGATGTCAAAGCCATGCTGTTCCATGTGGCTGAGGGAGGTGCATTTGATAGTAACCATGTGGCGATAAAAGAAATCGTTTAGGTTCCGCAGCAATATGAGTATGAATTCCCGATCAGTAATAGGGAAACAGAGTTATGTGCGGATATGAGCGCATCTTAAACAAAAGTGCGAGAAAGTTTCCAAGCCGCCTTGACGCAAAGTGACTAGCTTGAATTTATTGACATCAGTTTGTTTATGCTCAAGAGCCCACTTAACAAAGGCTTGGCTGGCATTTTCCCAACTGGCTCTATCTACACAATCTGAAGTATAGTACCAGTCTAGAGCTAGTCCTTCTAAACTCTTGACGAACAACATGGGGTAGTCTTCCTCTGGTATGCCCCATGGATGCAAGGCATTCACAAATCCCACTAAGTTGACAAAAGGATCACCGTTCCCAATAAATTTTCTAAATTGTGGTAACTCACGATAATGATCTTCATGTTGATATTCCGGAAAGAGAATCAGTGACTCAGTGTGAACCTTTCGAACAGGGCATACTACATTAAAGTCCAGGTCAAAATCGTCGATCCTGGATTTCTTCTTTGAGTCATGATCATCATTGTCTTGAGGATTGCAAATACAGGATTCCTCTGGTGCTTCAATTAACGTATCATGAGTGTCAATGCTTGGAGCTCCCACTTCTTCCTCGTCATCCTCACTATAATCTGGTTCCGTTTCTTCAGCGCTTGCATCTGGTGTGGCAGCTGGGACCTCATTCATCCAGGAATTTTCAGGTGCTGTTAAAATGCAGTGGATAGTATAACCATCCAACTTAGTGCCCTCTACTTCATTCAGATACAATACCGATTTTCCAGCGTTGGAGATGGTCATAATTTATGGATCACCAGAAATAGTCACAGCACCCTGATCAGTGAGAAGCTTTACCTTCTGATGTAGAGTAGAGGCTACTGCTCTATTTTCATGCAGGCATGGTCTTCCTAATAAGAAGTTAAAACAGGCTTTTATGTCAATGACCATGAATTCCACCTTCCTTGCCACGGGACCACATTCAATGAGGAGGCTGATCAAACCCAATACTTCTCTCTTAGCTTTATTATATGCTCTGACCACCTGGTTAGATGGTACCAGATATTATTTTGAATACCCAAGTCTCGTTAGCACACGTAGACGGCAAACGTTGATTACGGATCCATTTTCAATCAATACTCTTGGTATCTCCCATCCATTACAACGTATAGTGATGTGCAACGAATTGTTGTGATTGATATTGTCAGGGAGATCATTGTTTGTGAACATAAGAGTTTGATCTACACTGTGAATGAGCTCCACCATTTGGTCAAGTGTTATGGAAGAGCTTATAGAGGCTTCATTGAGATGCTTTAGACTAGCTGCCCTATGAGGCTGGGAATGCATTAACAATTTCCAGATGGAAACATTAGCATTTACTTCTTTCATGCACTTGATAACATCATCTTCCTTATTAGTATCCTCTGTCATTGGCTCCTTGCCCTTGTCTTTCCTTCTCAATACCTTCAAAGGATTTTCATCCTCCAAATGGGATGGTTTAAAATGGCGGCCTGCTCTAGTCAAATGAGATATATCCACGTACTCCTCATCACTAAGATCATCGAGGCAGATGGGGCGCCAGTATGTATTTGGAGTGGTGGAATGTCCTCCAGTGTTTTTCTCCACAATTGTCAAGACCGAAGAGGCATCTTTATCAGCATCAGAGTCCAAAATGAAGAAGGCACCATCATAATCCAAGGTTCCAGACATGTCAAAGAATGGATCTTTGTTGAGAGTGAAACTGGGGTCTTTACAAGGCATCATTTTGACTTTTTCTTGAGTGGAATAGTCATAGACCAGGCACTTGTAACCTACGGCTATCGGCATTTCATACAATTGAGGAAGTGTCTTGCGGTTTAACTGAATTGGATCGCATTCGTCCGAATTAATGGCGAATGAGGGTTTATGATTAGGAAGGGGTTTTTTATGTGATGTTAGGCTGAGAGTCATTTGGTTTATTAGAGATGGATCCCAGTAAAAATTTTCAATCATCCACAAAGTTTTGAATTTGATGCTTTAGAGCCGTGCAATTTTCAGTATTATGCCCTGGGCTTTGATGGTTTTCACAATTTTGATTTGGGTCATAACCAGGGTAAGGATTTTTAGGAGGTGGGCGTGGATTCAAGGGTTGAATGAGATTGGCCTTTTTTTTAACTTGGAGAGAGCTTGGGAATAAGTCATGTTCAGAGGAGTAAAATTCCTTTGTGGTTGCAACTGGAATGCAGACGATGCGCCAATGGCATGCATCGCATTAGTTGTCTTAGGAGCTGCTGAATCATTGTTTGAGGCTCTTTTGTTATTGCCAAATTTTGCATTATAAGTAGCGCCGCCAATAGGGTCATCTTTCTGGATGTCTCCCCTTTTCACAGCATCCTCAACTAAAGTTCCTGTAGCAATCAAAGCTTTGAAAGTCGGGAAATATTGGTATGCCATATGCTTCTGATAGACAGGAAGAAGGTTCTTCACAACCATTTGCAGCTGTTCCTCCTCATTAGGCCTACTCATCATTTTGGAAGCCTTGTTTCTCCATCGACAGATGAATGAAGAAAATGTCTCATTAAGGTTTTGAGAAGTGGTCTCCAGATCCCTTCTAGTAACATCAATTTCTTCATTATACTTGTATTGGTTTTAGAACTCTCTGACTATGTCAGCGCAAGTGGATTTCTTTGTATTTTCAAGGTTGAGGAACCAATGTGTTGCAGCATCATCTAAATATTGTTGAAATAGTTGGGCCATCAAGGATTCTTGCACTCCCCAGGGACTCATTGCCCCTACATACATTTTCAGGAAATTGGTGGGGCTACCAGTCCCATCAAACTTTGTCAGATTAGGCATTTTGAAACTATGGGGTAATCGTGCCTTCGGGAAAAGAGTTAATCCATGAATATCCATCCATGGTTCAGCCTTAGTCATGCCTTTCAAGACTTCCTTAAGCTTGACTACTTCTTCCTCGAGTTTAGTGGGAATTTCTCTCTCATTGTTCAGAGGCTCAAGATGAAAAGGCGAAGCTACTTCCAACTCCGGAGGAGGAGGAGGAGGAGGATGAGGAGGAGGCATCTGGGCACTTTGGCGCATTATGCCTAACACAATTTGCTCAATATTATCCTGTCGGTCAAGCATGGCCTGGACAAGTCCTCGGAGCTCAATCATTGGATCAGGTGGAGGGGTGTTTTGTTGGTGCACGTTGTTGGGAATTTCAGACATATTGTTGAGACGTGTAGCAGAGAATACAGCTGGTGTCGACAAGGATGACAATATTACTGACAGAGAACGTTCACTATGGTTAGAACTTCGGCGAATCAGCCTAGATCCTAAGCGGGCCCAGGCAGAGTTCTTGTGAAATGAGATGAAAAGTTAACATAGAAGTTTGTCCAGACTGTTTCTTTTTTTCTGTTTTTTTTTTTTTTGGTTTTTGCAGGGAATGAAAGAAATGATATCTTTGAAAATTATCTCTTTTTTTTTACCCCAATTTCAGTTATCATTTATTAAAAGGTGTAAAACCTTGACTCTATCATTTGTTTTGAGATTTTTCATTAGATTTTTTTGACTTGTTATTCTCTTTTTTTTAGACTTGGACCTTTTATTTTAAACTGCCACTCTTGGACTCATTTGTTTTGGGATAACACACAAACATTTTTCAAAATCAATTTGATAATATCCTTCCATTTCCTACTACTGTAGAAATAAGTGAAAAGAGGTATAACGAGGCATGTGTCCTCATTTTGGCAAATTATAATGCCCCATATATCGTTCTTCTTTATAGTGGTCTGCATCTATTGATTGCTTCTAAGTGCTGAAACCACAAAAGAAAGTATGCAAAAGGGGCCGCACCCGAAGGTTGCCTACGTATCTCCATAAGTGGATTTGGATTTGGGGAAGAAATTTTTCCGGTGATTTTTTTTTTTGAATGGAGAATCACCCCAACGTAGTCCTGATATATACTAAAAATGAAATTTAAAATAATTTTTTTCTCTTTTTTTTTTAAAATTGCACTTAGAAAATGAGTTGCCTACGTACCCCTTTTAGTACATTACATAGTAGAGAAACTAAGATAGATGCATACAACATTAGATATTTTTTAGGGGATCAAGCCGCACGTAGCTCTACCTAGAAAATACAATATAAAAGCAATAACTGATTCAGGTACTTCTCAAACTTTTTCAGAATTCAGTTAGCTGGGCGCCAAGCCATATATTCTCCTGTTTGAATACGTCTGTTCCCACTGTTAGGATTAGACTAATTTGAAGTATTCGGGTTCTTCTCAACCTTTTCCCGAGTTCAGTTTGCTAGGCACCAGGCCATGTATTCTTCTGTTTGAATACATCTGTTCCACCTCTTAGGATTAGACTAATTTGAAGTACCTGAAATGTACACACTAACAATGTTAGTCAATGCCTAATGAATTTTTCTTTATATGATTTTTTTAGCAAGAAATAGAAGAATTTTCCTTTTTTTCTGAAATGTGATTGTCCCTTTTGATTAGACACAAATTTTTTAATAATTTAAAAAAAAAAGATTTTCGACTAGTTTCTCGTGCTTTTAATTAGACCACGTTTTAATTACATTCTAATTCCTAAACATGACACGTTTTGAACTCGTGATTGTGACTCTTTTCATTTTTCATTTTTCAAAAAAAAAAAATTTTTGTTTTAGTTTGGGATTATATCTTCAAAGCAGGATTTTTTTTTTAAAAGAAAATCAATTTTGTTTTTGGTAAAACCAATTTGAATGAAAAAGAATTATAAAGTAAATGTGAGTTTTTTTTCAAAAATGGGTGAGCACACACATTTTTTTTACATGACTCTTGTGATAAATAATAAAAAATACTCTTAATATTTTAATAATCATTTCAGCAGCAATTCATCTATACTTAATGATTACCGAAATTTTGACCGACTGAAAACGGACTGAGGAATTTTTTTTTTTTCATATTATTCAATAACTGAAATAAATAAATGACATTTGTGCATTGATCCTTGTGTCCTAGAAGTCAACTAAAAGGTGATTCATTTAAGGAGAGATTATGTTAAAGTGGCCTCGAGTCACTTCCATTGTGTCCATCGAGGGTGGACGCTCCTGATAGAGCCGGTCGCAATAGCTCGTGGATGCAGGTTTAACGCCCTTAATTCATTAATTTGTCATTCTTAAATTATGACGCTTGCCAATAGACAGAGGTATCAGACCTAATAAGAAAATGGTTAAAAAGAGTGCATGTGTATGGATCGATAAACTACCAAGCACATGTAATTTTCACATAAGCATGCTATATACAAAAATTAAATTGTGAATAGCCATGATTAACTTTTTTTTATTATATATACATATGGAAAATAATGCATTGCTGAGGTTTAAACCTCATATACTTCAAGTGGAAGTATTTCCCCATTGGAGTCGACAGCCTGTGGTATCCAATTTTTGACTATGAGTTTTAGAAAACTTGGGAGTCGCCACCCTATTAATATATGAATAGGGATAGATTTATTTAATAAATCGTTTTAAAATCAATTTCAAGAAAAATCATTTAAAACGATGATGACTTCATATGGATAAAGCTTTTTATAAAACTTGGTCTTTCATACCATGAGATAGGGTTCGGGGTTTAGGTTAAGAGGTGCGAACGTCTGGAACTCGTCTCTTCTTCCGTTCTAAAGAACGGGTTCTTACTAAATGCGTTATTTTCCATTTTAAAGTAATCATGGCTATAAAAAAGAAAGAAAATCACATAATTTGCATATATACACATTAACCATTTTTATTTAGGACCAATATATCATTTGTACATGGTAGGTTTGAGCACTGAAGTTGCACTACGTACCAATCATTGCGGGATTGGAATCCACTCATGGATCAAAACCGTCGTAGTTCGAGCATATGTCTCAACCCTAAATGGTCGATTCCACTGGGGAAAGAAGAGGGGGGAATAGATTATGAATAACTGACTTTTAGAATTAAACAAATCAATTTGAAATGAGGTAATCACTCAAATTAGTGATTAAAATGAGGTTATGATAATCACTTTAATTAGTGATTAAATATGAAGGATTAAGATAATCACCTTAATTAGTGATTGAAAATGGAGTTTAAGATAATCACTCTAATTAGTGACTAAACTTAAGAGGAAAGATAATCACATTGATTAGCGATTAACAATGAAGGTTAGGAAATAATCACCCTAATTGATGATTATTAAGGTTTAAGATAATCACTCTAATTAGTGATTAAATATGATGAAAGGTTAAACTAATCACCCTAATTGGTGGTTAATCAAGGTTTAAGATAATCACTCTAATTAGTGATTAAATGAGAAGAATAATCGTCCTAATTAACGATTATTAGGGTTGAAGATAATCACTCTAATCAGTGATTAAACGAGATTGGAGATAATCACCCTAAATAGTGATTAAAGGAAGTTTGAGTTAACAGCTCTAATTAGCGATTAATCGAGGATTGAAATAACCACCTTAATAGTGATCACGAATGATTTTCGAGAGGTCTTAGAAGGTTTGCTTCCTAATTGAAGGTTTTTGAGAAACAATCTTAATTGAAGATTATTAAGTCATTTGGAGAGAAATGATCAATTTGAGATCGAATTTGGAGATTTGTGTTTGGCTAATTGAAATTT
The DNA here is from genome assembly GCA_947646795.1 of Beta lomatogona. NCBI lineage: Eukaryota > Viridiplantae > Streptophyta > Magnoliopsida > Caryophyllales > Amaranthaceae > Beta > Beta lomatogona. Next base: position 257,964 of record CANSNZ010001460.1, on the reverse strand, counting down.
TGCCATTTAAAGTGAGACACGTGAAACGGCCTAAAATCAATTCGGAGATCATAATTACCAATCTAATTATGTCAAATTATATGATTAATCCATTTGAATATGGAGAACACATTTTAAAATGTAAGATGAATCATCATACAATTTAACTTAGTTAGATTTGCAATTTTTCCTCTTAATTGAGATTGGGTCATTTGATTCATATACTATGATATATTGACCCAACATGCAATATTTGTAACATTAATTGCTCATTTTATTAAAAAGAGTTGTGGAATTATTTATGAAAATTATGCATAAACATCTCCATGTTTTTTTTTATTAATTGAATGATGCACTAACTATTTACAAAGAATCATTATTACAACAAAATGTACAAAACCTATGATCTATACAAATCTTCAATCTTGATCTTCACTATGATGCTCCTTGATCTTCATTTCCTTGAATGGGCTTTGGAATTTATTGTTTATTTATAAACTTGTGAAAAATTAGAGATCAATTAACCTTTTTGATTTTGATTTTTTATGACAATTGTTATTGATTTTTTATTTACATGATAAAATGAGTCATTTTAATATAAACTTAAGATTTAATGACTTTTAATTCACATTTTCGTATGAAAAGAAAACTTTTTTATTATGAAAGTTGAGTTAATCACTTTATTTCATTTTTTAGATTGCCTTTTTGTTCTTGTACTAACTTACAAAATTTATAACTTTCTGTACAAAGTGATAAACTGAGCATATGATACATCTATGGATAGATCAGTTAGTTCTTATGTTGTATTGAAATTTTCACAAGTTTTTAGTGACCACTTGAATTATGGTGAATTTTATGTCAAAACTAGTGAAAACAGGACCTTTATTCAATCTGTTTCTTTGATGTCCAACTTATTTAACTTATCTTGAAGTGAAGTTTGGTATGAACATTCTAGATACTATGAAGAACTAGACTGGAAATTTTTACTTGAATTGGACATTTTTAATACCATTTTTATTTATTTTCTTAACTGAAGAGAAAATCCGTATTCTTAAATTTAGTGATTTACATGAACGTTTTTGTAAAAATGATGTAAAATTGTGCAAAATTTATATGAACATGATTTTTATATTTTTGAAAAGCCACTTATATCTTCTTTAAAGTTGATATTTTTAGTTTTATCTAAATGATTTTATTTTAAAATTTATAAACAAGACAAGCTTATGTGGTACTGGAACAAAATCAGTTTTGCACAACAAAGTTGTATATTTTTAATTATTTTTACAAAATTTGGTTTTTAGAAATTCCAAAACCCAGTTGTTGGAAACATCTTGCACTTCGTAGGAAAAAAATTGAATCCTATAAAATATGTAATTAATGCAGACGAAAAAATGAAATATGATAGGAAAGTAAAACTGGCTATAATTACAGAGTCACATTTTTTTTTATGGAGAAGTTTTTACACAATTTTTCTTGAAATTTTTTATGAAATCATTTTTGGTGATGAATAACAACTTGATTAAGGAAAATCACATAATCACATTGTTTCCTAAGAGTCATCCCATTAGAGGTGACTATTCTAGGTGGGGTGATTTAAGGTTGGGAACCTATTAGGACTTCCACATACCCAAATCACTCCAAAGATTAAAAAAATGATAAGAAAAAAACAAGAAAGAAGGTTAGTAGATGATTAAGAAGATAATCAAATAAACAAGAATTTTAATTTTACCTTGCTAGCTCAATGATGCACTTCCTTTTTGCCAATTTTTCTAGCTTTTTTTTTGTGATTTTCTTAATTTCTAAGTGAGTTTCTAAATCCCCTTAATTACTAACTTAAACTATTTTTTGTGTTTTTTTTTCCTTTTGATGAACTTCTTTACTTACTAATTATCTTACTAACTTTTACTCTTTTTTAAGTGTGATTTCTTTAGAGGAATGGAGTAGAGAAGATGAGAGAAGTAGTGAAATTAAGTTGAACTCTTTTCAACTTGCTTTTGAAGTGGAAAAAAAGAAGGTATTTATAGAGAAATGAAGGAGGTGAAGTAGGGTTTCAAAGAGGTAGAAAATTAGATTTTTCACCCAAAAAAATCTGATTTTCTTCATCCTTAATCACCCTAATGACATCACTCTAATGACCTCACCCTAATGACATCACCAAATCTCTTTGGAAATACAAATATTCTTATTCTTTTTGGATTTTCTCATTAATGAGGCAAAATCAGATTTTCAGAAAATATTCTTCCTAAAACATCATAAACGTAAAAAAAAATTGCATTGAAAATCGTGCAAAACGAAACTGATCAGGATGTTGCGCCGAGCGCAGGAAGCTGTGCTAGGCACAGTGCCTTGCGCTAGGCGCAGAGCACGCTTGTGCGCTAGGCGCACAATCATGCATCTAGTGCATGATTGTGTGCTTGGCGCACACTTGATTCTCCCGGAAAAAAATCCGGATTTCCCCCTCTTACACATGGGATTTTTTTTTTTTTTGATAAAACATACACATGGGATTGGATTCTTATTCTCACATCTTTTCATGATTCTTATTCTCTAACTGATGGATAATGGATGTGTTTAGTGGATAAAGAATATATTTTTATTCTTTATCCAATGAACAATGACTTGACCATCAAGAAAACTGATTAATGCCGGATTTGGGATACGACTAAAATCCCGACGCCTAATCGTGACTCGTTTTTCATTTTTCCGAAAGACTAACTTAAAACAATTAACGAAAACTCGTTAAATTAATAAAGACGAGCATGATTATACTATGAATCATTTTATTAAAACGGTGGTGGTAGTTATTGACTACGACTCACGAAAATTATACTTCTAAGCCGAAACTGTATGATTAATATGCAAAAAAAGGAAAATCGTGCGACGGAATGAAACTCGCGCTCCAGGGCACGCGCTCCACGATGCATGACGATTTTGTTATTTTTATTTTTCAAAATCTTTATTTATCCGAAAAAGGGGTTCAAAATTTAGTGTCAACACAACCGAAGTCAACATGTCTTGCGGCTTAAAAATCCACTAACCCAAGTCATTTTGTAAAGCTAGAAGAGTGTTATATTGTTTAGCGCGCAACTTCATTCTAGTATAACAAAGTTTAGTTGAAGTACACTCTGCAAGCAACCATTTATCTTTCATTCTTTGCTTCTAATAAGTATATGCAAGAGATGCAGAATCCATGAGATTATTAGTACAGTTAAGATAAGTAGCTGCCTTATGTAAATTTAAGATGTTCCCAGATTCAGCTAAGGTAGAAGTAATGTTTTTCAATCAATACCCCTGAACTTCTTGTGACTTGATGTAATGCCCCGAGTTTCAAGCATCCTTATTAAGTTCATTAATCAAGATTAGTAGCGGAAGACCTAGCTTAGTCGGCAAGTTACCGTCGTACTTTCCACTTGGGGAAAATACAAGGCGACATTTAACCTTATCATACAATGATTTTACTCTTATTCTCCACTTATTAAAGAAACACCTTAATAATTGAATATCGTTTCCTAAAAATGTCGGCAGAGTATCCTTTGTAAATTAGACAACCCTAAATGAGAAAATGTTTGGAAAACCTATTACAAGTTTAATATAATGCATTTCCAAATCCAGAACTCAACGCTTTCGGGGAGTAACATCAAAAGAGAATCACGAGCACTATTGCTCATCCAGAACTAGAAATAAAACTAAACCATTATTTATTATCTATTACAAAGTGGAACGTCCTCGCCTCAAAAGAAATGTAAAATAATCATAGTTGAACTCTTAGCACGTTACTGCTTCTATCTTGGAAAAGATGCTCCAGAACTTCCACCTGAAACTATTGTAACACTGCCAGTCTGCCAGCCACCAAGTGACATACCATAGTAGTGACAAAACAAAATATTGAAAGATACATCAGCACAATGCTGAGTACTTCCCCATAAAACATTTTTAACACATGCTTTGGTGTCCATGACTCTCACGTTAACAACACGTTCACATCATTCATAATCGCATCACATTAACATAGCGATATTCACATTATCCATCATTATTCATCATGTTTCATGACATTTAAGTACTTTCAGAAATCATAGCAGAGTCGTAACATCATCATAGTTCTTTCCTATCAAAGTAGAAGACATACTTTCATATCATCAGAAATTCATGGAGCTTATAGCTTAAGTCATACGGTTTTGTCATAGGTTATTATCATCTTTCATTTACTTCATTATCAGAATACTTTCACTTCACTATATCATGTTTCATTTCTCAAGTATCATAGTTATATTACATTATCCTAATCGTAATTATAAGACGTAATCTTAAACTCAACATAGTCATAGTCATATTCATAACGTAGTGATGATTGTACTTTAGTAACAACATAGTTATTTCATATAATTCGTTCATAACATCACTCATCATCATATTCATAAAACATGCCATATCTCCTAATCAAAACATCGATAACATAATGTGTGAAATCATAAAACATAATTGTGATAAGAATCATACTTCCGAGTTCCGTAACATAAAAGTCATCATATTTCATTGCATCAAATCATTTAATAACATCATCTACATAGCAAATATTTCGTATCATATCATAAGCTTCATCATTTATTTCCTTCTTACTTAAGTCATATTGGTAACTTGGCGAGTACGACAGAAGGTAAGCCACGGAGAACTTTAGTTCGCCAACAGAAGGGGCAAACCGACGGCAGGTGCCATGGGAGACTTTCGTCGCCCAACAGAAGGTGGCATAACGGAAAACGGGTGCCACGGGAGATTATTATCCCCCAACATAAGGTGGCATAGCCGTATGCGGGTGTCACGTGAGATTATGGCCCCCAACAGAAGGTGACAAGAACCGCCGGGATGGAACATGCATGACCAAAATAAAATGCCACGGGAGACTTTCGTCGCCCAACAGAAGGTGGCATGCCATGGGAGATTTTCATCCCCCAACAGAAGGTGGCCAGAGCACGGGTGCCACGGGAGACTTTCGTCTCCCAGCAGAAGGTGACAACACCGCCAGAATGGAACGTGCATGACCAACAGAACAAAATACTTAGCCTAGAACCATCTTTCACTTTTCTTAATCATGTTTCGTTTCGGTTAAGTGTCATTCAGAGATCAATGCAGAGTCATAAACTTTCCATTCTTTCATATCATTTCATAATGACCATAACAGAGGCGTGCTTTTCGTACTTTCATATCCTTTTAGAATGATCATTATGTATACTTTTGCATATTCGGAAATTTGTAAGGGTATCTTATAACTTTAAATACTTTTCAGAAGCATAGCAGTCTTTTCGTACTTCATATCGTTTAAGAGTCATTTATACTTTCGAGTTGTTTCAGAATTAAAAGGTATACTTTAGCATATTCGGAATACATAAACATATATCATAGTAAACATTTCATAACTCGGTTATCATAAGAACAAAGGTAATCTTTTCACACTTTTCGATCACTTAAGAAATAGAAGGCATACTTATTTCATATTTATTAATCATCGAGGTGTATAACGTTAGCTATTCTAAACTCAATGAGAGATCAACCCCGATAATCATAGGTTTCTAGTTATAAGTTAACAAGAATTGACTTAGACATGATAGCCCATGGTTCAGCAAATATATATTAGTTTAAGGTAAATAAATAGCGTTTGTATTATACCATAAGTTTATTCTAGATTTGCATTCTTTGTTACAACCTTCAAAGGACAGTCCTCGAATTCGATGCGCTAACTCTAATCAAATTTTAATATGAATAACACTTAAAGACATATACATGGCCTCTTTAGAATGAGTTACAAATTATATGCAATTTACTTAGTTAAATTGTGTGATAGAATAATTGATAATCTAACCTCATTGAGTTCATTCACTTTCAAACCACTATATTGTCATATAAGTCAAATTCCACTTTAGTTTGAAATCACTTAAAGACATATTATCATCATAAAACTTCCCATTGCTAGAACTCATAACTTATGTCCAAAACACATATAACTCACATTTGGTTATAAGATTCTAAAATTCAATTTCTTACATAAGTTTATACTTGAGTCCTTTTTAAACATCAATGAGATTTGATTGCACCAGGAACTTGCACCTTTCGAGCAACAAAATATATATTACCACAAATAACCAACAAGGTCATCACATAACTCATTTAAACTCCCGATTGCATGACTCAACAGGCATATAATTCCAAAACTTGAATATGCAGAGAAGAAAATAGCAAGAATCAGTACTATTCTAATCAAGTACCACCAATAATAAATCAGTCATGAACAAACAAATTAACACCATCATCACAATGTTTCAATCATATTTTCAGAGTCAATTTCTTAATATATTCGAAATTTGCAGGCAGATCTATCATTGAAATCAAAAGAAGAAGAGAAGGGGGTGTAGTACCAAACTAGAGCATTAACTCAAGGAGGAAGGAGAAGGCAGGAGCACCACCATGCAGCGTGGTGACCACCAACAACAGCAACACAGGCGACAAAAGAGAGAGAGAGAGAAGAACAGAGCAGCGGCGCAACAACCATAACAACCACCACCACCAAAAAGAGGAGAAAGGAGAGCGGAGAACAACAGCGGCAGGGGCACGAGCAGCACCACACACACACCACCGCGACGAAGAGGAGAGAAGACGCGACAGGGGAGCTAGCACAGCAGCAGCACCGCACGGGGGAAAAGGAAGCTCCAACGAGCTTCAAGAATGCCGGTGAGGCGTCGGCAGGTCGAGAGCGAAGGAAACGGGGGTTTCCACGAGGAGGAGAGAGAAGGGGTTTTGGGGTTTGGGTTTTTCTTTCGGGGAGAAATGTCGAGCAAAAGAATTGAGGAGGCCGGGGGGGGGGGTTATTACATCCTTAAATCGACAAAGGGGAAGAGAAAATGGAATCGATTTTGGTTTCCTATTTGGGCAAAATACCGCTCAACAAATTGCACACACAATCCGAAAAAATATGTAGTAATAATAATAACTTCGTAAAATTAACAACTAAATATATTTATATTAGAAAATAATATTAACCATGATCATTTCAGAAAAAATTAGTATGCAATTAAGCTAATAAGCATAATTATAGCTAATTAAACGGGATTAAGGTTCGGGGTATTACACTTGAGCACCATTTTTGCAAAGCATGATGAACCTTGGCAGTTTAGTAGAGAGAATGTAACTAGGATTACCCAAGATGACTTGATTCCAAACATGTTTAACAATATCAACCACATAAGGTATACTTGAACACCAGTTCTACAGCTGATATGGTCGTTTAAGTAAAGTAAAAACTTCGTTATTAGAAAAGATAATTGTTGCATGATCATAGCATGTGATAGGTTGATTAGTAATCAAACACTGAGGGAATTGGAGTAACCGGCCAAGAAGTAGACATGTACCCTCTATCCAATCTTTCAAATATTGTAGAAGGAGGGAGTCTTTTATTAGTCCAAGTGTATTGATGAGGACCAATATATAGAACATCTATCACCATAGTATCAATTTCCAATTTATAAAATCTTGCCATCCTTGAATATTCGAAGAACCTCCTAATTTGTCCTCAAAATTGTCCAATTGGTTAAATTAACCAATAATGAGAAAGGTTTTCAAAGATGAAGCAAACATCCTTAATTTAGACCAAACATAAACTCTATGTTGAAGGAGAGGCGCAACATACACAAAGATAACATTGCATATCTTACTATCAACATCAATGATTTTGCATACAATAATGTTAACAGAAACAAAAGTACAAGTAATAGATAAAGAAGACCAGCTAACTACCAATAAGCCTCCTTTAGTCCCTAGGGCATAAGTGCCAAACACAAAAGTGGGAGGGGAGCTAAAACTACAATTCAACAGGGTATCCAAGTAATTCATTTTAGTTTCACTAAGAAATAGGAAAATATGATGATTAGTAGTTATAAGCCAGTTTAGATAAGGAATTTTAGGGGTATCTGGCTCATTAATACCCCTACAGCTCCATGAAATCATATTCAATTATCCATGGTTAGCTGTGAAGGGCCAGCCAACTCACCCGGTGGAGACAAAGATAGGACCAGGGAATAAGTTGAGTCAATTTCCATATCCTCTGGTGATGGAGAGGAAGCAGAAGGATTCATATGATCAAGCTTGGTTATTTTGTTAACACTCCCAGTCAAAAATTAAATCCACTGGTTCAACACCCATGTCAAGAGCCATCTCAACATGCATTATGGCCTTAGGAAAAAGCTTCAAACAATATTTATCTTGCAACCAAAGATTAAATCCACCCTTAGCTTCCCATGACTGTAACTGCAATCTACGATTCTTTTCTAAACCAGTCAGTGTAGAGAAATTCTAGTAGGGGAAAATTATCCATAGAGAGAGCCCTGTGTAATTGTCGAGGTTGTGATATTTTCTGAGGCTAGATTGAATAAGCTTGCGGTAAGCAAGAGTTTGCTGGTGTGGAATTAATTTGATAGAGTATTGGGGGAGGGGGTCATGTTCATGAGATAGAGGCAAGTGGAGTGGTAAAGTTGGAGAGCTGGATGGTATGATCAAACGTTCGAGCTCAGGTAAACTAGGGGTGGGGTGGACACGGGCATGATTATTCTGGTTAGCCAGCAACCTTCAAAGTCTTGAACTTGCTTGCTATAAGAAAGTAGTACGAGTAGTGAGAGCATGATGTGGACATGGATGGCTTTCCCAAAGCAAGTCCTAGTTCTGTTAGGATAAGTTATGTAGTCTCCTAGTTTTGATAGGTAACTATGTAATGTAGTTGTTTCATTGGCATTAAGATTCTTTTACTTATAGGTTTTACCTTTCACTTGAAAGGGTTTTTCCTATTTGAGGCTTTAGTTTATTTCTTGAGTTAGAATTACATTAGGAGTGTTTATTAGGAATACCGTGTGGTTTCTTTATTTTAGGCGTGTGATAGAGTGCTTGATCTCTAAGCAATCTCTAGATAAGTTATTTATGTTTATCTTTTAAGCTTTCCTAGTTCTAGTTGGAGTAGGATTACTAGTAGGCCTATTTATATTGTTTTTCATGCCATTAATAAAATCATATTAGTCTTGATAAAAGTTATTCCTTGTGACTTATTGTTGTTTTTGCCGAGATAGGAAAATAACACCGTTGAATTTAGCCCGAGATAACTTTATTCTTCAATCATAGTTCAATTTAACCGAAATAGTCGAATTATTGAATTAATATCTTTTATTACTGGTTCTTCGTCCATTATTATACCTAAAATACCATAAATAAGTTCAATTTTATAAACATATAAAAGATTGAGTCGAACCAAAGAAAATACACAACAAGTGGTATCAGAGCAGGTTCATTGCAACGGCGCGTGAGGGCGCGTGCGGTGTCCAAATCGTGATTTTTTTGGTTCATTGGTAAGCTAACACATAGGGCTACCTTGTTTTTAAATTTTAGCCCAATCCGATCAGTAACGAAGTCGCAGAAAGCAAAAACCTTTGACGGAAAATTCCTGGCAGTTTCAGTTTCTATGGGAGATTCCGAGAAGTTTCAAGCTTTGGTGGCTACTTTGACGGAGCAAGTGACAGCACAAGTGTCTAAAGTCCTTGATGGACATCTAAGGGAGTATGAGAAGAAGGCTAATGACAATTCGAAACTACTAGTGAAACTCACAAGTGAAAGGAGAGGGGAGAAGAATGCTACGGAATCCGAGTTGAAAATTGGAGAACTTCCGGAGTTTGACGACACCTTGAAACCTGATGTTTACTTGGATTGGGAAAGGCGTATGCAAAGAATCTTTGATCACAAGAAGTTTAGTGATGATGGTCTTTTTTCATATGCTACTCTTAAATTCACAAAGCATGCCTCCCTATGGTTTGAGAATATACAAGTGAGGCGAGAGGGAGAAAGGAAGGAGTCCATCTCTACGTGGACTGCATTGAAAATTAAACTTAGAAAATGGTGTGTTTCACGTACTTATAAGCAAGATTTGTTTTTATAGTTTAAAATTTTGCAACAAAAACACTTGAATGTGGTGCAATACATACAAGAATTCGAGAGGCTATCAATGGCTTGTGATTGCAAGGATGAGGATGAACAAAAGAGCGCCAAGTTTCTGATTGGTCTGAATACACCTATTGCTAACATTGTGGAACTTCAAGCTTACAATTCCTTTGATGAGTTATGTTCACTAGCAAGTAAGGTGATACAACAACAAAAGGATTCAAAGGGTAAGAAGTCTTTTTGGCCAAAGTTTGAAACTTCTTCTATGGAATTGTTACAATCTCCTGTTCAAGATTCGGCCATGGGGAAAGAAAGTGGTGAGACTTCTCAAACTATTGCTCTAGATACGGCTAATAGGGCACGAAAAACAGTTTGTTTAGTTGCCAAGGTATTGGTCATATGGCTCGAAGTTGTCCTAACAAGATCTTGATTTCTAGAGAGGAATATAACGCTTTCTTTGCTCAAGAAACTCACGCCAACCAAGAGTCATCTTATGCTTGTGGTGAAGATGTTGAGAATACTTCTTTTTGGAAGCAACAATCAGTTTGTAAATCGATGAGCCACGCACATTGATCTTGAGGCGTAGCTTACTTTCTACCATAAATGTTGATCATAGCGATGAGCAAAGGTCCAATATTTTCCATTCAAATTGCTTAATTAATGGTAAAGTTTGTTCTTTTATTATTGACAGTGGCTCATGTACCAATGCGTGCGCGTTATCTATAATTGACCCCTTGAAACTTCCTACCCGTGCACTTCCGCAACCTTACAAGTTAAGCTGGTTTAATGATGATGGAATATGGGTCAAGAAGCAAATCCTTAGTTGGTTTTCGTGTGGGTGTATAATTGGATCAGTTATGGTGCGATGCAATTCCTATGAATGCATGTTCGTTGCCGTAAGGTTGACCATGGCAAAATGTAGGCGTGGATTTATTTTCCTACGCTGTGAGCGCGTATTAGATTTGACTACCCCATAGTTAAGGTTTTATTGAAAATTATTTTGAAAGAAGTCGCCAACAATTCTTTTTAGGAAGAATCATAAACCTAATTGGATATAGGAAAATCATAGAGACAAATTATCCAATGTAGATTTCTCCGTCCTGACTCCATAGATGGTCAAAATGAACCAAAGATTGAGTTCGGGGGTGAAGGTACAATATAGTCAGGAACTATATTGCCCATTGTTGGCCTCTACTAAATATCGATTCATTGCGGATTTTATGCCAAAGAATAATCATATAATGTTTTATACACGCTAAAAATATTTAGTCTAAATTGGTTTAGGAAACACATAAAGAGACTATTTTTTTAGTGATATGTTATTAGGCAATCAATATTAAAGGGAACCTATCAAGTTGTCCAAATTAATCTGATTAATATTTGAACAGTTCTTTAGGTCTTTGATTAGCAAAAATAACATGTCGGTGATAAAAGCAATAAAGCATGGACAATCATATAATATGCATATAACAATTAAGCAGACATATAATATACAAAGGCATGAATAATAATAATATGAAATATAAAATAAAGTATAGAAAAGAGGTTAGAATATACAGTATAGCGATTTTACATTAAATATCTACATCATGAAAGAAAACTGTTATTAACTTCAATATAAAAGTAATTTATTTAAGGCCCCTCAGGATTATACCGTGGCTTGGGTCTGCGAGATTGACAATCTTCGGGACGAGCAATCGTAAAGCCTGAAAATCTAAATGTATGAAAGTATGTAGTTTGAATGTATTTGTGTTTGAAAGTATGTCGAGTTCGAAGTGTGTTAATATGAAAAATCCGTTCTTTAATCTGTACGGAAATCAGTCCTATTTATAGGGAAAACAGCACTGCGCCTCACGCGCTGGCTGCGTCTGGCGCAGCTGACGTGGCAAGCGTATGACGCGGCATGACCAATAAAAAAGTGTAGACGTGGTACGCGCTTTTAAAAAGATAAGAAAGAAAATCCGCGTCTCAAGCAGAGCGCCGCGCTTGACGCAGGACTCTGAATGAGTCAGAAATCCACGTGTCAAGTGCAGATTAGTGCACCTAACACAGTGGACAGAGCTGCGCCTGACACACAGACGTGCGCCAGGCGCAGGTTGGTGCTCTAGGCGCACCAGCCTGACTCCTGCCATGCCTTTGCCAGCTTTATTTTAAACGCGTTTTAAAAGATTTCTTCAATCCTTTAACTATGGATATCTGATTTTACGGGATAAAATCTGATTTTGACTTAAAAAATATATCTTTTGAAAATATTTATTTATTATAATAAATCAATTAATTATCAATTAATTGGGCTTTTCAAAGAATTGGGCTCAAATACAATTACTTACCATGAATAATTAATTGGGCTTGAAGATAGGATTTTAACACTTTTCGAAATAGTTTTGAATGACTTTTCAGACTATTCTGCCCTTGGGTCGGACCAATTAAGATCACAATATGTTTCATCATCGGATCCTTAAATGGGGAGACACGATTATATGTCTACAGAAGCCCCCACTTTGACTGAGGTTCAGGAAACCAAAAGTCAAAGTATACGGTGTCGGGACGGAGAACGATTCTAAATGCTCTGCAGTTTAGAACTGATCTATAACCGCCGGTCTCTGCAAAATAAAGTTAGTATGCTGGACAATAACTACAAGCAATCTGATTACCTGCAGGGAAAGATGTTAGCAGGTAGGTGCAAACAACTCACGTAAGCACATAATGATGCAATAATGCAAACTTAGACTCTCTAAGGATGCATGAAATGCAATGTAAGGATTAAGGTTATGCAAAGCTAAAGGGTGACACGTCATGCAAGATCAGGGTTATGCAAGACTAGAATGTATGAAATGCAATGTAAGGTCATGGTTTTGCAAAATTGCAATGCAAGGTCAAGATTTTGAAGGCTAGAAGATGTATAGAATGATAGAATGATCAGAATGATTAGAAATAGATTGAATGATTTTCGAAAATCGTTTCTAGTAAACAATCGGGAGGTCCGCGGATTACAACTTCTCGGGAGTTTGATTTGAATTGGTGGAACCACCTCACATAGGAAGCCCCCACTTTGGGTAAGCTTGCTTTGAATTAGGCATAATCCTTAATCGAAATGTACTTGATCTGATATGGAAATATAGTTGATCTGTCTTGAACGTTGAAAGTTGTCATTGGGGATTGTACTGGGGATTCTTCTTTAGGAAGTTCATATAGGCAAAGTCAAGTATCACCGGAAATCATGGAATTGTCGGAGAGTCCTTCAGGGACAAGGAGAGCTTGCACTGAAAAATAAAAAGGGTTTAATTCTATGAATCAAATAGATATAGGTAGGAGATGGCTTTAACGAGGCTAGGTGCAGACTCGAGTCTATGTCGGGATCTAGAAAGAATATGCTCCGTGAACTCTATAAAGTCAAATCATTAGACCACGACTTATTTTTATTTTATTGAAGCGGTCGAACCTCGAGATGAGGATTCCTACGTATCCTCGCGGAATCAGACCATTCGTAGTTCTACATCTGATTTCTTTTTTTTTTTTTATGTGCCCTAACTTTTGGCTAAGCCGCCCTTTCAGGTTTTCAACCTAGCGGGCTTAGACATACCTTGAAGAAGGAGTTAAGGTTGATGAAAGGTTGAAAAGTTTAAGGCTTGAAGTTTTGATGAAGGTTTAGTTGGTTTGGGAAATGAAGGGTTATGGGTTTGCATTAAGGGTTTTGATGGATTGAAGGATTTGAATGAGGGGTAGAACTTGTGTGCAAGCCCCCCCAGCTTGATCTTTTATTTTGCCTTTGGCTCTTTCTTTTTTGCATTTTTTGTTTTTGTCATGTGCGTTTCTTTTGTTTTTTTTCGCACTTTGAATTTTTTTCACTTTTTTTTTTATTTGCCACGCATTGATATTTTTTGTGCAGCAAGGCTTGCGCACAAGTTATTGTTGAGGGCAGTGGAAGGCTTGAAGGTTATTTATGGAGCTTTGATTTTGAAAGGTTATTTGGTTAATGGAGATGATGGTTTAAAGGATTTTTGATTGGATTGCATGGATGGCTTATGGAAGGTAATAGAAGGGAAGGGGGAATAACTCCTGATCCAAAGTATGTCCTCTTTTTTTATTCTTCTCTTTTTTTATTTCAGATCTTCTTTATTATTATTGTTAGTCAAGTTCATTATGTGATTTGAGTTTCATAATTGAATTAGAAGCATAAATAAAATGATGGAAGGCCAATGAAAATGAAATTCTTTTATTAATCAGAAATAGACAGAACAAGGCTTATTAGAAATAAAAACCTAAATGACATGGACTCGACAAGAAAGGAAATGAAGGAGCTAGGGCAGGGACTCTCCGACTCAACCTAGAAAACTAGCGTTAAATGACTAAGCCCCGTCGTTGTTCAGGTGCTGCCCAAGGGGTTGCTGCTATTGCTGACTTTTGCTGCAGGTGGAATTGGCAATCTACAGTCTTCAACCATATCCTGCAGATGATGCTTCAAAGTCCAGCATTGCGATGTCATATGCCCATTCCCTTGATGGTACTTGCAGTAGGAATTAGGATTCCATCTACTGGATCTCTTCTCTAGAGGAGGGTCCGGAGTAGGGACAAGAGGCTGAAGTGCTCCCTTTGCATGAAGCCTAGTGAAGGCTTCTTCTAAAGATAAGCCCAAAGGAGTGAACGTCCTTTGAGGTCCTTGATAACCTCTCTTGTCAGTAGTTAGGGCGTTTATGTCACCGGTTTTAGAGGTAGAAGGGTTATTATTACTCTTCTTGAAAGTGTAGTTGTTGTTAGAACCCTTGTTCTTGTTAGCTTGTACCTTTTCTTCAATCAGCAGGCCTACCTTATAGAGCTTCGTGAAAGACTCTATGGGTTGGAATTTAATACGGTCCCTATACTTGGGCTGCAGGTTACGTATCACCAATCGGGCTTGATCCTCTTGGGATGGCCTATTAGTCATTTGCGCAGCCTTTTCCCTCCATCTGTTAAGGAAGGTGACAAAGTCTTCGTTGGAATTCTACTTAGTTAATTCCAACTCACGAAGGCCAATGGGAAGCTGAGTATTGTAGATGTATTGTTTGTGGAACTCTTCTCTGATGTAGTTCCAATCATTCAGCTTGGCCTTATTCAATGTTCTGAACCACTTAGATGGATGTGCATCCAAGGTCAAGGGAAAGACATAAACAAACAGGTCCTTGCTCATGCCCTTGAGAGCCATAGAGATGGAGAAAGCTCTCAAGTGGTCATCTGGGTCTTCGACCCCCTTGAATTTTGGGAGGTCACCCAACGTTACCTTTTTAGGGAGTTTTTCCCTCAGTTCAGGATCAATAATGTCATGGCTATGAGCCTGACCCTCGAGCGCAGGAATTGGCTGGATCAATTGCTCGAGTTTTTCAAACCTCAAATTTGTGTTGGTCCTGATTGGTGATGTAGTGTCGCCTTGCTCGTCCTCTTCAGTTAGCTTCTCCCTCAGTGCCTTAATCTCTTTGTCTTGGTCCTCAAGACGTGAGTTCATCAGTTGAAGTTGGGCCATAATGGCACTGAGATGTTCATTAGTGTCCCCCATTTCAGATGATGCTTCAGAAGAGTCAGAGGATTCGTCTGAAAATGTGAGGATACGTTTAACGAGTCTAGGAGTAGGCCAACCTTGTTGCCTCTCTATCGGACATTCCTAAGTTATAATCTCACGACCTGTCTTGAACAAAAATCGAATGGACCTCGTAAATTTATAGAAATGGTGTTTTCGAAATGAGAAATGGAAATGAGGGATGGAGAAATGGAAATGAAGATGAAAGTGGAAATGGGGATGAAAATTGGAAGATGAAATGGAAGCGGGAGATAGTGGGACTAACTATATGCAGATGCAAATGACTGGACTGGACTGGACTGGACTACGTAAGCAGACTGGACTAAACTTGGCAAATAAACTAGGTTCAAAAGGATTGTCTACGCTAGCTTCGCTAAGCTTAGGAAGGAATTGGCTTCGCCAGACTTAATGATTTGGTATTGCTATAGATGTAAGATAGGAGTAGCTTCGCTAAACTCGAAGGGTGCCTTTATGGTCTTAGGGGTGACTAACTTTGTAATACCCCTCATGATTGCTTTAAATGGATTTAGCAAGCTACTTATTCCAACAAGATGCATCTTTCTTTTAGAGAGCTCATTTCCTTAGTTACTCCACAGTTAAGCGTGCTTGCTTGGGAGTAGTCCAGGGATAGGTGACCTCCTGGGAAGTTTCTCAAGGTGCGCATGAGTGAGGACAAAATGCGCCGGATGAACTTGTGTTGGTTATTGAGGACAGTTGTTGGCCCTGGATGCGCATATGTGACGATATACTTGACTCTGAATGGGTCGGGGTGTTACAAACTTTACTAAATCAATGGGTGCCGTTATGGTCTTAGGGGTGACTAGCTTAGCTAGGTCAAAGGAGTGTCGTTATGATCTTATAGGGATGACTAGCTTAGTGATAAGCTGTCGTATACCTGTCAAAAATAAATCCTGCAAAACCTTCTAACAATGTAATAGGGTAAGTAGGGTCGAATCCACAGAGAGATGGATGTTTTAATCTAGCGTATAAGGTATAGAGAAACTAAACAAGATGAGGAATACTTGAATTAACTCTAAACTAATAAAAATATGAAAATCAAACTAAAAAGATCTAGGGCAATGGTTCACCATGTTTATACTTATAATCTATCAAAATATCATCAATAGTTCAATTAATCAGATATCTAGAGCACAAGTTAATCCTACGATCGGGTCTTAACGCTCTCAAATCAACATATGCTAGTATGATCGCTCAACATAATCAGATTTGCTAATTGTAGGCAAGCCTCTAAAAAGTACTATCTCTCGATCTATGACTTTTCATTAGCAATATTTAATCAGACAATTGATCAGATTGCAAGATTAACAATGAAAACACTAATCAATTAGAAATAACAATGACTAATGAAACCATCAATAAACATCCATCAAGAATTATAACATATAAACATGGATTCCCAAACCCTAGAAATAAAAACTACTCTATCATGAAATAAATAATAAAATCTTAATCTACAAAGAAAAACATAATTAAAGAAAACAATGAAATAAAGAGAAGGAAATAATATAACTCATGAAAAATCAAGATCAAGAAAAACTAGGGTTTACTACTACAAAGCTAGAGAGAAGAGAAGAAAAAAAGTAAAAACTAAAACTAAGAAAAAAATAACGTGATAGAGGGAGGAGGAGGAGAGAGATATCTCTAATCTAAAAAATATTCAATAACCTAATAAGACTAGGAAAGTAAGTTACAAACATAAGGAAGGTCGAAATATCATTAAATGGGCGGAATTAGTGATCCGCGCGTACAAAAACAGATTCCAGCAAAAACAGTCCCAACTTCGGAAGGGCATAACTCCTTGAATAGAATTTTCCTCGGGGCGTGAAACCTATCATTGGAAAGCTCTTCAAGTCTAGTTTCCAAATATGCTGGAATTAATCGATTCGAAGAAGCACATCAAAAGTTATGCTCAGAAGAGTAGACATGACTCCTTTTTCACATTTATTCTAATGATTTTCCACTTCGTTTTCGCTCAAACTCGTACTATGACATATCCATACGATCCTTCTGCATTGTAGTTTCTTGTTAAGTGCTCCTAATCCTCAAGTTTATCTAATCATACTCCAAATACGTCCTCAATGCCTGAAATTCATCAAAAACAAGAAAATATACCGAATAGGAGTAGAATAACATAACTTAAGAATATAATGCAATAATGAATCTAAATGCTCTAAAATGCAACCTAAATGCACCTAAAAACTATATGTAAATATGATTTATCAAACTACCCCAAGCTAAACCATTGCTTGTCCCTAAGCAATAAGACATAGACATGGAAAAAGTAAGACAACCTACAATATAGGACTAAAATAGGGCTAAACACTCAACTGAAAACACAAGAGATATAATCACTACACAAACCAAGCATCGAAACAATCTCGAACAAAGCCGCATAGCATGTCATGTATCGCAATCGACTCTCCAATCATACCACATACCGTCTCTCCCAAGCTGGATTTAACAAAACCTGACAGACCTCACTATAGTTATGTGCACTCAAATCTCTCATGTGTTTAAGGCATAAATGATGACACTCAACCTAATCAAGTCGACTCAGATGAAGCAAATACTCTTTAACTTTGACTTTTTGACTAACTTAATACTCAACAATACAATACACAATGATCAAGAGGACTTTTAAGGGTTGTAATGGGGCTGAGATTAAAGGTATGGAATAATTTGGGAATTGTGGTGGAAAAACCAAGAAGGGGGAGCATCATATAACTGAAAACATGACCAAGAAAGGTCACAACAACTCCGTGCAATAACCAACAATCTCCAAATATAATCAACAACCTCTTTCACTCAAGAAATTCAATCATAACCCTTTTTATTTCACTTTATTCGCAACTTTTTTTTTTTCACTTCTTTTTCATTTCATTTTTCACTTTTTTTTTTCGAACTCTCAATTCAACTTCAAAGCTCACTAAACATACTTTTCCATCCATCTAAACCACAAATAGAGCACTTCAATTCAATACAAACTGAACCAAAACTAATACTCGCTCCCCAAAGATAGGCTTAGGACAAATATCAAATGAGGCCAAGGGCTTGTAATGTAGGTTTCAATTAAAACACAGTCGGGGAGGCTCAATGGGGCTAGAGAAAGGATAATATGTAAAAAAGAATAACTCTGGAGCTCAGATCATGAAATGAAACGCCTCAAACATATCAAAATGTATGCATTATCGAATATCAAGGAGTACAAAATCAAAGTCAAGATCAATGCGACAACTGAGGAACTAATCACACATGAAAGAACATAACTGACACAGAAACGTCAGTTTATAGGCACAGAAGCTCACTTTATAGTCAAGTTAAATCAAACCAGAGGGAGATCAAATAATATTACCACAAACAATCAATTGCGAAACAATCGTGCTATGAAGAATCATGAACAAGATGAATGACGTGTAGTAAATGTAGTAAAATATCATCAAGGTTCTCAAAAAGTGTCAGCAATAGTCCCATAGATGCAAACTAAGATGACATGAAATCTAATATGAGATGAAATATGCTAATGCAACTACGAATGCAATACAATTTTTTTGGTTACACGTAAACTCCCGCTCCTAGAGAGCGGTACAAACCGTGCAACATCCTACAAAAGAAATAAAATCTACACTAGAAAGCAATAAATGATAGATTATTCCTCCCCCAAGCTAGAATCTGCAATGTCCTCACTGCAAGAAACAAGATCAGAGAAGGAAACATAACCAAACCCCAATAATCATCCAACACCGAGCACTCCCACAAACACCACAATCCACTACCAAAATACCACACAACTCCCAACAACCAACACAACAAAAGAAAGTTGACACATGAATTCAACAAGTATGATATCTCAAACGAAACTCCAACCAAAAAATTGAAGGTCTGATCAAGAGCATGAACAATATAAAATATAAAAGCTTACAACCCCATCGAAGTGTCGATTAAGCTAAAAAAAATCTCATTGCATTCCCTCTTGAAGAACAACTTGAAACATTGTATTGCCAACTTGCACAATTCCTATAACAACCCTTAAACAAAACAAAAAAAAAATGTTAAGAGAATGGAAAATGAATAAGAAAAGAAAACTAAAAAGAAAAAGGAATAAAATAAAATAAAAACAAACGACAAGAAAAAGGAAACAGAAAGAG
Organism: Beta lomatogona; assembly: GCA_947646795.1. Taxonomy (NCBI): domain Eukaryota; kingdom Viridiplantae; phylum Streptophyta; class Magnoliopsida; order Caryophyllales; family Amaranthaceae; genus Beta; species Beta lomatogona. The sequence goes on along the minus strand of CANSNZ010001460.1, from coordinate 238,302 downwards.
AAGAAAGAAAGTCAAGAGAAGCAGGGGGGGTTAGTGTGCGAATAAGACGGAAGCTGTGATGATGGTGGGTGGTGCAGCGTGAGAAAAACAGGGGGACAAAAGAAGGGTGGGCGAGTTGGCGCTGAAACGCTGGTGCTGTGCGGGGATTAGAATTGCGAGGCGAGATGATAGTCGGCGGTTATGGCGCCGACGTGGGGCAGGACCGGCTGAAGGAGATGGGGAACGGGAGAAGGGGTAAGGGGTAAGAGTAGGAAGAAGAGTGGGCGTGAGGAGGGAACGATGAACGAGTGCTGGGGGTGAGTAAGCCAGCGAACGCTGACCAACCAGCGGGCTGGGCAGAGAGCTGCGGGTTGTGCAGGTGTGAGACCCGTTGGGCGATGGGTGTGTTCTGCAGAGGGGTGAAGGTGGTGTGTGCCGGTACGGTACAAGGGTGGTGACCGATGCCGTCTCAGGTGGGCGGTGATGTGCTAGAGAAAGGGCGAAGGCGTCGGGTGTCTATGGTGAGGGAGGGAGCCCCCGGCCCACGTCCGCCCGCTAGGGTCGCTATAGTACTATCTTGCTCTTTGTTCTTTTTTTTTTTTTTTTAATATCCTTTTCAATTCCAATTTCCACCTACAATCACATGAACCAACAAAAACATACCAAACATCACAGAAAAAGAATGAAAAATAGATAAAATTAAAAAGTAGAGAAAAGAAGAAAAAAAATCAAAAATCGGGTTGCCTCCCGAAAAGCGCAAATTTAAAGTCTTGCATGACCGTTTAAGATTAGTAGATCACTCATAATAGTTCAATGCTCTAAGAAGCTTATCATACGTTCCTGCAAACATCTCAGAGCATATTATATATGAGTAAAAAGGAAAGATGAAAAAAATTAGTTCTAAAAATCTATGAAAACTACAAAAAGAAAAATCAAAAGAGAATTTATATTTACAAGAGAAAGAAGAAGAGAAATCATTAGTATTTTTACATGACTCAAAAGGAAGAAAAGAAACTAAGTGTACATTAGTTACATGATCATGCGAGTCATTCAAAAGGGAAGAAAGAAGGAACAATGGCGGATATAATGAAGGAGAAGAAGGAATAAGATCAAGTTTTTTAGAGAAGGGGACATGAGACTCAAAAACAGTATCAGATGGAACCGACAAAGACTGCATTATCTCACTCTCAACTTTAGACTCATATGCAAATGAAAAGTTTATCGAAGAAGTGTAAGACACTTCACTCTCAACTATAGATTCGTCGACATAGAGACACTCACTACCAACTTCACCAATTACACCCTTACCTTCTACTAAATTATCATGAGTCAAATCAACGTGTTTCTCCTCTGAAGTATAATTCTCAACATCATTATTAGTATCATCAAGTATCACCTTTTGGTTACTAGATTGCTGCACAACAAGAAATTCAATAGAGTTCGCCGTGTTTTGGTAATCATGAGCCAATTCATTTAAATCATCATGTTGTTTAACAATATACTCTTTCATCATGTTAAAAAGTTCATGACGCTCTGATGTTCCGGATTGAAAATAATTATTCACTTCAGGTTGATAAAATTGGGTATAATCAGGTACATAAGACTCATCAGGGTAATGGGAATATCTATAGGAATTCATGCACAAATTTTGTAAATTTTGACAATCATATGATGCATCATAAACATAATCATTCGCATTATAATACCCAGAATAATCATAATGCCCTTGATAATTAGAAAAAACATCCCCATTTGAACTATAATTATATGACTCCATGACAACACACTATAGAGAAGGATAAAAATTATTGACAAAATGAAAAGAAAAAAAATATATATACAGTTTAATTTCACCAACAATAAAAAATAAATAAAACAATACCGTCTCCCCGGCAACGGCGCCAAAATTTGATAGGCTGTCGTACACCTGTCAAAAATAAATCCTGCAAAACCTTCTAATAATGTAGTAGGGTAAGTAGGGTCGAATCCACATAGAGATGGATGTTTTAATCTAGCTTATAAGGTATAGAGAAACTAAACAAGATGAGGAATACTTGAATTAACTCTAAACTAATAAAAATATGAAAATCAAACTAAAAAGATCTAGGGCAATGGTTCACCTTGTTTATACTTATAATCTATCAAAATATCATCAATAGTTCAATTAATCAGATATCTAGAGCACAGGTTAATCCTACGATCGGGTCTTAACGCTCTCAAATCAACATATGCTAGTATGAGCGCTCAACATAATCATATTTGCTAATTGTAGGCAAGCCTCTAAAAAGTACTATCTCTCGATCTATGACTTTTCATTAGCAATATTTAATCAGACAATTGATCAGATTGCAAGATTAACATTGAAAACACTAATCAATTAGAAATAACAATGACTAATGAAACCATCAATAAACATCCATCAAGAATTATAACATATAAACATGGATTCCCAAATCCTAGAAATAAAAACTACTCTATCATGAAATAAATAATAAAATCTAAATCTACAAAGAAAAGCATAATTAAAGAAAACAATGAAATAAAGAGAAGGAAATAATATAACTCATGAAAAATCAAGAACTAGAAAAACTAGGGTTTACTACTACAAAGGTAGAGAGAAGAGAAGAAGAAAAGTAAAAACTAAAACTAAGAAAAAAATAACGTGATAGAGGGAGGAGGAGGAGAGAGGTATCTCTAATCTAAAAAATATTCAATAACCTAATAAGACTAGGAAAGTAAGTTACAAACATAAGGAGGTCGAAATATCATTAAATGGGCGGAATTAGTGATTCGCGCGTACAAAAACAGATTCCAGCAAAAACAGTCCCAACTTCGGAAGGGCATAACTCCTTGACTAGAATTCTCCTCGGGGCGTGCAACCTATCATTGGAAAGCTCTTCAAGTCTAGTTTACAAATTTGCTGGAATTAATCGATTACAAGAAGCACATCAAAAGTTATGCTCAGAAGAGTAGACATGACTCCTTTTTCACATTTATTCTAATGATTTTCCACTTCGTTTTCGCTCAAACTCGTACTATGACATATCCATACGATCCTTCTGCATTGTAGTTTCTTTCTAAGTGCTCCTAATCCTCAAGTTTAGCTAATCATACTCCAAATACGTCCTCAATGCCTGAAATTCATCAAAAACAAGAAAATATACCGAATAGGAGTAGAATAACATAACTTAAGAATATAGTGCAATAATGAATCTAAATGCTCTAAAATGCAACCTAAATGCACCTAAAAACTATATGTAAATATGATTTATCAAACTCCCCCAAGCTAAACCATTGCTTGTCCCTAAGCAATAAGACATAGACATGGAAAAAGTTAGACAACCTACAATATAGGACTAAAATAGGGCTAAACACTCAACTGAAAACACAAGAGATATAATCACTACACAAACCAAGCATCGAAACAATCTCGAACAAAGCCGCATAGCATGTCATGTATCGCAATCGACTCTCCAATCATACCACATACCGTCTCTCCCAAGCTGGATTTAACAAAACCTGACAGACCTCACTATAGTTATGTGCACTCAAATCTCTCATGTGTTTAAGGCATAAATGATGACACTCAACCTAATCAAGTCGACTCAGATGAAGCAAATACTCTTTAACTTTGACTTTTTGACTAACTTAATACTCAACAAAACAATACACAATGACCAAGAGGACTTTTAAGGGTTGTAATGGGGCTGAGATTAAAGGTATGGAATAATTTGGGAATTGTGGTGGAAAAACCAAGAAGGGGGAGCATCATATAACTGAAAACATGACCAAGAAAGGTCACAACAACTCTGTGCAACAACCAACAATCTCCAAATATAATCAACAACCTTTTTCACTCAAGAAATTCAATCATAACCCTTTTTATTTCACTTTATTCGCAACTTTTTTTTTCACTTCTTTTTCATTTCATTTTTCACTTTTTTTTTTCGAACTTTCAATTCAATTTCAAAGCTCACTAAACATACTTTTCCATCCATCTAAACCACAAATAGAGCACTTCAATTCAATACAAACTGAACCAAAACTAATACTCGCTCCCCCAAGCTAGGCTTAGGACAAATATCAAATGAGGCCAAGGGCTTGTAATGTAGGTTTCAATTAAAACACAGTCGGGGAGGCTCAATGGGGCTAGAGAAAGGATAATATGAAAAAAAGAATAACTCTGGAGCTAAGATCATGAAATGAAACGCCTCAATCATATCAAAATGTATGCATTATCGAATATCAAGGAGTACAAAATCAAAGTCAAGATCAATGCGACAACTGAGGAACTAATCACACATGAAAGAACATAACTGACACAGAAACGTCAGTTTATAGGCACAGAAGCTCACTTTGGCTAGGGTGTCTGCATAGTCAAGTTAAATCAAACCAGAGGGAGATCAAATAATATTACCACAAACAATCAATTGCGAAACAATCGTGCTATGAAGAATCATGAACAAGATGAATGACGTGTAGTAAATGTAGTAAAATATCATCAAGGTTCTCAAAAAGTGTCAGCAATAGTCCCATAGATGCAAACTAAGATGACATGAAATCTAATATGAGATGAAATATGCTAATGCAACTACGAATGCAATACATTTTTTTGGTTACACGTAAACTCCCGCTCCTAGAGAGCGGTACAAACCGTGCAACATCCTAGAAAAGAAATAAAATCTACACTAGAAAGCAATAAATGATAGATTATTCCTCCCCCAAGCTAGAATCTGCAATGTCCTCACTGCAAGAAACAAGATTAGTGAAGGAAATATAACCAAACCCCAATAATCATCCAACACCGAGCACTCCCACAAACACCACAATCCACCACCAAAATACCACACAACTCCCAACAACCAACACAACAAAAGAAAGTTGACACATGAATTCAACAAGTATGATATCTCAAACGAAACTCCAAGCAAAAAATTGAAGGTCTGATCAAGAGCATGAACAATATAAAATATAAAAGCTTACAACCCCATCGAAGTGTCGATTAAGCTAAAAAAAATCTCATTGCATTCCCTCTTGAAGACCAACTTGAAACATTGTATTGCCAACTTGCACAATTCCTATAACAACCCTTAAACAAAACAAAAAAAAATGTTAAGAGAATGGAAAATGAATAAGAAAAGAAAACTAAAAAGAAAAAGGAATAAAATAAAATAAAAACAAACGACAAGAAAAAGGAAACAGAAAGAGAAGAAAGAAAGTCAAGAGAAGCAGGGGGGCTAGTGTGCGAACAAGACGGAAGCTGTGATGATGGTGGGTGGTGCAGCGTGAGAAAAACAGGGGGACGAAAGAAGGGTGGGCGAGTTGGCGATGAAACGCTGGTGCTGTGCGGGGATTAGAATTGCGAGGCGAGATGATAGTTGGCGGTTATGGCGCCGACGTGGGGCAGGACCGGCTGAAGGAGATGGGGAACGGGAGAAGGGGTAAGGGGTAAGGGTAGGAAGAAGAGTGGGCGTGAGGAGGGAACGATGAACGAGTGCTGGGGGTGAGTAAGCCAGCGAACGCTGACCAACCAGCGGGCTGGGCAGAGAGCTGCGGGTTGTGCAGGTGTGAGACCCGTTGGGCGATGGGTGTGTTCTGCAGAGGGGTGAGGGTGGTGTGTGCCGTTACGGTACAAGGGTGGTGACCGATGCCGTCTCAGGTGGGCGGTGATGTGTTAGAGAAAGGGCGAAGGCGTCGGGTTCTATGGTGAGATGGAGAGGGAGCCACGGGCCAGGCGTGGCGTGGGATGAAGCCCACGGTCTGGCCGTGGTGTCTACTGCCTGCTAGGCTGCTATAGTGCTACTGCTCTTTGTTCTTTTTTTTTTTTTAATATCCTTTTCAATTCCAATTTCCACCTACAATCACATGAACCAACAAAAACATACCAAACATCACAGAAAAAGAATGAAAAAGAGATAAAATTAAAAAGTACAGAACAGAAGAAAAAAAAATCAAAACTCGGGTTGCCTCCCGAAAAGCGCAAATTTAAAGTCTTGCATGACCGTTTAAGATTAGTAGATCACTCATAATAGTTCAATGCTCTAAGAAGCTTATCATACGTTCCTGCAAACATCTCAGAGCATATTATATATGAGTAAAAAGGAAAGATGAAAAAAATTAGTTCTAAAAATCTATGAAAACTACAAAAAGAAAAATCAAAAGAGAATTTATATTTACAAGAGAAAGAAGAAGAGAAATCATTAGTATTTTTACATGACTCAAAAGGAAGAAAAGAAACTAAGTGTACATTAGTTACATGATCATGCGAGTCATTCAAAAGGGAAGAAAGAAGGAACGATGGCGGATATAATGAAGGAGAAGAAGGAATAAGATCAAGTTTTTTAGAGAAGGGGACATGAGACTCAAAAACAGTATCAGATGGAACCGACAAAGACTGCATTATCTCACTCTCAACTTTAGACTCATATGCAAATGAAAAGTTTATCGAAGAAGTGTAAGACACTTCACTCTCAACTATAGATTCGTCGACATAGAGACACTCACTACCAACTTCACCAATTACACCCTTACCTTCTACTAAATTATCATGAGTCAAATCAACGGTTTCTCCTCTGAAGTATAATTCTCAACATCATTATTAGTATCATCAAGTATCACCTTTTGGTTACTAGATTGCTGCACAACAAGAAATTCAATAGAGTTCGCCGTGTTTTGGTAATCATGAGCCAATTCATTTAAATCATCATGTTGTTTAATAATATACTCTTTCATCATGTTAAAAAGTTCCCGACGCTCTGATGTTTCGGATTGAAAATAATTATTCACTTGAGGTTGATAAAATTGGGTATAATCAGGTACATAAGACTCATCAGGGTAATGGGAATATTTATAGGAATTCAGGCACAAATTTTGTACATTTTGACAATCATATGATGCATCATAAACATAATCATTCGCATTATAATACCCAGAATAATCATACTGCCCTTGATAATTAGAAAAAACATTCCCATTTGAACTATAATTACATGACTCCATGACAACACACTATAGAGAAGGATAAAAAGTATTCACAAAATGAAAAAAAAAATATATATATACAGTTTAATTTCACCAACAATAAAAACTAAATAAAACAATACCGTCTCCCCGGCAACGGCGCCAAAATTTGATAGGCTGTCGTACACCTGTCAAAAATAAATCCTGCAAAACCTTCTAACAATGTAGTAGGGTAAGTAGGGTCGAATCCATAGAGAGATGGATGTTTTAATCTACCTTATAAGGTATAGAGAAACTAAACAAGATCAGGAATACTTGAATTAACTCTAAACTAATAAAAATATGAAAATCAAACTAAAATGATCTAGGGCAATGGTTCACCATGTTTATACTTATAATCTATCAAAATATCATCAATAGTTCAATTAATCAGATATCTAGAGCACAGGTTAATCCTACGACCGGGTCTAAACGCTCTCAAATCAACATATGCTAGTATGATCGTTCAACATAATCAGATTTGCTAATTGTAGGCAAGCCTCTAAAAAGTACTATCTCACGATCTATGACTTTTCATTAGCAATATGTAATCAGACAATTGATCAGATTACAAGATTAACAATGAAAACACTAATCAATTAGAAATAACAATGACTAATAAAACCATCAATAAACATCCATCAAGAATTATAACATATAAACATGGATTCCCAAACCCTAGAAATAAAAACTACTCTATCATGAAATAAATAATAAAATCTAAATCTACAAAGAAAAACATAATTATAGAAAACAATGAAATAAAGAGAAGGAAATAATATAACTCATGAAAAATCAAGAACAAGAAAAACTAGGGTTTACTACTACAAAGCTAGAGAGAAGAGAAGAAGAAAAGTAAAAACTAAAACTAAGAAAAAAATAACGTGATAGAGGGAGGAGGAGGAGAGAGATATCTCTAATCTAAAAAATATTCAATAACCTAATAAGACTAGGAAAGTAAGTTACAAACATAAGAAAGGTCGAAATATCATTAAATGGGCGGAATTAGTGATCCGCGCGTACAAAAACAGATTCCAGCAAAAATAGTCCCAACTTCGGAAGGGCATAACTCCTTGACTAAAATTCTCCTCGGTGCGTGCAACCTATCATTGGAAAGCTCTTCAAGTTTAGTTTCCAAATATGCTGGAATTACTCCATTCTAAGAAGCACATCAAAAGTTATACTCAGAAGAGTATACATGACTCCTTTTTCACATTTCTGCTAATGATTTTCCACTTCGTTTTCGCTCAAACTCGTACTATGACATATCCATACGATCCTTCTGCATTGTAGTTTCTTTCTAAGTGCTCCTAATCCTAAAGTTTAGCTAATCATACTCCAAATACGTCCTCAATGCCTGAAATTCATAAAAAACAAGAAAATATACCGAATAGGAGTAGAATAACATAACTTAAGAATATAATGCAATAATGAATCTAAATGCTCTAAAATGCAACCTAAATGCACCTAAAAACTATATGTAAATATGATTTATCACTTAGCTAAGTCAAAGGGGTGCCGTTATGGTCCTATTGGTGACTAGCTTAGCTAGGTCAAAGGGGTGCCGTTATGGTCTTACAGGGATGACTAGCTTAGCTAGGTCAACGGGGTGCCGTTATGGTCTTACAGGGATGCTAGCTTCGCTAGACTTAATGATTTAGACTTCGTCCTATATGGATTTGGAATTGGATTGGGCTTGACATAGACTAGGGTTCACATAAAGATGCAAATGGGCCTAGATTTTGACAAGAGCTAGACTTATATGGGCCTAATATGGACTCTAACGCTAGCGTGCCTAATATGAATGCATGGACTCGAATTAGATGGACCCTATATGAATGCAAAATGGACTCTAATGCATATGGGCCTAGAATGAATGCAATTGAATTGGGTCGATTGGATTGAAGGTGCTTGGAATGGGCTTAGAATTTTCGAAATTCATTTTTGAAAGGAACCCCTTGTTTTATCTTTTGTTAGGAAAAGATGATGGATTAATTTTGAAAATGTTTTTTTTTTTTTTGGAATGTCGTGGTATGATGATGATTAGTAAATGCTTTTTGAAAAAGGTTGAATAGAAGAGGGTGTAGGATTGATTTTGAAAAATATAAGTTTTTTGAAATTGATTGAATATGATAAGGCAAGATTGACAGGGAAGATTAGTTGAACAACAGGAAGAAAATAGGAGGAGGTAGATATGCATGACAACTCTACCTCTACAATGACATTTTAGATGCATTTTTTTAGGACAACCCTCGACCTTGCATGAAAAGACTGATTTTTTTTTTTTGAATATTATACTGATGCAAACTTGTTATCTTAGACTCGAACAAAGGACAAAAGACCAATAAGCATGGGATGAATAGACTGCGTGCCACGCATCTGATGCACAATGCTCTGTGGCACGCTTATTGATAAATTGAGGATGGTTCGGGCGAAAACGACGATTTGTTTTAGACGCGCTTTGCAATAATTTCGGGCGTAAAGCATATTAGCAGGTGATAAGAGGTTTTTAGTGTGTCGTTAAGGCACCAAAAACTGCTTTTCAAACAATATTTATAAATCCTAACAAGCAATTACTAAGAATGTAGCAAAGGCAAGTCAAGGGTCGATCCCCAGGGAAAAAGGGACTAATTAAAGTCTATCAAGTCTAGACTACCTAATTGAAGGGTATTTGGGGGTTTGAAAAGATTTGGTAACAACTATGTCTAGCTAATAACAAGAACTAGCAAATAACTCGAATTAATGAATCAGATAGGAAGACACTAGAGTTGAGGTTACTAATATGAATAAGAATGGACAATGAATGTTAATGCGATTGTGAAGTAACGGAGACTATTATATACGATTTAGTTTTCCTCTAAAATACTCGAGTCCTCTCTCGAATGGTCCTCAAGAATAATCACTTAATCAATCAACTAAATCCTCTCTCGAATGGTCTTTAGTCAATTGATTAAGAGAATCGATAAATTCGGAAAACCCCTAATAAAGGATCCCCTTAATTTCAACCCAATATCTTGGCCTAGAAATTAAGTTGATTCTTGGGGATGATAAAAGAGTTCAAAATTTGATTTAAGAACATTTGAATTCAAAGTACCAAAGCATAAATGTGATCAATATCTATCCTAAGGTCTCAAAACACCAAGATCAATGCATAAACTTCTTCAAAACATCACAGTCACATCAACAAAACATTTAAAATCCTAATTCATACTTTCACCCTAACCCTAGATAAGAAACTACTCACTAATCATGGATTCTAGGCAATTAAACACAAAATCTATGACTAATCTAAGGCTAAACATGATTAAGAGATAATTAAACTAATAGAAATAACAATTATGAGATTGTGAGAATGAAGATCTAAAAAAAACTAAGAACAAGAACAAACACGAAAAGAATGCAATAAAAACTGAAACTTCAAATTAAATTCAATGAAAAGTACCTTGAATGTTATCGGAATCACAAAGTATGATTAATAAATATCAAATCTAAATAAAACTCAAGTGTTTATCTCTCTAGTATGAACCCTAATAATCTCTCTCAAAAGTAGAATAAAGCATAAGTTCAAAAACTAATCAACTCTTGTTTTTAGTGCCTAAGAGAAATACAATTTTCTCGCGGAAACAGGTGGTGCGGGCGCACCACTAAATTGGTGCGGGCGCACCAAGGCCACTAACTCAGATGGCCAATCTTCGCTGGGAAGGTGCGAGCGCACCATGGAGATGGTGCGGGCGCACCTATGAGCTGGTGCGGGCGCACCAATGTGTGCGGACAGTGCTAAGAGGGTGCGGGCACACCATGGAGCTCAAGTTAAGCTTCCTTTATTCCATTTTCGCGCGTGCAAACTCCTCGAAACTCCCGCCTATTACCGTATCTCCCAACTCTTGACCTTATAAAAGATCATACCTGCAATCAAAGCACGGGAAAACACGGTGAGAGCAAATGTACTAGAAATCCAGTCAAAATTGTCCGAAAATCTAGCGAAATGTCGCAATGATCAACAATGATCAAGTGAAGGAAAGAGAGAGAGAAATGAGGAAGAAAAAGGGAAGAAAAGGGTATAAAGAGGATCAAACCAAACCAAAAAGAGCTCATAAAGTACGTTAGAAACGCACTTATCAAACTCCCCCGAGCTTAGCATTTTGCTTGTCCTCAAGTAAACCAAGAATGAGATAGAAAGAAGAGAGGTGTGAAAAAGAGGAAAAAGAAAAAGCATGCAACATACTAATCTAAATGCTCTAAAAGCAAAGCTACAAAAATGACATGCAAGCTAAATGAGTTCATAACAAGATTTAGGAGACCAACTAAACACAAGAGGGAAGATGATTAGGAAGCACAAGAGTGACTTAAGGGATCTAAACCACCGGTCAACCGAGTCCCCTTGAAAATAGGCTTTCTAAAAGTGATTACTCACTCTTCTCCACTTCCAAGTCCCGAGTTTGACTCCCCCCTAGGGATGCTCAACCATAATAGCTCGCCTCTACCACATTTTGATGACCCTCATCATGACTTGCACAAAATCTCACCCGCCACTACTAATCGACCAAGTCCAATCTGGAAGTCAAAAGGGACTTTGTTTAGGTTGTAACGGGGCTAGGTTAAAGGGTGTGGATAACAATTTAGGATTGTGGTGCAAAAAGGTTAAAGTGGAGTACACGATATGGGGTAAAAATTCCCCCAAGTTAGTCCAAACACCAACTCAAATCGAAATTTCGCACATCTTTGATTATCACTTTGATTTTACTTTTTGAAACATTGATTTTCACTTTTTGAACACATTAATTTGCTCTTTCTTTCTTTTCAATAGAAATCCAAATGAAGCACTAAGAGCATTCTTTCTTTCTTTTATTTCCTTTGTCTTTCCTTTCTCACAATTTTCCTCAACTTTTGCAATTATACACGCACATCAATTCACTTTCAACCAAAGACTTAGTATCAAAATAACTTAACTCCAGACAAACTAGACATGTATTCCACTTTGGGGAAAGTTTGGCCATGACTTATTATGAGGGTTAAGCAAAACTAGGATAGAAAGGCTCAAATGGGTTGAGAAGCGGACAATTATGTAGGTATAAAGGCTTTTTGGCTTTGAGCTCCTATTTCTAGCAAAAAGAAACGCCCTAAATCATTCTTCTATAGGCTCGGTCTTATGCAATCTTGGGGAGCTAAAATGCAAGTCACAAGTTAGGTGATCAATGGTGAGGGTTGTAGATGAGTCTTACAAGGTTCTTGGCCCTCCTTAGGGGTTCACCGCACAAGGGACAAGGCAATCCAATCAACCAACTCGCCTAGTTTCAAAGAGACTCTACCAAAAGTCACCGATCTCAAAGATCATCTAACGTCACAACGAGGCTTCCAAAAAATCATCAAGTCAAATGCAAAGAAGGTCTTCCAATCAAGTTATGAACACTCTTAGCCACAAATTATACATGCAACTAAGCTTCCCTAAATGCAAATTTTTTTTATTTTTTTTTATGCAATGCAAAAATACCAAAAACAAACTACCAAAACTAAGCTAAAAACAAACTTCTAAAAACAAGCTAATAATAAACTATCAAAAACAAGCTATACAAGGGTGATTTGGATGAAAAAGGGGTGGGGGAAGAAGACCAAGAAGAATAACCAATCACCAAGTCAAACCCACAACCAATAGAACCCCGCCTAAATAACCACCTAAGACCCCAAACTCCCAAAAACATAGGCATGCATGCAAGGGCCCCCACGCTTAAGCAAAACTCCGCGCTCAGAGTTGCAAAAGGTGGGAGGGGGATGAGGGTCAAAAGGAGCACCTAAGAGTTCCCATCATTGCCCCCATCGGGAGGGGGGTTAGAAGGGAAGAATGCGCTTGGATACCCATCGGGATAGTAAGACGGGTAGTGGGGGAAGGGGCGGAAAGGTACCTCCTCGAATGGTCTGTCACGAGGGTTAAAAGCAGGAGGGTAGTAGGGGTGGTTAGGGAAGGGAGCCTCATGTCCGGAGTGGACATTGGCGAGATGAGTTCGCCAAGCCACTCGAGACACATGGTCAAGGTCAGTGCGGATACCATCAAGGGTAGCAGTGACCGCACGGTGGTTGGCCGCATGAGTGGCCTGCATCTGGTTTATGGCCGCCATGACGGAGGCCATATCAAAGGATTGGGAGGAAGAGGTCTTGGCCGCATCACTCACGGGAATGCGGTGCTCGGACCTCGGAACCCTGGGAGCCCTCGGTACCCTCTCCATTGTGGTGGACTGAAGGTAGGTCATATCAGCGCAATGAGCTGGGTCAATAGGGGAAGGGGGAACCCGCCATCGATTACAGTCAGGCGGGGGGTTCCAAATGAACTCAGTGTCCATATAACAGTAGGGTCTCCCTCCCACTAGCCAAATGCAACTGGTCTTAAAAAAACCACGCAGAAATTTCATCTGCTGAAGGGCCGCACCATCCAATAAGTTGGACTGACCAACAGTTGGCACACTTTCTTCTAAGCGGGCCAGGTCATCGTCCAACGAAAGATAAGACGCTAGCCAGGTGATCATTCCACCACAAATGATCTCCCCAGCTAGCGTAGTACCCCCCCTAATCTCTTGCAATCGATTAAGGAAGATAACTGCAAAGTTGATTCGGGCGTTATGGTGGGCCCCATCAGTGGCCAACCATAAAACCAACAGCTCCTCCTTTCTCAATTGCCCGACTTCTTGCTTAGGAAAGAAGGTGTAAACCAACATCCTATTGAAGTAGCGGAGAGCAGGATGGATAATCTCAGAAGCCTTGGACGAATTCGTCCGAAACTGAGTGGTGCCATCAATGATCTTGGCCCACCACTCTTGTTCATTGTAACCCTCCTAAATTCTTGAATAGGGGGCATCACATGGGGCAGTAGAGTCCGTCCCCAATGCTTCACATAACTCGTCAAAAGACAGTGTTCTGACTTGATTAAATAGACGAGCTTGAATTGTCTGAGCACCGTATTCTTGCTCCCTACTTATGTTCAACGAACTCAAGAACTCAAGAGTTAGTTAGTCATAAGTAGGTTCCCGAACTTGAAGGAAGTTCGACAACTCTAGATTTCCTGCCATTTCCCTTACTATCATGTCGATTTTAAGGTACCGGCAGGTACCAGAGTAATAGAACTTCGTGGGTCGCAGAGTTCGGTTCAAAAGCTGAGCAAAAATTTGACGGTGTGCAGCATTCGAGAATTTGAGTGGGTAGATAAGAGGGGGATTAGAGCTAGAAGAGGGTCCTTGCGAGGAGGACCCTGTTTTAGCTCTCTTAGCCCTAGAGGAGGATCCTACGCCACTTTTTTTCCCATAGTGCTGTTATAAAAACAATGTGAAAAAAGATTTTCTTTGAAACGGGGAAAAACAAAGGGCGTGGCCGTATCAGAGGGACTCTTCAAAATCTTTGGTCAAACAAATCACCACACTAATAACACACAAAAACCTAAAAAGAAAAAAACTACCAGCACATAAGTCCCACAATCAATAGCAACGAAGTTGCTAACAAGCAAGAATTCGATTCTAATCCGAAAATTCAATCAAACTCACACAATTCTCCTACTCACACAATCAACAATCCAACAACATGTTTATCAATACTTGCTCAACAAATCACTTCAAATAGTTCAATTTAGTTCACAAAAATCTCATAGACTATGAAATTTCCACAAAGAACAACTAATTAAACTAGTTCATCACAACACCAATCACAAAGTTGGGCAAAATTCATGAACAAACCAAAGCTAGGAGTAAAACAAGCATGCAATCAAAAAGAAAACAAACTTGTAGTCCAAACAACAAGATTATCTATGAAAAACAAGAGGTTGGAAGGAGATTACCAACTTGGAGATGAAAATCCCCAATTTTGAAACCCTAGAAATCCAAATCTTGCCAAACCCCCAAATTTGATGCACTTGAGTGTTGTAGAGAGGAAAGAGATGAGTTTTCTGGTGAGAAAGTGGCCGGAGGTCGCCGAAAAGCCGTGGTGGTCGCCGGATCTAGAGATGTGGAAGTGAGAGAAAGTGAGTGAGTGAGAGAGATAGTTCGAAAATATGAGAGAAAAGAAGTCAGAGTGCCCAAAAAAATAGAAAAAACCGTGATTTTGGCCTCAGACGGGTTTGGTGCGGGCGCACCAAACTTACTACCTGCTGTTGAACTTTGCAGGGTAATTGGTGCGGGCACGCCTATACGTGGTGCGGGCGCACCGTTCAAAATTTCCGAAAGAGTTTTGAACGGTGCGGGCGCACCTCGCGGGAGGTGCGGGCGCACCAATGCTTCTGTGTTTTGTTACCAACTGTAGACTAAATGGTGCGGGCGCACCTATATGTGGTGCGGGCGCACCAATATGTGGTATTCGAAATTTCCTAAAAAATTTTAAATGGTGCGAGCGCACCTCATATTAGGTGCGGGCGCACGAATGCTTCTGTTTCTTTTCACCCACTACAGACAAAATGGTGCGGGCGCACCTCTATGTGGTGCGGTCGCACCATTTCCTCTGCCAAAAACCTCTCAAGCTCAAATGAATGCTCACTGTTAGCCGGTAAAACAAAAATCTAAACTAAAAATGAAAATAGAAAAAGAGAAACGGGTTGCCTCCCGTGTAGCGCTTGTTTTAAGTCATTAGCTTGACTAAAAGGATATGTTCTTCAAGAGTAGCGCTCGGGCGAGCGAAGGATCAAGCAACCAACAGAACCGATGGCTTGATTATCGTGGTAGATCTTCAATCTTTGACCGTTCACCAAAAACGGACCATTCTCGCCCAAAATCTCATAGGCTCCATAAGGCGTAGTCTTCAACAATTGGAAGGGTCCCGACCACTTGGACTTTAATTTTCCGGGGAAGAGCTTTAGCCTTGAGTTAAACAACAAGACTATGTCTCCAACCTGGAAGTCTCTTTGCAGAATCCGGTGATCGTGCCATTTCTTTGTTTGCTCCTTGTACAGTCTCGAGCTCTCATATGCATCAAAGCGGAGTTCTTCAAGCTCCGCTAGCTTCTCTTTCCGAGCATCTCCCGCCAAGTGCCCACCAAGCCTTGTGCTCGAGTTCCACCGGCAAATGACATGCCTTGCCATATACGAGGCGGTAGGGAGTGGTTCCTATAGGCATCTTGAAAGCCGTGCGAAGAGCCCAAAGAGCATCATCTAGATTCAAAGAGCAATCCTTCCTTGTTTTATTTACCACTCTCCCAAGGACGTTCTTCACTTCCCGGTTAGAAACTTCAACTTGGCCTGGAGTTTGGGGATGATAAGGAAGTCCGAATTTGTGATTCACCCCGTACTTTTTCAAGATGGCCTCCAGTTGCTTCTTGGCGAAGTGTGAACCGCCATACTTATCAATACTCGAGGTACTCCAAACCTCGGGAAGATGATCTTCTTAAGGAGTTTAGTCACAACCTTGTGGTCATTGGTGGGGGAGGCAATGGCTTCAACCCACTTAGTTACGTAGTCGACCGCAACAAGAATGTACATGTCGCCCAAATAAGGGACAAAAGGGCCCATAAATTCAACTCCCCATACATCAAATAGCTCAACCTCCAGAATGCTTTGTTGAGGCATCTCATGTCTCTTCGTGATGCCGCCACTCCTTTGACATCTATCACAGCTCAAAATAAACTCACAAGCATCTTTTTGCAATGATGGCCAAAACATACCACATTGGAGCACCTTAGCAACAGTTTTGCTTGCTCCACCACCTCCACATGCCAAAGTATGGCAATGATTCAACACCGAATTGATCTCATGATTGGGTACACACCTTCTAAAAACACCATCGGCGCACTTTTTAAACAAGAGAGGGTCATCCTAATAGAACCTCGAAGCCTCCTTGAATAATCGCTTCCGTTGTTGAGAATTAAAACTATAAGTTCAATCCCACAAGCCAAGTAGTTCGCATAGTCCACGAACCATGGAATCTCATTATTCAGAACGGCGAATAGTGCTTCTTCTCTCAAATCTTCTTCAATAGGGGTATCGTCAGGATCCGAGACCTTCTCATCAAGAGGGAGACGAGAAAGGTGATCAGCTACCACATTCTCCGTCCCCTTTTTCTCCTTCATCTCAAAATCTAACTCTTGAAGAAGAAGCACCCACCTAATGAGTCGAGGCTTGACATCTTTCTTACTCATCAGGTAACGGACCGCAGAATGATCCGTATACACAATAGCTTTGTTGCAGGTCAAGTAAGACCGGAATTTGTCAAATGCAAAAAACTACGGCCAACATTTCTTTCTCCGTAGTTGCATCGCACATCAGTGTAAAAGGCAAGCTCCAATCCGGAGCTTGCACAATGGGGGCAGAAGTGAGGGCCTTTTTTAAAGTTTCAAAAGCCTTAATACAAGACTCATCTAACTCAAAATCTACATCCATTTGAAGTAGATTCGTCAATGGTTTGGCTATCTGAGAAAAATCCTTGATGAAACGCTGGTAAAAACCCGCATGTCCAAGGAAAGCATGAACTCCCGTCACCGAATTCGGTGGCGGAAGTTTCTCAATAACCGAAACCTTTGTCGGATCCACTTCAATGCCCTTCTTTGACACTTTATGCCCAAGGACAATGCCTTCCTCGACCATAAAGTGACATTTCTCCCAATTCAGGACGAGGTTCGTCTCTTGACATCTTTTCAATACACACTCAAGATTAACCAGACATGTGTCAAAAGACGAACCACACACACTAAAATCGTCCATGAACACCTCAATAGAATCTTCTAGCATGTTAGAGAAGATTGTTGTCATACACCTTTGGAAAGTAGATGGGGCATTACACAAACCAAAGGGCATCCTTCGATATGCGAATGTCCCATACGGACAAGTAAAAGTGGTTTTCTCTTGGTCATCCGGATGAATAGGGATTTGAAAGAATCCGGAATAACCATTGAGAAAACAAAAGTGTGAATGACGAGCAAGCCTCTCCAACATTTGGTCAATAAAGGGGAGAGGGAAATGGTCCTTGTGGGTGGATTTGTTTAACTTCCGATAATCAATACAAACCCTCCACCCGGTAACAGTTCTAGTTGAGATAGTTTCTCCTTTCTCATTCTCAACAATAGTCATGCCTCCTTTTTTTGGAACTACGTGAATCGGGCTCACCCACTTGCTATCGGAGATAGCATAGATGATTTTCGCGTCACGCAATTTCATAATCTCCTTTTTTACAACCTCTTTGAGATTAGGATTGAGCCTTCTCTGATGCTCTATGGATGAGGCATTACTATCGATGAGATGGATACGATGCATAGCAAGAGAAGGGCTTATCCCCTTAAGGTCATCTATCGAGTACCCAATGACATCTTTATATTTTTGTAGTATCTCAATCAATTTTGATATAGAGATGTCATCAAGACTCGAATTGACAATAACTGGATAAGTACATGCATCATCAAGAAAAACATATTTAAGAGAAGAGGGAAGGGGTTTGAACTCTACCTTGGGAGGAGGCTTAGAACACTCCTCTTTGTCAATGGATGTCACGAGAACCTCAAATGCTTCATCTTTTGTCTCCTCAATAGTAGTGTCAAGAAACAATGAGAATTCTTTCACCTCTTCCATGTCCAATCTCGGGGCTTCAGTAAGAGAAGCATACAACTCATCCCCGGTGTGAATCACACTCGCAGCATCCTCTATCTCATTCTCCACTATGTTGACTTGGCAAATTCTCTCTATCATGGGCCTCTTCAAAGTCTTAGAGAACTCAAATACAACCCGCTCATTGGCTACCTCAACCGTGATAGTATCATTTTTGCAATTGATCACGGCTCCCAACGTCTTTAGAGCCTCTCTTCCAAGAATAAGAGAAGTCTCCGGATCTTCCTCCATATCCATCACCACAAAATCACAAGGCACAAATACATGCCCAACTTGAATTGGTACATCCTCCAACTCACCATGGGGGACTCTCACAGTGCGGTCCGCCAATTGAATAGTTTTCCGTGTCGAATGAAGAGGAAAATTAAGGTGCTTAGCAATAGACAGTGGCATCAAACTCACACTCGCTCCTAAATCGGTCAATGCACCCTTGGGCTCTAGATCACCTATTTTCACCGGCAAGGTGAAACTCCAGGGGTCTCTTTACTTCTTAGGCATAGCACGTTGCACAAGAACACTCACTTGATAGGGCAAAGTGATAAGCTCATCTTCAAGCTTCCGTTTGTTGGAGAGGATCTCCTTAAAAAATTTAGCATATGCCGGCATTTGAGACATAGCCTCAAGGAATGGTATGTTGATCTGTAGGCTCTTCATCACATTGAGAAATTTGGTGAACTTGTCACTTAATTTTCTCTCGACCAACCGCTGAGGATAGGCAATCGGAGGCACATAGGTCTTTGTTGGTGGAGATGATTACAGTGGCGCTTTATCACCAACTTGGACTTGTGTCTCATCTCTTTCCACATTTTCTTCTCTCTCGCCTTCCTCAACTTCAACTTCTTTCTCAATAACCTCACCTTCTTCATCCTTCTCTATCTCCTCGGTTGGCATCTTGGGACCCTCGTAACTTGTTCCCGACCTCAAATGAATGGCTTTGGCTTGATGCAGGTTGGGGTTAGGAATAGGTTGGCCCGAAAGTTGATTTGTGGGAGTAGAAGGATTTTTCTCGGCTACTTGGGCAATTTGGGTTTCAAGCATTTTATTATGGGCTTGTAGCTCTTGAAACCTTTGCTCATGGTTTTGGAGGATTTGGTTCATGGATTGAAGTTGTTGGAGAATTTGGAGAGAGGTTGGATCGGGAGATGGAGTGGGTTCGGGATTTTGTTTGGGAAACGGAGGGTTAGAGGGAGGTTTTTGGGTATTGGCTCTTTGATGTGGAGCTGGGTAGACATGAGACCCTTGTGAGGATGAACCACCTTGGTTATAGTTTGGGTTATACCCTTGCACATACCCTTGATGTTGACCTTGGTTGTACCCTTGTTGAGGTTGATTCCATCCTTGTTGAGGTTGGATGAAGCCTTGATTGTAGTTTTGTTGGGGTTGTTTTCAACCTCCTTGCTGATTGCTTCTATACTCTTGGTTTCCTTGGTAACCATCTCCTCTAGAGTTGATTGCTGCCACATGCTCCGAATTTGTACCTCCACAATAAGATGTATCATGATTAGTACCTCCACAAATATCACTAGAAAAAGAATTTACCTGTGATGGATTAGATGATGCGAGGTTGATCTTGGAGAGCTTCTTGTCAAGTTGATCCATCTTAGCTTGAATTTGATCCATGGGATCTAATTCAAACTTTCCACTCTTCTTAGGTTGAGCACCTCTTCGACGTCCACCCCATGAATAGTTCTTAATTACTTCTTTAATGGTGGACTCAAGTTGATCTTGCAGGATCTTAGAAAGTTGACCTCCCGCTCTAGCATCAAGGTTGGCACGTGATATAGGATCAAGGCCATCATAGAAGAATCACATGAGTAGTTTCTTGGTGAACTCATGGTGAGGGCATGAACGGCTCATCTCCTTGAACCGCTCCCAAGCTTCCGCAAGCGTCTCATCGTTCTCTTGCTCAAATGAGGAGATCTTCCTCCTTATGTCTGCCGTCTTCCACTCCGGGAAGTACTTCTTCAGAAAAGCCATTGTGACTTCCTCCCATGTAGTGAGGGAGTTAACAGGTAAACTCTTGAGCCATGATTTTGCTTTTCCGGTAAGAGAAGACCAAAACAAATGCATCTTGATGTAGTCTGGAGAGACGTCATTTGTGGTTATCATGGCACAGATCTCAAGAAACCTGTCAAGATGGTCCAGAGGATCTTCATCCGACCCTCCACAGAATTGTTCTGCCTTCACCATCCGAGTGAACTGAGGGTGGATGCTGAAATTTGTAGTAGTGGTGGGGAGTCGAATACCACCTTGAAGAACATAGGAACCTGGATTTCCGAAATCCCTAAAGAGTTGTGGATTTGCTTCACCCATTTCTGACTGAACTTCGCTTGTTGTACTTGAGGCTGGTGAAGATGGTTCAGAACCCAAAGACAAATCTTCCAAATTTTTCCGAAGCTTTCGCAATGTACGGTCAATTTCTGGATCTAGAGGAAAGGTGGGTGAACCATGAGCTCTTCTTCTCATGTAACAACAACAAGGCTAAGTAGAGGATTAGCAAATAACAACCACAGTCAAAAAGAAAAGAAAAAAAAAAACAACTAAGCAAAGCTAAACTAAAATAAACTTCAATTAATAGCACAATTTCCCCGGCAACGGCCCATTTTGATAAGCGGTTTTTAGTGTGTCGTTAAGGCACCAAAAACTGCTTTTCAAACAATATTTATAAATCCTAACAAGCAATTACTAAGAATGTAGCAAAGGCAAGTCAAGGGTCGATCCACAAGGAAAAAGGGACTAATTAAAGTCTATCAAGTCTAGACTACCTAATTGAAGGGTATTTGGGGGTTTGAAAAGATTTGGTAACAACTATGTCTAGCTAATAACAAGAACTAGCAAATAACTCGAATTAATGAATCAGATTGATTGACACTAGAGTTGAGGTTACTAATATGAATAAGAATGGACAATGAATGTTAATGCGATTGTGAAGTAATAGAGACGATTATACAAGGTTTAGTTTTCCTCCAAAATACTCGAGTCCTCTCTCGAATGGTCCTCAAGAATAATCACTTAATCAATCAACTAAATCCTCTCTCGAATGGTCTTTAGTCAATTGATTAAGAGAATCGATAAATTCGGAAAACCCCTAATAAAGGATCCCCTTAAATTCTACCCAATATCTTGGCCTAGAAATTAAGTTGGTTCTTGGGGATGATAAAAGAGTTCAAAATTCGATTTAAGAATATTTGAATTCAAAGTACCAAAGCATCAATGTGATCAATATCTATCCTAAGGTCTCAAAACACCAAGATCAATGCATAAACTTCTTCAAAACATCACAGTCACATCAATAAAACATTTAAAATCCTAATTCATACTTTCACCCTAACCCTAGATAAGAAACTACTCACTAATCATGGATTCTAGGCAATTAAACACAAAATCTATGACTAATTTAAGGCTAAACATGATTAAGAGATAATTAAACTAATAGAAATAACAATTATGAGATTGTGAGAATGAAGATCTAAAAATAACTAAGAACAAGAACAAACACGTAAAGAATGCAATAAAAACTGAAACTTCAAATTAAATTCAATGAAAAGTACCTTGAATGTTATCGGAATCACAAAGTATGATTAATAAATATCAAATCTCAATAAAACTCAAGTGTTTATCTCTCTAGTATGAACCCTAATAATCTCTCTCAAAAGTAGAATAAAGCATAAGTTCAAAAACTAATCAACTCTTGTTTTTAATGCCTAAGAGAAATACAATTTTCTCGCGGAAACAGGTGGTGCGGGCGCACTAAGGCCACTGACTCAGATGGCCAATCTTCGCTGGGAAGGTGCGGGCGCACCATGGAGATGGTGCGGGCGCACCTATGAGCTGGTGCGGGCGCACCTAACTGACTGATAATAAGGATGCCCAATATGTGGACGGTGCGGGCGCACCTATGAGCTGGTGCGGGCGCACCAATGTGTGCGGGCAGTGCTAAGAGGGTGCAGGCACACCAGGGAGCTCAAGTCAAGCTTCCTTTATTCCATTTTCGCGCGTGCAAACTCCTCGAAACTCCCGCCTATTACCGTATCTCCCAACTCTTGACCTTATAAAAGATCATACCTGCAATCAAAGCACGGGAAAGCACGATGAAAGCAAATGTACTAGAAATCCAGTCAAAATTGACCGAAAATCAAGCGAAATGTCACAATGATCAACAATGATCAAGTGAAGGAAAGAGAGAGAGAAATGAGGAAGAAAGAGGGAAGACAAGGGTATAAAGAGGATCAAACCAAACCAAAAAGAGCTCATAAAGTACGTTAGAAACGCACTTATCAGCAGGCAAAAATTGCAATCACACATAAATGTCAGGTAACATGGATGCAAAAGTTCTCAACCTAAAGTCCAGTTCTACATTCGACTACTGGTCAGGTTTAGGTTAAGGCTGAAAGGATCCATGATTAAGAGTTTGATCCCACGCTTCGTACCCCTGCTTAAAGAGGTGGCCACGTGTAAGACGCACTCCAGTCTCAAGTCAGGAACAAGAGAACAATGCCATAGTTGGGTAGGTTTGCTTATGACTAAAATCCAACACTATCGCTCAGGAAGCTTTTTGGAAGGACAAAGCGGAAACCCCCCGAGGGTGACCTTACACATAGAACATGTGCTAATGAGGCAAGGTAGATTGTCTTTATGGTGGCTGAACAATAGCTATGCACATACAAAACAGTATATTATTCTAAGGTATAAAAATAAGAATGAATCGTATTTTTCAAGTTTCACCCACTCATTTTAATTTTTTTTTAAAAAATCCTCCCCAGTGAAGTCGCCAAATTGTAGGCGTGGATTTATTTTGCCTACGCGGTGTGAGCGCCTATTAGATTTGACTACCCCACTGTTAAGGTTTTATTTAAAATTGTTTTGAAAGAAGTCGCCAACAATTCTTTTTAGGAAGAATCATAAACCTAATTAGATATAGGAAAATCATAGGGACAAATTATCCAATGTAGATTTCCCCGTCCTGACTCCACAGATGGTCAAAATGAACCAAAGATTGAGTTCGGGGGTGAGGGTACAATATAGTCAGGAACTATATTGCCCATTGCTGGCCTCTACTAAATATCGATTCATTGCAGATTTTATGCCAAAGAATAATCATATAATGTTTTATACACCCTAAAAATATTTAGTCTAAATTGGTTCAGGAAACGCATAAAAAGACTATTTTTTTAGTGATATGTTATTAGGTAATCAATATTACAGGGAACCTAGCAAGTTGTCCAAATTAATCTGATTAATATTAGAACAGCTCTTTAGGTCTTTGATTAACAAAAATAACATGTAGGGTGATAAAAGCAATAAAGCATGGACAATCATATTACATGCATATAACAATCAAGCAGGCATATAATATACAAAGGCATGAATAATAATAATATGAAATATAAAATAAAGTATAGATAAGAGCTTAGAATATACAGTATAGCGATTTTACATTAAAGATCTACATCATGAAAGAAAACTGTTAGTAACTTCAATATAAAAAATAATTTATTTAAGGACCTTCAGGATTATACCGTGGCTTGGGTCTGCGAGATTGACAACCTTCGGGACGAGCAATCGTGAAGCCTGAAAATCTGAATGTATGAAAGTATGTAGATTGAATGTATTTGTGTTTGAAAGTTATGAGTTTTTGTAGAGAGAGTGTATAATTCGTAGAGAGGTTCGTAAGATATTCGTCGAGTTCGAAGTGTGTTAATATGAAAAATCCGTTCTTCAATCTGTACGAAAATCAGTCCTATTTATAGGGAAAACGACACTGCGCCTCACGCGCTGGCTGCGTCTGGCGCAGCTGACGTGGCAAGCGTATGACGCGGCATGACCAATAAAAAGTGTACACGTGGTACGCGCTTTTAAAAAGATAAGAAAGAAAATTCGCGTCTCAAGCAGAGCACCGCGCTTGACGCAGGACTCTGAATGATTCTGACACAGTGGACAGAGCTGCGCCTGACGCACAGACGTGCGCCAGGTGCAAGGCCCTGCGCCAGGCGCACCAGCCTGGCTCCTGCCATGCCTTTGCCAGCTTTATTTTAAACACGTTTTAAAAGATTTCTTTATCCTTAAATTACGGATATCTGATTTTACGGGATAAAATCTGATTTTGACTTAAAAAATATATCTTTTGAAAATATTTATTAATTAAAATAAATCAATTAATTATCAATTAGGCTTTTCAAAGAATTAGGCTCAAATACAATTAATTACCATGAATAATTAATTGGGCTTTAAGATAGGACTTTTAACACTTTTCGAAATAGTTTTGAACGACTTTTCAAACTACTCTGCCCTTGGGTCGGACCAATTAAGACCACAATATGTTTCATCATCAGATACTTAAATGGGGAGACACGATTATGTGTCTACACAAAGTGATCGTCAAGTGCTTTATAATGGTAAGACCAACGCATACTTGGTTCAAGTGGGAGATAAGCGCTTGTTGCTGCAGCCCTTGCCTCCTCGTCCAGCCATCTCACATCTATCTACATCTCCGCAAGCGCCTAAGGCACAACCAACACTCAACACTGCCGAGACTTCTTCACACATTTGCTTGAGTTCGTGCTATCATATAGTGTTGGAATCCGCACGCAACAAGAAGGAAAGGCATAGATAAGGGTGATAGGGTTTGGTTGTCACTTACTGCACAAAAATTTCACGTTAATCATAAGTATGACGAGCCATTGGATGAGGGACCCTTTGAGATCCTAGAGAAGCTTGGGTACGAGACATTCAAGGTGTTGCTTAGGAATGGAATATGTGCTACTTTAACTTCTGCCGACTTGGTACATTGTTTTCAAGATGATGGAACTTGAGGACAATTTCGTTTCAAGAGGGGGAGTATGATGTGGACATGGATGACTTTTTTAAAGCAAGTTCTAGTTCTGTTAGGATAAGTTATGTAGTCTCCTAGGTGTGTTAGAAAACTATGTAATTTAGTTGTTTTATTCGCATTAGGATTCTTTTGCCTAGAGGTTTTTACCTTTCACTTAAAAGGGTTTTTCCTATTTGAGGCCTTATTTTATTTCTTGAGTTAGAATTACATTAGGAGTGTTGATTAGGAATGCCATGTGGTTTCTTTATTTTAGGCGTGTGATAGAGTGCTTGATCTCCAAGCAATCTCTAGTTAGTTATTTATGTTTATCTTTTAAGCTTTCCTAGTTCTAGTTCGAGTAGGATTACTAGTAGGCCTATTTATATTGCTTTTCATGCCATTAATAAAATCAGATCAATTTTGACAAAATATAGGAAAAATTGACAGGAACAGACCCAACTATGGGCGTTCCGCGATTTTCAGTCCCAACGAAGGATTATTTCAAAGCAGTCCTAACTATGCGTCATTTTTGTCAAAATTGGTCTCGTTTGACTGGTTACCAGTTTAACTGGTTATATTTTTTCTAAAAAAAATCTAAGTCATTTCCTTCTTCCTCTTTCTATCTCCTTCCTCCCCAGCCACCCTTCTGCCTCCCCTTCCCCTCCTACCTCTCTGTCTCCCTAGCCACCCTGAAATCCCCTCCCCCATCCCCTGCCAACACCGAAATTCTCTCCCCCTCCCATCCTTCCTTAGCAGCGCCAAGATCCACACCCGGATTGTACCCTCTCCTCCCTCGCTCAACATCACGTTGTGCCTCCAGCTACGAAGACACTATCAACAGAAAGAAAAGGTGATGTATAGACGCTCCAACCTAGAAATAGCTGAAAATCGTTTTTCTCCTCTGTCGAAAATCCCAACAACAACCGACCCACCCCACCCTTATTCTCTCTCCTCCGTTTTTCTCTCGCAATAATAGCAGTTAGATAAATAAAATGATATGAAATAATCTTAGTGAAAAGGCCAAAATTCGCATGTTCAAGCTAGATACAGTCAGATCATTGCCTATGTAAAGGATGAGGCCAAATATGCTTCAGAGCAGGCCAAGAAGGTTGCTGTGGACTTTTCTTTGCAGTCAACGTCCCATGAATCATATGTTTAGGCTCTTCTTCAAGCTCACGAGGTAGCTCTAAATGGTCTAAATGAGTCTTTTCAAAATCGTCTCTCTAAAGAGTTGTCAGCTCAGGCCTTCAATTTGGCAACTTTCTCTCCTCCAAATAAAATAATACCATCTTACTACCTACCAACTCTAACCATGGCGCACCATCTCTCACTACCAAATAAAATAATACTATTTTTACTACCTACTAACTCATATCACATCTACTTTTTCAATGAAATAATTATTGATAACCAAACAACAACTTATCATCTAAAACTACGTGCCCTGACAAGTGTCAAGAGTATTCTGGGACGGAGGGAGTAATTTTTTACTCATTTGGCAACAAAAGACATTGTAGCGAAAAAAGAAAAATTTAAGGTAACAAAATGTCTGTTGTTGCGATAAATATAAGAATTTATGGTGACAAAACATTTGTTGCTAAAAGTAACCCAATTTCACGGACTCCCGCCCAGTGGGTGTTTGTGGAGGGAAAGGAAAATTTCATTTATGGCAACAGTCTATTGCCACGATCTAAGTTGTTTGTTTCGATATATCTTTTTTAGTAACGACTTTTTATGTTGTTGCGAAAATTTTGTTGCCAAAAAATCATTTTCTTGTAGTGGCGCTTCAATTGGTTGAATCGACCTCCTAACTTCTTCAGGGTTTTATTGTCTCCTAATTTCTAGGTTTTTCTAAATTACTTGAATAAATTCTAGGGTTTAATATAATTGCTGACCAATCGAAGAAAGAGGAAGCATTGAGAGACAAATGTTTCATCTAAAACCCTAGATTTTATTTTTTGGGAAAACCTCGTATGTTGCTGATTCCTAAATGAAAAGTTGCGCTTTCTCTTAACATGGGCCGCGATTTACGTTGTAGCTTGGGTCGGTTCGATGAGTTGATTACTGTGCTTAAAGGAGCTATTCAAGTTCATCACTTCGCTCACTTCACTCTTCAACTCGCCATTGCGTTCAACAATCGCCTGTTCAACTCCGAAAAGGAGATCGATGTTGAAGAATTTTGTAAAAGTTAATCTGATTTTCGATTTTGTTTGATTCTTTTTCTTTTTTACAGTTTTGCAATTTTGTTCTGTACGTTTATGAGGTTTGGCAAGTTGAGGGGTGGAAGGTCTGTTCGGTTCCAGATTAGATGGTGGATCAGCCGCCTTGATGTTTGCGTTGCTACTAGACATTGGTTGGCCGGGTCATTTTTCGTGCTGTTGCTTTTTTTTCTTGATTGGTTATATTTGTGGGTGTGAAATGATTGTGTTTAATTGTTTAAAGAAGTCTTTTCGTGTTGTATTCATATACCTCAAATTTCTTTTTGCGCGTCTATTTTAGGTTCTGTGAATTGATGGTTATAATCTTGCATGATTTTGAATTAGTTTTGGCGAGTCTTGTTTTCCTGTTTGTGATTGTTTTGAGGTGTATGTGGATCTGAAGTTTATAATTTTGCAGGGTAAGTTGCTCCGCTAACTTTGTTAAGAAAATGTAAAATTGAAGGTCTTGCTGCTATTAGACTAATTTTAGAAGATTCAGTTAGAATTTGTGAGGATTTTTGTTGTTTGAGAAGTTATGTGCGATAACACCTCTTGCGATAGTTGTTTAGTGTCAATGAATTTTCTTCTAACTTTTTTTCTTTTCTATTAAATTTCATATTACCTTCAAATTAGCTTCACAAGTGTTCTTCAATTGACGAAAAACAAACTAACCGATGTCCTTCACGCAATTTCCTTGCCCGCCTTTAACTTTTGTAGTTTATGTGCTTGAATTTCTTCGTACCTAAAGATGATGCACGAGAATAATAATAGTTGTGAGAGTGCAAAAATAGATTTGGGCTCTTGTCGTTTATGTTGTTAAATTTAGATCCTCTTATGCTTTATCTACACTGCTCTATTTTACCCTCTCTGATCTAATATTGTCTTCATATTTGTTTGTATTTTTAGGAAATGATGAATTTTGTAAATGATGTTGTTCATGTTGATGCAGAATAGTCCCAGTTCACTAGGTCCAGATTTAAAGTCAGATGATGTAAAAGAGAGGTATGGGTTTACTTGGTTTGCTGGAGTCAAACTTGTTAAATGGAGTTACATTTTTGGCCTTTCTTTGATCCTTAGGTTTTTTCCTAGTTTGCCATAGCTCTTATTGGCAAAGCTTACTTGAAATCACGGTTAATTCTAGACTTCTAGTTACATAGTTTGTGTTTGGTGTCATAGTTTGTGTTTGGTTTACTTGGTTTAATTCAAGAGGTGATTTTGGTAAAAAGTAAAAAGCAATGTGGTGTAAGGTTCATGCTAACTTGGAAAACTATATGATCAGATGGTGATAAAGGGCATGTATAGGAGTAGTTCTGAGCTAGCATTGCTGGAAAGTTCTATTCTCTCTTTTATTTTTATTTTTCTTTTTGGGTGTTGAGAAATTTAGGGTTTTTCCCTTGGTCGAATAAGCTTTGAGTGCTACTATAAGGTTGTTCCATATTTAATTTGATGGAGCAGTCGCACGTTTTGTCTCTCCACTCCCTGTTTGTAAGTGTGTAGATGAAAATTATTATTTTATGTGAACTTACTGGTAAATTCGGAAGTTTATGAATTTAATTAGTCATGAAGGAATTAGATGGAATACCAACTAGCTCTTATAGTCACCTTTCCATAGTGTATCTATGTAGTTATGTGCACTTGACTTTACCATGGTTGACACTATTAAGATGAAATGAAAATTTGTAGGTGGATGAAATGAAAATTAGTAGGTATCTCCAGAGTCCACTTGAATTTCCATAGTCGTCGGTATGTAGAGAAAGTAAACCCCAAAATTAATTTACTCTTAACTTGCGCCGACCTAAGAACAGGGTAATCTGAAATTGCATGAATTATTTTTTTGAAATTTGCTACATAGTTATACGTTCATTTTAATGTGCTAAGAGAAACTAATGTGAATACAATTACTCAATGACCCTAAAAGTCCCAGTTTTCTTCCTTGGAGTCTCTTGCTAATGCAAGTTCCTTTCTTTATCTTTTTCATGTTTTTTAATCACTTTAGTCTTTTGTGCTAAATTATTGAATAGTCCATGAAATTGGAACTTTTGGAATGATGGGCACTTGATGTTTTCCCCACTAGTATAAGACAGACTTCCATACATTAGATTTATCAATGCATGGGGTTTTTGTGTACTAATGCTTCCTTTTATCATGTCTTCTTGAGCTCTTATTTTTCTTCTTTTGCTCTCAAATTACTTGAAATATTGGACTTGCTTTGTATATACTTTTTAGAATGTCTTTTAAATACCTTGATCAAAAGAATAAAGTAGCTCTTGAAGAAAAACCAACAGCAGATGTAGCTGCAGATGCTGCTCCTAGTTCAGTCAAGGGTCTAGTGCAAATTATTTTTGAATTTGAAGTTTACCGTGTCTTCTCTACTCTTGTATGTAATCACAAATGGTGTATATTTTTTCATTATACCTCATGTTAGAATATCTTGCTAGTGTAAGTCTCTTTTAGTGACAAAATGGACCTTGATGTTTTCTTCTCATGGAAATCAGATTTCTTAAGGTATGGTTGCCACAATAGGAACCTAATGAGATATTTGCTTTGAATTGTGTTTGGAACAATAATGGTGGGGTCCTTGACTTCAAAAATCTGGGCATGGGAGAAAGAAAGAGGAGCAGAGTTCTTTTATGATGGGGTAAGAAAGTAGCTTCATCTATATAAACTTTGATTTTGGATTCAAGACTATATGTCGTCCATTCCAGTCATCAAGACATATTTTAACCTTTTGGAATCGTTAATGAAGCTTTTTTGCGTAAATGTTCTATGTATCTTCCTCTAGTGAAACTGTTTTTCCTCATCAGTAAATAACACATGAAACATACTCCCTCAGCCCCGATTTGAGGATTCATTTGAGGATTCCACATTGAAGCAATAACTTAGTGAGTGGGAAAGGCATACGGGTTCCCGATTGAAGAACTAGAAAATTAGTATTTGGGTCAAAGGATCTATGCTGACACTGAGCAGTGGGTGTGTGCTTCACCACCTGATCTGCAACATTTCTTATTTTACCGATATGAAAAGGAATGCAGGTGTACATTTACCTGATAACAATTGTGTGAACCACTGTCTTTATAGTCACTTACAGACATGCACACACACGCACATGATGGCATGAAAGCTCATTTCTAGAGTGTCTAGCACTTTGTTGAATGTATGGAATTATTTTGCAATATCACGTGACAAGTTTGGATACATGAGTTTGTCTTTCTCGCGCTGCTCGCAGTTTACCCTTGGCTAATACTGCACCTCTACAATGTTTATATATTGGAGAAAGGATGACTTGTAAGTCTACCTGGTGGATACATCTGCCATTCTTTCTGTTTCTATGTGGTCTACATAAGCAACTTTTATTTCTTAATAATTTTAGAAGTATTGTCTAACTTTTTTAAAAAAAATTAAAAAACTGGAAGCATAGTTTTCTTATAATGATAAAGTTTCACGAGCTTTATGTAGTGGATAGATTTGCTGGACTGTCGGTTAATGCAAATTGAACGTTCTGATTCTTGGCAAGGCATTTTGGATGGGAAGGATAGTTATATGTAGGCTTGAGGTGAGTTAAAAATGAGTCGTATCTCGCTCATAAAGAAACCTACAAACACTAATGCCTTTTTTAATTTGGGTATTCTCCTCCTTATTGTGTGCTTGTAAAAGTTTGTGTTCTATTGATTATTGTGTGCTTGTAAAAGTTTGTGCACTTGTAAATATTCTGATTCTTGGCAAGGCATTTTAGATGCCTCTTCTTCCATGAAATTTTCTAATTTGGGTATACTTCTCCTTATTGTAGTTTGGAGATCTTGATTTGAGAATCGTTAACGCATCCACTTCACTCGGGGTACGCTGTTGCGACTTGGAGAGGTAACTGTTGGAGTTATTCCGAGTCCATTATATGATTTCTGTAATATTCAGGTGAGAATTAGTCATTAGGGATCTGATTTAGTTCACTAAAATTTTGATCTTTGATCCCTATGGCTGTGTATCCTTACATTATATATGTGTGATTAGCTTAGCTCATGGTTGCTATGCTGAGACCGATGTAATCTTGCTATGATAAAGATGATGAGGCTTCTGTCTTTTATCATTATTGTTATTTATAATTATATTAGGAAAATCGGCTTAAAATGTAGCAAGTATCCATGGTGTGTGAAATATACTAGTTTTTCAAGTTTATACTTTATAGTGTTTGGTGTATGAAGTAGCTTTTAAATTATATATGTTATAGAAGGCACTCATTTAGCTTTCGACTATCTTCGTAGCTTTAAGCTATCTTTTTTCGACTCCTAATTTTAGCTAGTTCACAGTAAGCTAGTGAAACTAGCTTACCAACTGAGTTACTTGTTCATCTAAATTTTTTGCTTTCCACCAATTTTATAGTTATTTTAAGCTTTGAACTAGTTTTGCGGAACCTTTGTAACTTTCAGCTACCACTTTCTCAGCATTAAATGGCCTTTTAAGCTAACTTTTATATGCAAGAGAAGTAAAGGAAAACACAGTAAATATATACTTATATCTGGGAGTTAAGATGAACTGTCTCATGCAGTTTAAAAGTTTGTCCTTTTGTCTGATAGACGAGAATGTATGTCCCAAGTTTTATGAGGAATTAATGTATCCTTGTGCAGGTAACCAGGGTATACAAGGGAAAGGAACATGCTGAAATAGAGTTCATGTTTAGTTGCTAATACGAGTTCTGTGTTTTTATACTCCAACATTATAAACTTGCTTCATGTTACATTTTATTTCAATTTTTATTGTTCTATTCTTATGCTTCTTCATAATATTTTATATTATTAGTGCATATTATCACGAAGTGTTGCTGCTGTTTAATTACATTTTATGAACTAGATTACAGTTTGCTAATTTTTACTGGTGCAATTGATTATATGTTATTAAGTTCTTATTTTGCAATGGTGAATACCATTATCATTTGGTCATTGTCATTAAATGTTGGCATAAACACTTAAAACAAGTATGATACTGTGATAATGCTCTTTCGGCTGCTGGTCTGCTAACATGTGCGATACCCGCGTAATAAATGCTCTTCCTGCTGCAGTGCGCTAGCTGATAGCTGGATTTCTTTTGTTTTAAGATAAGATACAAATGCTCCGGTTGAAAGGAAGAACCGAAGCATTTATTAGCTCAAATGCTTCGGTTTTCCCTTATAAAACGGAGCATTTAAGCTTTTTGCTAGTGAAAAAAAACTCAAATGCTCCGATTTTAATGACAACCGGAGCATTTAAAAAACTAAATGCTCCGGTTCAAAACAGGAGCATTTGTAAAATTCTCAAATGCTCGTGTGACGTCTGCTACGGGCCAAATACGGAGCATTTGTGGGCTTTTTAACCGGAGCATTTGAGTTTTTTTGTACTAGTGTGAGTACTACATAATAATAAAATACAAAACCTAACATGATACTAATAAACATTAAATCATAGATAAATAACAAATATTACAAAGTAAATGACTCACTATCTATCGAACTTGAATCCACAACCAATAGGTCAATTATAATTAGATTGGATAGTCAATGGATAGAGTTGTCCAAACCAAACCATGTCTTCAATTTAGAAGACGAAGTACGGGTGCGACTCCGTACTCCCGCGACCAACGATATCGAGGTACTAATTAAATGAAATAGAACACTGTGATCAATCCGGTCCCAAGAAAAGCCATGGGCTACCACCATGTACTCCAACTCATACTAGTCCAACACTTCAGACGTGTACAAGTCTAAAGCTTATTGCTATTCACTTTCCACTTTACGTCATTAATAAATTATTTACTTGTTGTGACACACAAAGTAAGACAACCAACATAAATATCATGAGTGTGCCATACTAGTCATCCAAATAACAAAACATCCAAGTAATAATACTCAAATAAAATTACAGCAACTTTAAAATACTTTAAACCCTCTTAAAAAGTGTTTTAAAACCATTTTAAACATTAAGACTTCAATCTTTAGTACCCCCCAGTATAGTACTACCATACTAGTCATCAAAACACTTAAAAATCCATACTTTGATATTTAAAAACCCAACATAAGTGTGCTAATAAAAATTCCAGCAACTCATAGTATCTTTAAAACCTTTTTAAAGTCAGTCTAACATAATTATAAATATTAGAGTACTCAATTTTCATAACTATAACATAGTACTACAAATTCCAACTCTTAAAACATTAAAAACCCATACTTTCATGCTTAAATCCTAATTTAAACATGTAATTTAAATCTGAAATTTAATTCCTTTACGAAACTAATTATATAATCAGAAATTTATATTTAAATAATCAAAGATACAAACTTTAATTTTAAAAACATCAAAACAATACTTAAAACGTTAAGCCTAAGCATTAAAATAATATAGAGGAAGAGAAAAACCTAGAGGAGAGAGAGGGAAAACACGGCAGCCAAGGAGGAGAACGACGCCGGCGCAAGGCAGCAGCGGCGGTGGTCGGCTGAGCGACGACGGTGGCGAGTGAATCGGGGGAGAGAGAGAAAAGTCGGGTGAGGGAGAGAGAGAAAAAGGAGTGTCGTGAGGGGAGAGAGAGGAAGAGAGAAAAAAGGGTGTTTGTGAAATGTGGAAAAATTGTTATTGAGGGGAGTATTTATAGTTTCCCCCATTAGGGGTCCAAAAGAGAATTGGGCTTAATGGGTTGGTTCAATGAAAGGTGATCATATAAAAGTTATGGAGGTTTGGGCTCCTCTATCCAATATTAAAATATTTGTACTTCAACTCAACCAATTAAATATTAAATATCTTTCAAGGTATGATTCAATAAAATATTTGATTATTTAAAAATATCAAATAATCCTTTGACTTTAAAAATAGTCAACACTTTATGAAATTAATTATTGAAATATGAAAACATATATAAAATACTTTAAATATATTTATAAAATTCATAAAATTATGGGGGATTACATAAAATATATTCCTTGTGAATTATTGTTGTTTTTGCCGAGATAGCAAAATATCATCGTTGAATTTAGGCGATATAGCTTTTTTCGTCAATCCTAGATCAATTTAACCGAGATAGTTGAATTGTTCATATCTTTTATTGCTGGTTTTTCGACCATTATTATACCTACAATACCATAAAAAAGTTCAATCTTATAAACATACAAAAGATCGAGTCGAACAAAAGAAAATCCACATCAGAGCAGGAGCTGGAGAGTTTAGAACTGAAATAGGAGATGTAGGCGTTGATTGATTAACACGATTGGTAACAATGTCGTTATATAGACCAGTGGGGTGAGTGAGAGAAGCAAAGGTTGAGGTAGAGTTAGATGAAGTGTGAGGTGATTCTGTAATCCCAAGAGTTTGAAATAAAGAAGGCCTAGGAGGGTTGTGTAATGGAGAATTATACCTTGCATTTGATGACTCACTGTAGACCCATAATCGCGTCCCCATTTAAGGATCCAATGATGAAACATATTGCGGTCTTAATTGGTCCGACCCAAGGGGAGAGCAGTTCGGAAAGCCAACACAAAACTATTTTAAAGTGTTAATGTTTATTTTAATCCTATTTTAAAGCCCAATTAATTACTCCTGATAATATTTTTAACCTCTCTACAAAACTCATACTTTCATACTTTTCAACACAAAAACACATACTTTTAGACATACACGTTCAGATATTCAGGCTTCCCGATTGCTCGTCCCGAAGGTTGTCAATCTCTCAGACCTAAGCCACGGTATAATCCTGAGGGTTCTTGAATAAACTTTTATTTTTATATTGAAGTTACTAACTATTTCTTCCCTGATGTAGATCTTTAATATAAAAATTGTTCTTTTGTTCATTCTAGCCCTTTTCTTCCTTTTTATTTATTATTCATATGTCTATGCATGACTGCCATGTTTTAATTCTTTCATCACCAACATGTTATTTTTGATAATCAAGATCTAAGAATTGTTCTAATATTAATCAGATAATTTGAACAATCTGCTAGGTTCCCTGTAATTTGATTGCTTAATAACATGTCATTAAAAATACTCTTTTTTATGTGTTTGATGAACCAACCTAGACTAATATTTTTACGGTGCTTGAAAACATTATTTGGTTATTCTTTTGCATAAAACTTGACATGAATCGATATTTAGTAGAGGCCATCAATGGGCGAACGTGTTTCCTGACCGTATTCGTACCCTTACCCCCGAACTCAATTTTTGGTTCATTGACCATCTATGGAGTCAGGACGGGGGAATCTACATTGGATAAGTCCCAAAGTTGTCCCAAGGTTTCCCTATATCCAATTAGGTTTATGATTTTTCCTTAAAGACTTGTTGGCGACTTCAAAAACGTTTTCAATAAAACCTCTATGATGAGGTAGTGAAATATGCACTCATCCAACGTAGACGATATAAAAACACGCCTACAATTTGGCGATTTCACTGGGGAGGATTTTTAAAAATTAATTTTTTAAATGAGTGGGTGAAACTCGAAAAACACGATTCATACTCTTTTTATGCATTAGAATAACATTATTGTTTTGCATGTGCATGACTATTGTTTTGCATGTGCATGACTATTGTTTAAGCCACCATAAGGACAATCTTCCTTGCCTCATTAGCTCATGATCTATGCGTGAGGCCACCCCCGAGGGGTTTGTGCTTTGTCCTTCCAAAAAGCTTCTTGAGCGACAATGTTGGATCTTAGTCATAAGCAAACCTACCCAACCATAGCATTGTTCTCTTGAACCTGAATTGAGAACTGGAGTGTGTCTTCACGTGCGCGAAGTCCACGGGCCAAGCTGTGTCAGGTGCACCAATGTTCGTCTACCACGTGGCCCTGTGTGTCACACAGAGTGGTACGCCTGGCGCACTCCTCTATGCGAAGCACATGTAGATGATGTTATCCTTTTTCAAAGCGTGTGCCACGTGTACGCAGCTGATTGGGCATGTTGCGTCAAGCGCACTAATATGCACCTAACACGTGTAGTTGTGTGTCACACAGAGACGTGCGCCTGGTGCACTTTCTGCGTGACGCGTAGATATTTGTTTTCCTATAAATAAGTCTTGATTTCCCGAATCAAAGACACGGTTTTTCTATACACTTTAACACTTCAACTTTTTTGTACTACTACTATACACTTCGACATACTTACAAAACCTCTGTACAAAGCTCATACTTCCATTTCAGCACAAAAACTAATAGTTTCAGACATACACGTTCAGATCTTCAGGCTTCACAATTGTGTGTCCCGAAGGTTGTCAATCTTTCAGACCCAAGCCATGGTATAATCATGAGGGTCCTTGAATATATCTTTATTTTTATATTGAATTTACTTACTATTTCTTTCCTGATGTAGATCTTTAATATAAAAATCATTCTTTTGTACATTATAACCCTTTTCTTCCTTTTTATTGATTATTCATATGTATATGCTTGATTGTCCTGTTTTAATGCTTTCATCACCCACATGTTATTTTTGATATTCAAGACCTAAAGATTTGTTCTAATATTAATCAGATACTCCCTCCGTCCCAGAATACTCTTGACACTTATCAGGGCACGTAGTTTTAGATGATAAGTTGTTGTTTGGTTATCAATCGTTATTTTATTGAAAAAGTAGATGTGATAGGAGTTAGTAGGTAGTAAAAGTAGTATTATTTTATTTGGTGGAGATAGAGTGTGGGCCAATGGTTAGAGTTGGTAGGTAGTAGGAGTGATATTATTTTATTTGAAAGGGAGAGAGTGTGGGCCAATGGTTAAAAGGTAGAAGTATTAAAATAATAGTCGGTCATATCCAAAAATAGAAGTGTAAAGCGTATTTTGGGACAGATGAAAAAGGAAAGTGTAAAGAGTATTCTGAGACAGAGGGAGTAATTTGAACAACCTGCTAGGTTCTGTGTAATTTGATTGCTTAATAACATGTCATTAAAAATACTCTTTTTTATGTTTGATGGACCAACCTAGACTAATATTTTTAGGGTGCTTGAAAATATTATTTGGTTATTCTTTTGCATAAAACTTGACATGAATCGATATTTAGTATAGGCCATCAATCGGCGAACGTGGTTCCTGACCGTATTCGTACCCTCACCCCTGAACTAAATTTTTGGTTCATTGACCATCTATGGAGTCAGGACGTGGAAATCCACATTGGATAAGTCCCAAAGTTGTCCCAAGGTTTCCTAATATCGAATTAGGTTTATGAGTCTTCTTTGAAAGACTTGTTGGTGACTTTAAAAACATTTTCAATAAAACTATTACAATAAGGTAGTCAAATACGCGTTCATCCCTCGTAGGCGAAATAAAAACACGCGTACACTCACCAACCTCAAAATTAGAATTAGCCCTCGAGAGATCTTGAAAAGCATTGAAAGGCTGTGTAATGTAGGCTGAATGAACACTTGGTTCAATTGTGTGCAAATCACCAGCTCTAGCAATATCACCTGGAGTAGGATAGTGAGAAGGATAGAACTCACCATAAGGATCTCCATCAAGCCCAAAACGACTTCCAGGAAATCGAGAAACCAAAGGTCTAGGAGATGAAGTAGCCAACATCCCTTCCATAGATGATGGAGAAAGTGCATCTTGCGAAGGAGAAGCAACATGCATGTCACTTTCATCTAAATTCTCATCACAGTTTTCATAGTCACTAGAAAAAGATGAAAATGGATTCGGGATATTGGTTTGAGGTGGTTCTTCATAAGGTTTTGATGGCGAGGAGATTAAGGAAAAGCATCAGTTTTATCTCTTATGAAGAGATTAAGTTGAGAATTGCGAAAATGAAATATGTCAGGAGAACCATTGATTAGATTTGTGTAATAGTGAGCATCTAAAGTCCCATAGAGATCTTTCAACCCACTCTTCTCAAATTTAGAAAGTCTATTGTGAATTCTCCTGTTAGCTTTAGAGACGAAGAAGAACAACACACGGTTGAATGACCAACACAACCACAAGATTTGCATAATTTAAAAACCCCTTCATGTAGGAACCTATAGATGCATATATAGCGGAATTTCAAGAAACATTTTCTTAACGTCTATCATAGGATCGCATACATAATAAGACATATGAATCATTCAATAAGGTTTAGATATACAACCTTTGTAGCATGATTTCCCTGTTGTATGCAAGTTTCGAAGATCTGAGAGCCACAAGTGTTGCTCCTCTAGTCAGTCCACGAGCACGAATTGAACACCAACGTCTGCTAGAACGAAAGAGAATAATTCTCTTGCTTTTAGGTGAAATAGGCGTCGGTTAGGGGGAATAGATTAGGTTTCACTAGCTCTCTTGTGAAAAGAAACCGCTTAATGAAGTGATGCCTAAATCCTAATATTATATCATATATTTAATAGAAGAATCCTAGGCAAATTCTCCTCAAACTCCCCTTTATGGTCGGCCAACTCAAGCCCTCTATTGAGCCTTGTATTTTTTTTGTCCA
The DNA here is from genome assembly GCA_947646795.1 of Beta lomatogona. NCBI lineage: Eukaryota > Viridiplantae > Streptophyta > Magnoliopsida > Caryophyllales > Amaranthaceae > Beta > Beta lomatogona. The sequence continues at coordinate 199,363 of CANSNZ010001460.1, read as the reverse complement.
ACTCGTGCTACAATGTGTGACCTCATAGGATTAATATATTTTAATTGTAGGCCAAGTCAATATTGTCCTACTAATCTTATTTATTCTCAAGTAAGCAAATACGATTACTAAAAAAATTAACTTTATCATCTTCATAATTTAATTCCTATTTATATTTAATAATTGTCGGGATGTCTGATGACATATTGCTTCAATCTCCCACTTGTCCAAAGGGACAAGAGTGTAATGTTAAATTCCTTAAGTCAATTAATGCGTGCCAACTTGGATAACACTATGTTATTCTCAAATTTTGGTTCCTTGATTGTTGAGTTCAGACTATTCAAATAAGGATTAACTCTTTAATTATATACCGCGTGGCCATGCAATTTTTTAGTTCTCGTTCATCAATAGGCCCAGACACCATTCCTATTTAATAGGAGGACTTATCATCTCTTGTATGACCATAGCTCCCACTAAATTATTAGCCCACATGACCAATGCCTTTATAACCTCCTTTTAAGATGTAACGTTTGACAGTGTCATGGTTAAATTAATTATATATATTACGATTATAAAGACATACTCATATATAAGTAATCCACTAAATATAGTAGTTAGATTCTACTATTAGAATCTAATTGGGTCAAGCTAAGCCTCAATGTATCAGATATACATCCATATAATCAACTAGACATCTCTATGTCTCCATAGCCCATGGAACTGCACTATTAATTAATTATACACTAGTCTTCAAATAAATCACTTATGTCCAATTTAGTGATTTAGACTACGGACTTTATATGAATTGTGATTTCAGTTCTCCTTATAGGTGTAACAACCCGTTCTTCCGAGCTGCTAATGAAACACACTCAACAATCATAAACTACAATTAACTTTTAATTAAATAAAATCGCATCGGAAAAATATCCTTAATTACACCAATAACTTGACTAAAATTCCCAAAATTATATACAACGAAATATAAATAACTATTATCGAATAAGCTATCTAGATATAAACTTAATCCATAACCTACAACGACATCTTGATCTTGCTGCACCTCCAACTATGAGCTCTTAATAATAAACCTGGAAATTCAGGGAAGAAAAACAAACAAACAAAATTCCAAAATGAGTGGAAAACATGTAACCTTTACTTCAGCCCGTTATAAACATTTTATTTATCAAACCATTTCCTTTCCCCTACAACGCTGGCATAGCTTATTCTCTTAAACAAAATCAGTGGCAAGTATAGGTTTTGGACAAACGCCGCCTCCAAGGTTCGTTATGGAGCACAAAAATACTACCCCCAGGGTTCGTTACGAGGCATAGCCGACCATATCAGGTCAAAAGAGTAACCATCCTCCACCATACCTTGCCTACTTTCTATTTTTAGTTTATAAACTAAGCCAGCAAAACAATTGCGTATTCATATTATCCATTAACTTTTCCACAATCAACACATTCATAACTATGAAATTCATAGAGAAGAATCAGATGTAATTATACCTCTACTCAAGAGTAGGGACGATAACAGGGAAGGGGAGCCATGATCCGATAAGAAGTGGCAAGGGTGTAGGCGGCGCGAGCAGCGACAAAGACAAACGAGATGACAGGGCACGAGAGAGAGAGAGAACGAGCACCATACACACAGCCTCAACGAGATGAAAACGGTAGAGCAACGACGCACACGGAAAAAGCCTCGGTGAGCAGTGGAAGAGCGTCGACGAGCTGAGAGGAAGAGGGGAATCAGGAGAGAGAAAATTTGGGGTTTGGGGCTTTTCACGGGTTGGGGGTTTTGACTAGCTTCGCTAGGTCAATGGGTGTCGTTATGGTTTAGATCAATGGGTGCCGTTATGGTCTTTAGGATGACTAGCTTCGCTAGGTCTAAGGGTGCCGTTATGGTCTTAAGGATGACTAGCTTCGCTAGGTCCAAGGGTGCCATTATGGTCGTAAGGATGACTAGCTTCGCTAGGTTAAAGGGTGTCGTTATGGTCTTAAGGATGACTAGCATCCTAGGTCAAAGGGTTTCGTTATGGTCCAAAGGATGACTAGCTTCGCTAGACTAAATGGTTTGGACGTCGTCCTATACGGATTTGGAAATAGACTGGATTAGACTTAGGAAACGAGCTCGGTCTTATATGGACCTAATTTTTTGACTTAGTCTTATATTGGTTTGAAGTTAGACTTGAAAATGCACATGGGCTTGGCATTGGAAATGGATTAGAATAGACTTGGACTGGACTTGACATAGACTAGGGCTCACATAAAGATGCAAATGGGTCTAAATTTTGACATGGGCTAGACTTATATGGGACTAAGATGGACTCTAATGTTACCACGCCTAATATGAATGCATGGGCTCAAATTTAGAAGGACCTAATATGAATGCAAAATGGACTCTAATGCATATAGGCCTAGAATGAATGCAAGTGAATTGGATCGATTGGATTGGATTGAAGGTGTTTGGATTGGGCTTAGAATTTTCTAAATTCATTTTTGAAAAGAACCCCTTGTTTAGATCTTTTGTTAGGAAAAGACGATGGATTAATTTTGAAAATGTTTTTGTAAATGTCGTGTATGATGATGATTAATAAATACTTTTTGAAAAAGGTAGAATAGACATGGGTGCAGGATTGATTTTGAAAAAATGTAAAATTTTGAAATTTGTTGAATATGGTAAGGTAAGATTGATAACGAAGATTAGTAGGACATCAGGGAGAAGGTAGATATGCATGACAATTCTAACTCTACCATGACCATTTTAGATGCAATTATTTAGGACATACTCGACCTTGCATGAAAAGACTGCTTTTTTTTCTTTTTTTTGTTGAGTTAGGTGAAACCCCTAAGAATGACCATGTTTTTTACGCGAATGCAGACATACGAACATAGGATCGACCACCACGACGACTAAACCGATGAAAAGCATGCGATGCATAGATTGTGTGCCGCTCATCATTGCTGCGTGCGGCGCACAGTCGTGCGTCTGGCGCGAGTGTAGTGCGCCAGGCGTACTACTCCCCCTACATGTTTTTCGGGGATTTAGTCGATGTTTTGGCCAATTGACGAACTTTTGTTTGTTATTTAGACGCGATTTTAGGTACGACGCATATTAAAGACAATTTGACAAGTTAATAACAGGCAAAATTGCAATCACAAGCAAATGTCATGTAACATGGATGCAAAATTCCAACCTAAAGTCTTGTTCTATGTTTGAAACTATGGTCAGGTTTAGGTTAAGTCTGAAAGGGTCCACGACTAAGAGATTGATCCCACGCTTCTACCCCTGCATAAAGAGGTGGCCACGTGTAAGACGCACTCCAATTCTCAAGTCAGGAACAAGTGAACAATGCCATGGCTGGGTAGGTTTGCTTATGACTAAGATCAACACTATCGCTCAAGAAGCCTTTTGGAAGGACAAAGCGCAAACCCCCCCGAGGTGACCTTACACATAGAACATATGCTAATGAGGCAAGCTAAATTGTCCTTATGGTGGCTGAACAATAGCCATACATATGCAAAATAATATGTCGTTCTAAAGCATAAAAAGAGTATGAATTATATTCATCGAGTTTCACCCACTCATTTAAAAAATTAATTTTTTTCTTAAAATCCTCCCCAGTGAAGTTGCCAAATTGTAGGCGTGATTTTATTTTCGCCCACGCGGTGTAAGCGCGTATTAGATTTGACTACCCCATTGTAAATATTTTATTGAAAATTGTTTTAAAGTCGCCAACTAGTCTTTTAGAGGAAAACTTATAAACCTAATTGGATATTGAAAACTGTAGGGACATCTTAGGGACTTATCCAATGTAGATTTCCCTGTCCTGACTCCATAGATGGTCAAAATGAACCAAATATTGAGTTTGGGGGTGAGGGTACAACACAGTCAGGAACCATGTTATCCATTGCTGGCCTCTACTAAATATCGATTCACAACAAATTTTATGCCAAAGAATAATCATATAATATTTTTGTACACCCTAAAAATATTAGTCTAGGTTGGTTCAGGAAACACATAAAAGACTAATTTTTACCGACAAGTTATTAAGCAGTAACATTACAAGGTACCTAGCAGGTTGTCCAAATTATCTGAATTAGTTAGAGCAGTTCTTTAGGTCTTGTTTAGCAAAAATTACAGGCAAGTGATAAAAATCATGCATAGGACAAATAAAACAACATGAATATTACATATAAAAATTAATAGTAAAAGGGATTAGAATATATAATTTTTGGTTTAGTTATGGTTTTAATTGTTTGACTTTTATGTTGGTTTGACTATGGTTTGGTTTTGGAGTTGAATTTGTGGTTGACTAAGTTTAATTATGTTTTCAAAGTTCTTTATTTATTTCCATTGCAAAATTCTGAACTAAGTGTAATTCTCTATTTTTTGTGGGAAAAAAAATATTTTATAAAATAGAGAATTGTCGGGGTGTTACACTTGTGGCTCTCAGATCTTCGAACATTGCCTACAACAGGGAAATCATGCTACAAAGGTTGTATATCTAAACCTTATTGAATGATTCATGTGTCTTATTATGTATGCAATCCTATGATAGATGTTAGGAAATTGTTTCCTGAAATTCCGTTATATATGCATCTATATATTCCTACAGTGGTATCAGTTTTACCTCTTACATAATACTCATATGATCATGTTTTGTATGCAAAAGTTATTATTCTTTATTAAATTAAGGGAGGATTTATTTTATGGCATGAAATTTTATAATTGATATTTGATATTAATTGATTGGAAATTATAAATATTTGATTTATTTGTGATTTATGTTCAAAATAAATTTATAAAGGTTCGATTTTTTATTATATGGAAAAATATTAATTTATTAATTCACTCAATAATTTTAGATTTATTTACAAAATATATTTGTTAGACTTAAAATTATTTAGCGTTCAATTTGATTAATCATCAAAATAATTTGTTAACAATTAAAAAATCAATTTTTAATTTTTTAAATAAATCTAATATTCATCACCCACATAGATTTAAAATAATATTGCGGCTGACTGACTGGTGAGGCAGGCAGTCGATGCTGCGTGGGGGCTGGTCGGTGGTCTTAGCTTAGGCTACTGGCGGGTAATTGTTTTGTGTGGCTGGCTGGTGTTTGTCAGGTTGCTTGCTGCGTGAATCCAGCGTGTTGGACTGGCAGCCTTGTGTTGCTGGTCGTGAACATCAACAAAAACTTTATGGGAAAATTCAGATTTTCATGTTGAGCATAGATCCAAAATTTCCTCTAATGCAAATTTGTGATTTATATTTATTAATGTCATATTCGAATGAGTAATTTAATTAAAATAGTAAATTTTCTTAAATAATTTATGGCTTAAATTGGTTAAATTTTATAATTATTATGGAAAGTTTTATTTGCTTATAAATTATAATAAGTAAATAGTTTGTATTTATTTTATTTTGATATTATAAATGCGTGTAATTTTAAAGTAATATATATGATATTATATTTTACATGTTATGACTAGTATGGCCCATATTACGATAGAAAATACGATATGTGCATCGTTAAATTTGAATGTAAATTAATACGATCTGCGAATCGTTTATATTTTTGTAACTTTAAATTTTCGTTATTTATTAAATTCATTATGTGATCAAGCATGAGGATCCAAGAAGTTTCAAGGATGGTGATCCATGGATATTCAAGGGAAGATTCATGAAGGTTAGCTTTTCCTAACTTTAGGGGTCATACTATATCATTTTAATTATTGCTTTCATTAGCTTTAACATTTTTTTTGTTTTAAATGCTTCCTTCGAAGTTTGCATGTGGTTAGTTAATTTATATGTTCACTTTTGATTGACCATCTTAGTAAATTTAGGTCCCCAATAGTAATATTAAGTTTTTAATTGTTTTTCCAAACAACACCTATAAAGCCTTAGATCAGGAGTAATAGGTTCTGCCAAAGCAGGGTGTTGCTCATAATTCCGGGGAAAATAGGGTATGTTTTTTAAACTTGCATGTTAATGTTGGGTTTGACTCAACAAAATCATCAAAAGATAAAGTTTTGGATTTTGAAGCTAACTGATAGGAGTAAACAAGGAGTAGTTAACCTATCTACCAAGAATTAAATTAGTTATAATTAGTAAGGTGTTTACCTACGTCAACTATTATATATTAAAGGCAGAGCCAAAGTCCGTTTGATTGTAGTGGGAGAGGATCTTGGTTTTATTCAATAGATAAGGGACTTTCATTTTGAATAAAGGGTAGTAGTTAATGAAAATTTGTTTAATTGTTGCTTTGATAAACATTGATTGAATCTTGCTTTATTATTATTTGTTGTAGCAATCATGTCTAGTAACAATAACAACAACTCTACTTGTAATTTGTTCTCCATCCTTTCGAGGACAAATTGAATGTTGAATGTTTCATTGCAAGCGAAAGGGACTTGAGAATCGTTCTCAGAACTGAAAAGTTCAAAAACTTTCACATGCAAAGAGAAGAATCAACCTTGCAAGAGATGCATGGAATGCTAACTCCGATCGAGCGGAACATCCCTAACAAGCCAAGAAAAGTACATAAAGATGTTCTTGTGGTTAGTAAAGGAAAATCGCTCAATAGGATTGGGATTGCTAAAAAGAAGGACAAAAGCAAACAAGTTGCCAAGTCTGAAACTTCTGAAAAGCAAAAGACTGCACCAAAACCAAAAGTTGTTGTTGAGCACTATTGTTACTACTGTAACAAAGTTGGTCATTGGAAAAGTAGTTGCCTCAAGTATTTGAAGGATCACAAAGAAGGAGTTTCTACTTCATATATGTATGTTATAGAAGTTAACTTAGCAACTTCTGCTTCTTGGGTATTTGATACCGCTTGTGGTTCGCACGTTATCTGTAATATGCATACAAGGCCTCAAAAGTAGAACATTAGGGAATGGAGAAGTAGATCTTCACGTTGGCAATGAAGCACGAGTTGCTATATTGGTAATGGGAGTATATAGTCTACTTTTACCTTCAGGATAAGTTTTAAAACTTAATAATTGTCACTATGTTCATGCTATCACAAAGAACATTATTTCGATTCCTGATTTGGATTCGGAAGGTTTTTCATTTACAATAAAGAACAATTGTTGTTAGCATATTTAAATCATATTTTCTTTATCTCCGCTAAGTTATCAAATGGTTTATATGTTCTGCACTTAGAAACACACATCTATAACATAGACAACAAGAAACATAAAGCAAATGATTCAAACCCTACATACTTCTGGCATTGTCGATTATGCCACATAAGCTCAAAGAGCATTGAGAAACTTCATAAAGATGGAATTCTCAAATCATTTGATACTTGTGAGTTTTGCTTGATGGGAAAAATGACAAAGTCTTCTTTTAAAGGTTCAAGTCAAAGGGCCAATGATCTTTTAGCTCTCATACATACGGATGTATGTTGACCTATGAGCACTAACTTTTACCGATGATGTAAGCAGATTTAGTTATGTTTACCTTATGCGGCATAAGTCGGAATACTTTGAAAAATCCAAGGAATTCCAAAATGAAGTACTGAACCAACTTGGGATTAAATTTAAAGCACTGCATTTCGATTGTGGTGGCGAATATTTATCTCAAGAATTTGGTGATCATTTGAAAGATTGTGGCATCCTTTCACAATTGACTCCACCAAGAACACCACAATTAAATGGCGTTTCTGAAAGAACGAATCGAACTCTACTAGATATGGTTCGATCCATGATGATTCTTGTTGATCTTCCATTTTTATTCTGGGGATTAGCGCTTGAAACAGCAACAATCACACTTAACAGAGCACCATCTAAAGTAGTAGAAAAGACACCATATGAAATGTAGACTGGAAAAGTTCCAAATTTGTCTTTTCTAAGGATATGGGGTTGTAAAACTTATATAAAATGTTTACTCTCTAATAAGCTTTCAACCCAATCCGATAAATGTTATTTTGTGGGTTACCCCAAAGAGACTAAGAGATACTACTTCTACAACCAAAGCGAAAACAAAATGTTTGTTACTCGTAATGGTGTCTTTCTGGAAAAGAAGTCTATTTCTGGAAAAGAAGTTTATTTCCAGAAAAACAAGTGGGAGTAATGTATATATCTCGAAGAAATTCAAGATGAGCAACAAATGGATGAGGTTAACACCTCATCAGAGGCGGCTCGATGTGAAAATGCTCAGGAGGCAGTGCATTCAATTCACGTACCTCCTACCGTCCCACTTGGAGATACTCCATGTGAAGTCCCTAAACCTAATGAGGTATAAACTTCTTCTGTTGTTCCCCAACGTAGGTCTAGTAGGACCATCATTCTCTCAAAGAGATATATTGATTTCCTTTTGACTGAAAGTTCTGAAATAACTATTTTAGAATCAGAAGAACCTACTAGCTACAAAGATGCTTTGGAGAGCCAAGACTCCGAAAGATGGCTTGAGGCCATGAAATTTGAAATGGATTCCATGTCAGAAAATCAAGTATGAGACTTGGTTGATTTGCCTGATGGGGTAAAACCCATTGGATGCAAATGAATTTTCATGTTGAAAACAGACAAGGATGGAAACAGTGGTGTTTTAAAGCAAGGTTAGTGGCAAAAGATTTCAAAAAAAATTCATGGTATTGACTATGATGAAACCTTCTCACCAGTAGCCATGCTAAAGTCCATTAGGATAATCCTTGCGAGTGCTACCTTTCATGACTATGAAATATGGTAGATGGATGTCAAAACTGCTTTCTTGAATGGGGTTTTGAAAGATGATGTGTACATGACATAACCTCATGATTTTGAAGATCCAGAATATCTAGGGAGGGTAATCAAGCTTAAGAAGTCCATTAATGGAATATAGCAAGCATGAAAAAGTTGGAACCTCATATTTTGATGAGTCAGTCAAGAAATTTGGCTTTCTCATAAATGAAGAGGAATTTTGTGTATACAAGAAGTTAAGTGGGAGTAGTATTAATTCTCGGGTCTTATATGTGGACGACATACTTCTCATAGGAAATGATAATATCATGCTTGAGTCAGTCAAGGAATGGCTTAAAAACTGTTTCTCTATGAAAGACCTAGGAGAAGCAGAGTACATCTTGGGAATCAAGCTCTATTGAAATAGATATCGAAAAGGCTGATTGGACTTAGTCAAGAGACTTATATTGATAAGGTTCTTGCAAGGTTTAAGCTGGAAAACTCCAAAAGAGGATCCATTCCCATGCAACATGGCACACTAGTCAAAAGAACATCAAGTGCTCCGGTTAAAAACCGCACAAGTGCTTCGTATTTGACCTGTTGCAGACGCCATACGAGCACTTGAGTATTTATCAAGTGCTCCGTTTGAAAACTGGAGCACTTAGATTTACAAGTGCTCCGGTTGTCCTAAAAACTGGAGCACTTGTGATTTTTATATGTTCAAAGTATGTCAAGTGCTCCGATTGGTAAGAAAAAACCGGAGCACTTATGAAGTTTTTTCTAACAACCGGAGCACTTGGCGTATTTTTTACTAAGTACTGAATACATACTTGACTTCATGCAAGGACTAAAAGAAACCAGTACAATATTTACAATAAAAACAACCCCTGAATCTATATTTACAACATATAATTAAAATTATAATTTTTTGTCAGAAACAACATTCACTATTGGAAAAATGCTTAAATGCTCCAGTTAAAAAGCCTACAAATGCTCCGTATTTGACGCGTAGCAGACGTCATACGAGCATTTGAACATTCTTCAAATGCTCCGGTTTTCAACTGGAGCATTTGATCTATTAAATGCTCCGGTTGTCCAAAAAACCGGAGCATTTGATGAATTTTTGTGCTAAAAATGGGTCAAATGCTTCGGTTATTAGGATAAAACCGGAGCACTTGTGAAGCAAATGCTCCGTTTTTCTCTAATAACCGGAGCATTTGCTATCTATTTTTTTTTTTTAAAAAAAAAAGGCTGCTCTTGCTGTACAACAGCATAGCAACAAGCTAGTGTAACAAACAAGAGATGCAATCATAATGTAGATGGGTAGTTTTCACACACATAGTAGCTAAATGTACGACTCTTACAAGTTACAATTATGAGATCTCATATATATAATTATGAAAATATTAATTGCAGGCAAGATTTAAGTCCATAATAGCAACAAAATGCAGCACCTCCCTTCCCTCAGCCACAAATACAGCTCCTAACAATACTCTACAGTTCTAAACAAGAGTAACAAATATAGGATCTAAATATAGGATTTCAATATAGTACCAAATATAGGATCTCCTCAACATCTCCGACCACCCATGAACTGCCACCACCAGAACGTTCCATCAATGACTCATAGATGCACTGAATGAATTGCTTACAAAGGTTGTCACAATCTAGCAAAGAAAGCAGCACATTTAGAACAATGGGATTCAATCCATAAAGTTTAAGCATCCCAATAATTATGGCAGAAAGTTATATAACTCAGAAAATATGAATAAAAATCACTTACCGCCAACTGTTCTAGTGGTGGCCGTAGAGCGATGACAAAAATTCTGCGCAATCGCCAATTTGCAAACTTTTTATTTGCAAACAGAGAGAATTTAATGGAGTTCTCAGCAGCTTAAGGAGTTGGCAGTCAGCGAAAACTTCATATACACACCTGGGATATAAATGACAGCACTCTCCTAGCTGTACACGCCCAGCCCGGCCCCTCCTCTGCAATCCAAGCACGCATTAACATGCAGGACTACCAGATTGAGTGAAGATAATAACTTTTTTGGAAGAGCATGCAATACAATACCATGATAACATCCTAGAAAAATTTCTACAAGTTAACCCTACTTCCTCATATAGCTAGAGAAGGTAGAGAATCTCAGATAAGCACTCTAGCAGTTATGCAAAGCATGCACTCCCAAGCAGCAAAAGGCAAGTGAAAGTGAGATGAGAATAATCATAGTTTTTTAACTTACAAGAGAGCAGTGTAAAAAAGTATCCCCAACAATTAGCATGCCAGAGTAAAAGATAGATATAAACTCGGGGCAAGGGGTCCATGGTAATAACAATTTGAGTGAGAGCTAACAACAGGTTCCAGTAATTGAAGGAAATTGATATCAGGGAATTCACCTGCCGCATAGAAGCCTTTGATATCCAAGAAGGCGGTAGACAGGGGGTGTTATTGAGAGCATCATATGTGATCTCTTTAGCTTTCCCGCAATCAACAACAAAGACAACAAAGGCGTTCCTTATAAAGTATATGACAATTCAGGAAGCACATCGAAACCAAAATCCATCCATAAAATTAATAAATAAATTTTGCATTTGAAAGATATCACAAAATATTTATGTCATGTGAGGAAAAGAATAAGATTGAAACAGGTGCACAATACTAATATCTAGAAATTCAACCTCCCAATACCAAAGCAAATAACACAAACAATAGAGAACCCGAAGCAAGAAAATATTCTAGCAACATAGCCACTAACAAGCAAAAATATAACACCCCCTCCCCCTCCCCCAAAATCACAATATCTCAAAACTTCCGTCGCTAACACATTCTGGGATGCAATATGCTATATCTCTTCTCTAAATGCATGAAGTGATTTTATTGTTTCATTATATGCAAAAAAAAAAAAAAAAAAAAAAAACTGATTTTGTTAGGGAAAAGGCCTGAGAAAATATAATTAGCTTGACCACTAGACGATTCATCAAACACACTGGAACAACTTATAAGGCAGCTACCGCCTCTATATACAGTCCCATTCAATTGATTACATATTTATGACACACAATAAGCACCTAAAAATAGCACTATTAGAAAGCAATTCCAAGCGTAAATCATACGTCTATATCAGTTACAGAAGTTCGAGTAATAGTTTGCGTTAGGAGAATAGATATGAGTCAACATAAGTCAATACTAAAAGGGAACAAAAAAGGCATGAACCACAATACGTCCTCAATAACCATAAGCCTAATAGGAGGTCATTCCAAGTATAGAAGACTGAATCTGGAAAGAATTCAGAGAAGGGTCAGCTTGAAAGCAAGAAAATTATAATTCAGAAGCACATAAATTTCAATCACGAAACACATATCGAAACACTCACAATTGAAGCCAATTACTAGCTTTGTTCGAGGACAGGCTTCTAGGAACTTCACCGCATCAAGAGAAACACGAAAATGCAAGGCAGTTCATACTCCGTACTTCAGAACTTCAACAGCACAGTAAATTCATAATAACTTTCTTTATTCTAAAAAATAAGAAGTACAAATTTCTAAAAAATTCAGCAGTAAAAATTTACCTCTAAATTAACACCCTTTTCACAAGAAAGCACAAAACTTAAGCGAAGAAGCATAAATAACCCTAACTACAGGGATACTAATTTGTTAAATACTTCAACATCATGCTCTATCAAGCAAAAATGGCAAACAGATCTCACAGCAAGCAACGAACTCATATACCATGAAGTAAGCATCCTTCACCAAAGATTGATGCATATATTCAAAAGAAAACACCATGCAGCACACCTCGGCTTTAATTAGAGAGCCAAAATCCATGCCCAAGACTTCATTCAACTAAATTAAGCTACCTCAACTCAAACATAAAAAAAAAAAAGGCTAAAAACAACTACCAAATTCCTTTACAGTACCTTTTCATCAATTGAACAACATTGTAGTTCTACAAAGACTGGAAAAATTAAAATTAAAATATCAACACTCACTATGATCCATAAATGGCTCATGAATAGCATAGAAGGTTCCATTGCAGTATAATTTAACCTAATTTATAGCTAAAATCCAGCAAGAAAATCAATCTACACGAGTTTTAACCTTCACCTAAAAAACATTGCTTTAAATTTACAGTGACATAGTAAAAACACATATGTTCGTCTCCATTAGACACAACAATCTATCTATCTATCTATCTATCTACCTATCTATCTATATATATATATATATATATATATATATATATATATATATACACACACACACACCTCAATTACCAATAAAACGGCATCATTTCAACTCAATTCATTCAAAACCACTCAAATTACCATGTATAAATAATAAAATCATCAAAATTCAATAACCTAAAATTGAAATATAATCACACCCATATACTTAAACGCCAAAAAAATCACTAAGGCGTTCATTATCAGGCACCGGAGGCGAACACGTGAGGCTTAATTGCTAAGCTGCCATGATCTGGTGGTTGGATTCGTCGTTGTTTAGAGACTCAGGATCTGAGACCTAATCATCATTGCTAGCTGGACACGGAAAATATAAAAATAAACATGAGATGAGTGTGGAACATAAACCAATTCCTATTATCAATCATCAATTACTGGCAGAAAAAACGCAGGAACAAAAATCTAAGGTAGAGGAAAAACGCATGAAAAGATGAGAAGAGAGAATGAAGATGAAAATGAAACAGAGAAGATGAAACAAATTTCATATTAAACCCTAATGCCCACAAAATTTCATATACAACCCTAATGCTCACAAAATCTCATATAAACCCAAAACTAGTAAAACCCGAGATTCGCAGATAACAATGAACAATTACAAATCAATATTCCAATCACAAATTCCACAATTCAGATCTTCAGAGTATAGCTAGCATCCAGTAATAGCATATTCATTTAAATTCTTATGAGCATAAAACACCAGTGATATATGTCCTATAATCCGCAATAATTTATTAGGATTGAACACACAAAACCTATAGAACCGAAAGGAAAGAAAGCAACACACAATCCTAAGTAATACAACCCTAAGTCCCTAAGTAAAACAGAATTGCACAAACTCTAAATCCACGAAGTCCCCATCAAATTAGATTTAGTCAATGATCATTAATCACCACAATTCTGAACATACTACGAGTACTTAATTATATAACAACTGAACATATATACAATCAATCTGAATTGCTCAAAACACTAGCACACATTATAATAAGATAACATGGTCTAACTTGTCATAATCTATAGACATAATTGATACTACATAAAAGTTACATCCTACTAAGACAATGATGGTTGGTAGCATTCGAGCAATTCGAGCAGACAAGCAGAGTCACAGTACCAAACTCAAACTTAACAATCAACCCAGCACGAAAAAAACACTACAGCAAAAGATCCAATGCTCGTCCTTTGAACTTCAAACAAAAGAAAACCCAGAAAGTGACGAAGTTAAAGACTCAAAGAGATCCATAATGTGGTTACAACTAATTCCGCAATTATGGACCAAGATATATGCGAAAATTCAGTTCAAACTGAATCCAGCCAAAGAAACCATAAAATTAGCAGTTAGGGTTTACAATATTGACAAAAACAAAATCGAAAAAGATCAACAACAAAAAAAGAATCAAAAAAATCAAAAGAATCAACAGATGTAAAATGAGTTCCTCGAGACAACATTAATTGAATTACTGTTAGGTGAGCAAAGTTGACACTCAACTACAAAAAAAATCACAAACCTGAATGAACGGTGCGAGGATGTGGAGAGGGCCTAAACTCTGGCGAGCTTTGGCAACACAGCAATGACGGATGAGAGCGAGAGAGCGATGCTGAAGAACCACCATCGCCATCGCCGCCGCCTCCTCCTACCGCGGTGCTGAAGAACGGCGCTGAAGAACTCGTGATGAGACATCAAGATCTGAACAAAGAAAAAAATTCAGGGGCGTGATGAGACAGAGAGAGAGGAACTCGTGAAATGGAGAAATAAATCTTCTTCGATTTCTAGGGTTCAAGTTTTAGAACAAAATAAATCATAAATAGAAAAAAAGAAACAAAGAAACCGAGCCACTTACTTGTTGTTGTGAAGAGTGGGTGAAATGCAAGTGAAAATTAGAAATGGGGGATCCATCCGAATTCAAAGCTTCTACGAACGTATTAGGGATTTTAGCATGAAATCCAAGGTGACGATAAGGAGATGGAGAGAAGGAGGGTAGAAGTTGAGTAGTTGGCGTTTCGGTGGCTGACTATGAAGGAGATGAAGACGGGATGAGAGAGAAAGAGAAACCAGTTAAGGGAGGGAGAGAACAGAAAACTGGGGGGAGTAGTAATTTCATTAGAAGAGGGAGGGAGGTAGGGGGAATTATACTAATTAAAAAAAAAGGGACAGCCAAATGCTCGGGTTGATTGACTAGAGGCGCGGAGCACTTATTCACAAATGCTTGTGTTGATTAGTCAACCGGAGCATTTGACATCAAATGCTCCGGTTGACTAATCAACACGAGCATTTGTGAATTTTTTTATTAAAATTTTCACAAATACTTCGGGTTGATTAGGCAACCAAAGCATTTGATAAGTAGTAAAAGCAGTTTTTCCACTAGTGATTTTATAGTCACTTTTTTGCGAAAAACAACCTTTAAAATTTTTTTGTGCAACTTACAACCTTAAACGAAATTTTTTTTGCGACATGAAGCCTTTTCCATTTTTCCATCATTGCCGTTAACTTTTTGCCTTTGATTGTGAGTTGGTTTACTTCATTTCTCTTATTTTTCATTGATTCATTTCCTCCATTTTCCTCCATCTCTTAAATTTCTTTCTCTCTCCTCTCAATTTCTCTATACAATTTTCTTTTACTTCTGAGAAACAAAATCGTACTGTCATTTTAAACTAATGGCCTCTAGATATTTTAGGTAAGCATAGCTACGAGACTGAAGAAGCAAAAACCCAGCAACTCAGCACCAAGTTCATCACTCAGTGGCCCCTCAAAAAAAAAGTTCATCACTCAATAGAATATGCTCCACACTTGTACATTTCCAAGAGCTAGACTATAACAATGAAAAATTACCATAACAAATAGCATCAATTCGAAAAGGATAACAGAAGCTAGCACCGATAATGCAAATATGCAACAATGATAGACAAGGAGAGCTCACCTTCAACAAAAGAATAAAATAATCAACCAAATGACTTTCCCTCATCTGGGGACTGGATCCAATTCTACACAATCACTCAACAGCTTTGTCCCTCACACAAGTTTCCTCCACCGTGCAAAGCGTTTCGAGGGGTGGAAGCAAAACATGGGCATGTTCAACACCACCAACGTAGGGTATAAAATCACCCAATTCATCTGCCATTGACAGAAAAACTGTCATCATCATCATCATCATTGTTCTCGCTCAGGAACGGGATTAGCTCGTTTCGGGTTTGCTCCTCCCTAAGCGCACTAGCAATTGTAGACAACCTTCTTATAGAATTCAATCTCAGCTGTATATCATCATTTTTCAGCTCATCTATCAAAACAACAATTGGATACATCGGCTCATCAATCGTCGACGTTGTAGAGAGAAAATGAGAGGAGAGAGAAATAATTTTCAGAAATGGGGGTAAATGAATCAATGAAAAGGAAGGGAAATTGAGGGAAATGAATTTTAAGAAAGTTGGAAGTAAACCAACTCACTGTCAAAGGTAAAAAGTTAACGGTCAATGACGGAAAAATAGAAAAGGTTTCATGTCGAAAAAAAAAAATCATTTAAGGGTGTAAATTGCAAAAAAATAATTTAAAAGGTTACTTTTGCGCAAAAAAGTGAATATAAAAGGTTGTTTATGACAAAAAAAAAACTCTTATAATTATGACACGCCTCCCGCCCAATAACATACCTTGGACCAGGAGGATGATGAATAGAGGATTCACAATAACAACCACCACAAAATCTGAAAGATAAAGGATGCCAAAAGTGTGTCAAAAACCTGAATCTATCATTTACTCGTATTAAGGTTCAGTTCATTACATTACATATTTACAGCTCTACTATTTTATCACAGCTCATTTCTCTGGAAGTCCCTGTTTACAACTATCATATCATAGAACAAGCTCAGATGGCTTGCCATATTGAACTCATACACAACAAACATACCAATAGCGGACATGCTCCACTCTTGAACGAGGCCAGCAATTTTGTCAGTGTAGTTTGCCGTTTACCAGCATGTATAGCAACAACTTTACAGCCCCTGAAAGCACAAATGATAGGAAACAACTTTAGGCATGTTGAGGAGCATGACAGACAGATACATGCGTGAAACAAGGCCTTAAAGTTATCACCTTCTTTGCAGCATCCTCTCTACCTGATCTATGATGAAACATGATAGTAACGTTATAATGATAGTAAATTGAAGAACAACTTTGGGAATAAGAGTTGCACAATGTATGATGAAACATGAATTTCTAGAATTGGATTAAATTTTTGGTGTTCTTAAGGAAGAACTTTCTAACGTACAAAACAATGAGTCAATGACACTTTCCAAAGCTTCACTGTATCAAACGCCATGCAACGAGAGTGACAGTGCAACTCTCAATAATGACATGTAACTTGTAAATTGCCATAGCTAAATAGACTGAAATGACATTGAGCAAATCTTTTAAAATCAAGTTATCTAACGAGTGAGTAATCAAGCAAATAAGCAAGCATATAACTATAATTCGAACAACGAGAACTAAATCGAACTGCGATTTCATCAAATTAGATAATCACATCATAATTCCAGCTTCAGTACAAAAAAACAAAGATTTAAAAAGTGTACCCCAAATTACCACAACATTACAAGAAATTCAAGTGCGTTAAAAGTAGAAAAAAGAGGATCTGACTGAAATCGAAGATCTCACAAAACAAGAACCACCTGTTCTGCAAAATTAATTGAAACCACTCGTCATCGACCACAAAACCACAAGAACTAATTGCCAAAAAACGAACTAAACATATTTTTATGCAGGAACAGTACACCGACAGTGATCCTATTATCGAGCATATTCCTATATATTGGTTTGACCATATCAAGGAGCACAATACAAGATTAATATCAATGCCATTGATGTCGTATATAACATAAATGTTGGGTAAACAAACAAAATAAAAAAAAAATAAGTTGAAGCTCTAAAGAAGATAAAAGCCAAAGAGTGAAGTATTTGAGCAGACCTGTTAAACAGCTTTTTTTATAATTGACCTGTTTGAACAGCTAATTCCCATATTTCATCAACAGATTCTATTGAACGCTCACCAGGTGCATGAAGCACAATGATAGTGGAGCCCACTATGCAAAGAAGACATCCAAGCATCTGAGTTTCCTTAGAACTACCACTTTGTTTATAGTTGCTACACTAAGGCTGTTCCTGAAAGATTTAAGAAGGCTTAATATTCTCATTAACATTTGTAAAGTATTTATACAGCACTATGAGTAAGCTACGTAAACTAGAGATAAGTTTACAACTACAAAAAGATAGAAGTTAAGCTAACAGAATACAAGATAGTTCGTAGCAAAGAATATCCTATACAAAGATATTATACAAGTATATTATATGGAATATGCTAACTAGAGATAAGCATAGACAAAGCTAAGACTTATCTCCAACATTCCCCCTCAAGATGGACGTACGAGGAAGAAGTCCAATCTTGGAAAGAAGTAGATCAAGCCGTGGTCGAGATAGTGGCTTGGTAAGAAAATCGGCAAGTTGATCGCCCGTAGGTACATGAATAACACGAAGAGCACCACACTGAACTTGCTCTCGAATAAAATGAAAGGCAAGAGCAAGATGTTTCATCTTGGAGTGAAAAATCGGGTTGGCACTTAAATGAGTAGCACTCAAATTATCACAATAAATAACCGGAATATGAGACAAATGAACTCCAAGTTCAGTAAGTAAGTTCCGAATGCCTAATAGTTCAGCAGTAGTAGATGCAACGCAACGATACTCAGCTTCAGTTGATGATCGAGCTATTGATTTTTGTTTCTTAGAACACCATGTGAGAGGTGTGCGTCCAAGAAATAGAATATGACCCATGGTGGAGACATAGTCGTCTTTGTCTCCGGCCCAATCTGCGTCCGAAAATGCATGGAGACGTAAGGGTGAATCACGATAAATTGTGAGGCCCTTGTCAAGAGTGCCGCATAGATAACGTAGCAGCCGTTTTAGAGCAGCCCAATGGTCAGAGGTAGGACGCTGCAGGTATTGAGATAACTTGTTGACCGCAAAGGCCAAATCCGGGCGGGTCAATGTGAGATATTGCAGGCTCCCAACCGCGGCACGATAATCCTTAGGAACATCAAGAGGTGTCCCGGAGTTAGCGAGAGAGGGAGTGAGTGACCACCATCGGGGTAGGAGCGGAGTTTAGCATCACACATGCCCATACGATCAAGGAGATCAAGTATATACTTCCTTTGGCTAAGAAAAAGACCATGAGTAGTAGGTACTACCTCGACACCCAAAAAATATGAAAGCGTACCAAGATCCTTCAAAGCAAAGCATTTAGCCAAAGTAGTAATAAAATGTGCTAGAGTAGGAGCATGAGGTCCTGTTATTATAATATCATCAACATATACAATTAAATATATAGGATGAGCTTGAGAAGACATAATGAATAGAGATGTGTCGGAAACCGCACGTTTAAACCCCATGCCAAGTAAGAAGGTTGTAAGTTCAGTGTACCAAGCTCGGGGAGCTTGATTTAGGCCATAAATAGCCTTCTTGAGCTTGCACACATGAGTAGGGAGAACCGGATCAATATAACCCGGGGGTTGTGACATGTTAACGTCTTCATGAAGGGTGCCCTGCAAAAATGCATTGTTAATATCTAGTTGACGCAAGTGCCAACCATTAGTAACAGCAAGAGTAAGCAAGGTGCGTATAGTAGCCGGCCGAACAACCGGGCTAAAGGTTTCGTATAATCAATACCGGGTCGTTGTTGAAACCCCTTAGCCACAAGACGGGCTTTGTAGCGATCAAGAGTGCCATCGGGGTTGTACTTAATACGAAACACCCACTTACATTTGATAAGATTGTTGGCAGTGTCTGGTGAAACAAGTTCCCAAGTACCAAGATTTCGGAGAGCGGTAATCTCCGCATCCATAGCTTTTTTCCATAAGGGATCAAGAAGAGCCTAGCGAGCAGTGGTGGGTTCGTGAGACCGCGAGAGAGCAAGGGTGGGGTGGGCATATTTCGGGTTCGGTTTTCTAATGTTGTTCATGGACCGAGTGACAACACCCATGGGAAGGGAGGGGGGCTGGTCTCAAGCGTAGTATTGGAGAGGGTAGGCGATGGGGGGTCTTGGGGAGGCGAGAGGTGGAGGCCGGTAGAGAGGGGGGTGGAAGAGCGAGTGGGTGAGAGCTCGGTAGGGCTACCGGGGGAGTGCTCGATAGAGCTGGTAGGTGCGTGAGGGCTGTAGGGGGGAGTGTGGCTGGCAGACGAGATAGGCGAGTGTGGGGGGCTGGAGGCAGGAGAGTGAATGGGTGTTGGGGGAGTAGGAGGGGCAGCAGGGGGTGCTGGGACATGGATAGGAGTGGGAGATGTGGGGCGTGGAAGGAGAGCAAGAGGAAGAGGGGTAGGACACCATGTGTCAAGAGTAGGAGTTTGCGGAAGCGTAGATGTGGAAGTAAGGCGTGAGTAGGGAAACTCAGTTTCAATAAAACGAACATGGCGAGATGTATAAAGACGTTTGGTAGTTGGTTCATAGCAATGGTAGGCACTTTGTGTTTTTGAGTAACCAAGGAAGAGGCATGGTTTGGATTTAGGATCAAGTTTGTGATTGGAGTATGGCTTGAGCCATGGATAGCAGAGGCATCCAAAACTGCGAAGTTTGAGATAGTTAGGAGCATGACCAAAGAGACAGTGAAATGGAGATTTGCCATTGAGAGTGGGAGTAGGGAGGCGATTAATAAGATAGGATGCTGTAGTGAAGGCATATGTCCAATAAGTATATGGGAGATGAGCATGAGAGAGAAGAGAGAGACCCGTTTCTACAATATGACGGTGGCGGCGTTCGGCAAAGCCGTTATGTTCAGGAGTGTGAGGAGGAGAGGTGAGATGAGAGACACCATTAATGGTGAGAAAGGTAAAGAGGGCATCATATTCACCACCGTTGTCAGAGTATAAGATTTTAATAGGTTTCTCAAAATATTTTTCCACGAGAGCTTTATAGCGAATGAACACAGATTGAGTATCAGATTTCTTTTTCAGAGGATAAAACCAAATGTATTTAGTGAAGTGATCAACAAATATAACATAATATTTGAAACCATCAAGAGAATAGACAGGAGAGGTCCATAAATCTGTGTAAATAAGTTCAAGGGGAGATGATGAAACTAAAGTAGATGTAGAAAAAGGGAGTTTGTGACTCTTATTACAATGACAAGCGTTGCAATGCAAACTAGAATAACTAGGAACATTAAGATGAAAAGTAGAAACTAGTTGTTGGAAAATAGCTTGTGATGGATGTCCAAGCTTATGATGCCAATCAAGCGCCGAAGATGTAGTGGCGGAAAGTGCATGAATAGAGGATGTGAGCTCATAGATGCCATGTTTAGCGGGGCCCTGGAAGAGAATCGTCCCCATGGTTCGATCCTTGAGAACATAGGAGTCACAAGAAAATTCAATTAGAAGATTATTATCATAACATAATTTGGAAATAGAAAGTAGATTCCGAGTCATAGTAGGCGCACAAAGCACGTTAGAAAAATGAAGAGTTTTATGGGGAGTTAAAAATGAAGAGGAGCCTATGTGAGAGATAGAGAGACCCATACCATTACCGATTATGATTTCCTCGGAACCATCATAAGGATGATGAAGAGAGAGATTGGCTAAGTCGGTGGTGACATGATGGGAGGCGCCGGAGTCGAGGAGCCAAGAGGGGTTGGTGGACGAGGAAGGTAGGACAGCGGTATGGGCTTGTGGGGAGGTGTGCGGGTTGGCAGTAGGAGGTAGAGTGGGTCGAGCATTGGGGAAATGTTGTTGAAAAATGGTGCAGCGGTAAAGGGAGTGTCCAGGGGTGTGACACCACTGACACTTGCCTTGGTAGCCCTTAGTTGGAGTGGGTTTATTTTTGGAGGAGGAGGCAGTGTGTTTGGAGGGAGTGTAGCGTGGAGTGGGGGGAGATGGGTCAGCAGCACGGGTAAGAGAGTGAGATGGGCGAGAGGTGGTGTAGAGGGCCGTGGATGGGAGAGGGGTGGGGTTGAGAGTAGAGGAGGGTTGAGCGCCCTCACGAACCCAAAGTTTCTCGTGCAGCTCGTCGAAGGTAATAAGAGTATCCCTAGCATTCACAGCATCAACAACAGGAGCAAAGTGAGGATCCTGAAGGCCGTCAAGGATACGTTCAATGAGATCTTCGGGAGTTATAGGTTCCCCAAGGATGGCTAAATGGTCGACGCAAACGCGAATAGCGTTCATGTACTCGGGAATAGTACGAGTGCCTTTGGTAATATTGCGAAATTGAGCTTTTAATAGCTTGGCATGGCCACGGGAATTACGAGCAAAGGTGTGGGATAGAATATCCCATGCTTCCTTAGCAGTGGAGGCACGAGACACCAATGGGACAATAGTGGAGTCAAGAGTACCAATAATGGCCCCAAAGAGTAGTTGGTCTTGACGCACCCAAGTAGTGTACGCCGAGTTCGAAGTAGAGGTTGAAGAAGATGATGATGTGGTAATGGTGGAAGGGGGGCACGGATGAGTGCCATCAAGGAATTTAAATAAATCATAGCCGACAAGAGTTGCGGCAAGTTGAAGTTTCCATGAGAGGAAGTTGGTGTTGTTTAGCTTGAGGATATTGGTGAGGGTAACAACAATGAGAGGGGATTTGGGGTCACTGTCATTAGGGATAGTGGTGGAGGCCATTGAGGCAAGAGAAAGGAGTAGCCGAAAATTTTTGTTGGTGGTGGAAAGTCACCTGCTCTAATACCATGAAAGATTTAAGAAGGCTTAATATTCTCATTAACATTTGTAAAGTATTTATACAGCACTATGAGTAAGCTACGTAAACTAGAGATAAGTTTACAACTACAAAAAGATAGAAGTTAAGCTAACAGAATACAAGATAGTTCGTAGCAAAGAATATCCTATACAAAGATATTATACAAGTATATTATATGGAATATGCTAACTAGAGATAAGCATAGACAAAGCTAAGACTTATCTCCAACAGTTCCTTCATCAGTTTTATGCTGCCGATCAGTTGAAAGTAAAGAGTAAATTGTACCTATTTGAAGATACTGCCAATGGGTTCCAATCCTTTGCTAACCTTACTGTAAAGCTTGTACATCCTGAAAAGATCAACCACCTAAACAGAACCAAGAAGCAAAGGCAATATCCTTCAATCACCAAATATTTAAATATAACATATATAAAAAAGAGCAGAAAAAAAACTGCAACCAATAAAAAAAGGTAAATGCTAGCTATACCTTTTTATCTTTCAGTAATGCACGACATCCCGAATTCTCCTTCTCAAGCAACTGGTTTTCATAAACCAACAGCCACTCATTTTGCACTTTATGGGTAGTGGAGAGCCAATAATGCCACAAAAGTAAACCATAGTAAGAAGAAGACCAAGAGTGCTGTAATAAATTCATCTCTCGTACAGCCAATTACTCCAGAATACTGCCAATAAAATAGTAGTTCTGGTTCAGACACCTGTTGGGTTAGCTGTAAAGGACTAGCTGCCCTTGCTTTTGCTGCACGTTTCCTTTCCTTCCAAGGCCGCTCAGAAGTCCACTCCATGAATACATACCTTCTTTTCCAATGTAGATACATTACCTGAGTACAAAAAAAAAAACTATTCAAATAGCACTGCCCACAGCGATTCAGCACTTGTATAATAAATGAAATTGCAAGCATCACATTCCTACACTAACATAATTTAGAAGCCGCAAAAACTGGTGTGGGAATCAAAGAGAATGATGTTTCATCAACAACTAAGAGTCGACAAAGATCACCCAGAAAGTATTTCTGCACCATAGTTCTGCAAGCTGCTAGACGATGTCTTGCAACATCAACACCAGTAAAAGAACCACAACCATCAAGAAGATCCAATATCATACAAAGCTTTGCACCTGCCAACAAAAGACAATGAAGAGAGATTTTAAGTAATCACTCTTACAGATGTGCACTGAACATAAATCCTCTAACACTAACATAGACTAGCATGTGGCAAAATAAATATAATTTTCTTCTTTGAACGCCTATAATGAAACAAAGGCTAGTAGTTGATCAAAGCCATTCTAGCATACACTGGAGCGCAAAATAAGATTTAAATATTTGCGACTCCAAAATTAAATAAGACGTTAAGATAACACAACATATCAATTTACTATAAAATCATACAAGTAGTGCTGGCCTAACATCCAATGAAGCTGTTAGTACCTGAATTTGCTCAGACCCATAAGAAAGAAGTCAAAATTAAATAAATCACATCAAATACATAACAATGATACAAGCATAAAGCTCAGACCCATTAACTTACTGTATTTTAGGAGATTGGGGTCAAGGAGTGTCGCTGTCGATGGAGTACCCTAGGAGGCCAGAGGCGATACCGCAAATCGCAAGAAGCAGATCTGAAGTTGGGGAGGACCGGAGGAGAGAGAAGGTTGCGGAAGAAAGAGAGTGTGTCTTGAGGAGGAGACAAAACGGAAGTAATGGTTACGGTTAGAGAGAAGGTTGGTAGTGCGACGACCAGAAGCAGACTCCGGCGAGGGTAGAGGCCTCACAAATCACGAACAAGAATTACGGTTAGGGTTTGTTCCGGCGGAGTCGTCGGCAGTGGTTTTAGCAGAATGCCACCATCGACAACCTTCACGCGGGTAGAAAATTTGGGGTTTTATGAATCCAACTCTCAAGGGCTTCGGTTAATAAAATCCAACGGAGCAGTTGTAATATATTTTCTCATTTTTTTTTAAAAAAGTTGGACCAAATGCTCCGTTTTTAAATTAACCAGAGCACTTGGATTTTTTTCCACTAGTGGCATAACACTTGGCAAAACTCAGTGTCCTTTGAGTCCTGATGAAGTCAAGCGTAAGAGTAATGTTACCTATGCTTCTACAGTATGATCCATTATGTATGCCATGATATGCACTCAGCCAGATGTTGCGTATGCTTTGATTATATGCAGCAGATACCAATCAAATCCAGGAGATGTGCACTGGATGGCACACCAGTGGAAAAAAGTGCTTTTGCTACTTATCAAATGATCCGGTTGTTTAGTCAATCGGAGCATTTGAGATCAAGTGCTCCGTGTGTTTACATAAACGGATCATTTATAACTCCCTAATTTGGGTTTTTACATTTGGGCTCACTTCTTCCCTCGCTCCACCACGCATCAATAGAAAAACCCACGAATGACTTCAACTCTCTCTCTCTCTCTCTCCTTTTGTTCTGATTTGGGGTCCCTTCCCTCACTCCCACTTCGCTTCCCATTAGGGTTTTTATTAATCTCCTCAACGCATACACACTCTCTCCTCTTCTTCCCCATTCGATTACTGCTTCGAACTAACAGAAATGGTGATGTTCTCTATCCCCTAACGTCGATTTTAGTGGATTGTATCTGTCCTAACCCGAGGTATTGAAATTGTGATTTATTGGGATATCGTGAAACGGTTTGAACTCTTTATTTCTACTCCTTCATCTTCGTTTTTTTCACTCTTACTGTTCAATCATCATCATAATCGCCTCAATTTTCTCTCTCCTAGGGTTTTCAATTGATGTTTTTTGGGGTTGTCTCGCTAACTGGGTTCGTTTCTTTGCAATTTGTAGAACCTCAGGTTTCTCCATCTGATTACAAGTTCAAATTACTCGATGTATATTAGATATTTGTTTAAAATCTGTATTTTTATCTTATTTTGCAAAATTGTTATAATGAACCTAATTAAGGTTAGAATTAATAGGTGAATTGTTGCAGCAATCTGTTCATCCTCTTTTCTCCTAAGATTGCATCTGTTTTTCTAGTTAAATTTCTTTAATTGCATATTTCGTTGGTATGTTTTCATATTTTCTGGGAATTTGCAATTTAAGCCATATTTTCTGTTTAAAATTATAATGTTAGTCCACATATTTTTGAGCATTCTCAACGTTAAGGTTTTCATCTAGGTTTCAGTAATGACATGGTTTTAATTATGTATTTGTTTGAATTTTTTTTTTTTTTTATCGTATGGCTTGGTTTCACCTATTACTTCTATGTTAGTTCTTGTCTAGTCTGATGTTAATTTCTCTCTAAAATATCATTTACCCGGGTTATTCTTTTGTTTTACTTTCTTTTGGTCAAGTGTGATGTAAGAGATATCCTTAGAGCTATAGCTTCATAATGAAAACAGTAAATCAAATTGAATGCAGGAGATGGTTTAGAAGAAAGAAGCAAAAACGGACAAAAATTTAGGTGAGTGAGCTATCTATGTTTAAAGGGTTGTTGCTTGTCTAGATCTTCCAAGGTTATTTTGGCAAGCAATATGCTTGATGCTGATAATCTTTTTTTAGTGCAATGTATCTCTGTGAAATCTGTAATTATCAACGTTTTCTTGTCTTGCTTTTAGTCTGCATTATATGCATTATGCTTCTTAGAACTCTTAAGATGCAAATTCGCTTAAGATATTTATGGGCTTGAAAACGACATAATCCTTCAAAGTGTTGGTTTCTTGTTAGTTTTATCTGTTTTTAATTCTAGGCAGCACAGTTGCTTTGGTGTAATTGGTATATGTTGTTATTATTGTTGTGAGTTGTTATCATTGTTGTGAGTTGTTATTACTGTTGTGATTGTAATTTTTTTTTTTTTTTGTAATATAGTTCTTGTAACACTCCGTCCATTCATAGGCAATGAATAAACAAATTAGAAAGATTTATTAAGTAGTACACAATAGCGGAAATATCGTCAAGACGGACAGTGTCACTCTAAAGTTCAAATAAAATCTAAAACAACAAAATAAATCCCAAAGAACATTAATCCAAAAGTATCTATAACGAGATAACATGATCCCAAAATCCACAAATAAAGCAAAGAAACGAAATAAGTAATCCTCCTAATTAATCTCGTCGGTATCTCTCAAACCCCATGACATAAAACCATACTGCAACATATTAACCTGCAAAATATATCAACAAACATCCACAATCAGTGGGGAGTAACTAACAACTCTCCCAGCTCAATTAGGATCCACGTAGGAGTTATCAAGCATTAACTAATAAGTCCCAATCAACATAAATTATCAAACTGAACCAAACAACAGCGAAACAACAACTAACAGTTTAACATGGTTAAATAAAGTAAATCATGATTAATAAGTTTAATATAAGCATACAAGATCCATAGCATAAGCCTCCAAAATAATTAATCAAAATAATATAATAGGTTTTGAGAAAGAGCAGAACGCTAGTGGATCGCAATCCTAAGGTTTGTCAGATCGAAATCTCCAGACAACCTATGGGCTTACGTTCCCTACTGCATGTGTCTAAGAATGGCCAAACTCCCGATGCAGGATAGTACCCAGCTCAGTACTTCCCAACCTCTCGGACGACAACAATTAACCCAGGTAATACCCCTAAATAGCAACCTAGGTGGTTGGCATTTTCTTCACCGCGGACTACATCTATCCCACCGGATATCTAAATCTCAATAAAATATTTCCACAAACAAATACTATAATTTATTCAACATTTATTCATCAAATATAAATAATAAGGATGCCCTTCAGGCCTTACACCTAAAATCAGCAGAAACTAGGATCGCAATCCAGAAGTCTCATTTCAACGATATATATTCTTTTCAAAGTAATAGTAATTATAATACTAATAAAAATCATTTCACCCAACTAAAAATAATAAACCAACATCAAAACATACTTGTTGTTTGGGCCCATTTCTGGGACCAGTCCACCTATGGCGAAGTTACTAAAATACCCCTACATCTAGGGAAGCCAACCCTCCGCCAGCTGGAGGTGACTAAAATACCCTCATTTAGTAGGGCTCTTATCCTATATAAATAAGGGTTGTCTCATCAGACAAAGGTAAGCAATTCTCAGCTACAAAACCCAGAGCATCTCTCTCTACATTGATCACTTTCTCTCTCTACCTCAATCACATCTGACTTGAGCGTCGGAGGGGCGATCCCGGGACCACCTCCGGGGTAGGCTAACCTTGTTTTGCAGGTTTCCGACGTACGGACAACGGAGCTCAAGCGACCGCTCTTGGGGCCCACATCACATCTCCCAACCAATTACAACCCTTAATTTCTTAGCACAAACACTTATACACCAATAAACACACTATAGTCAAATACTCCAATCATTATACTCTCGTTGTCTGAGTTTGGGTACAAGGTTAATTACAACATTAGTTATAATGCCCCCGGTACATAACTCTTAGCGAAACGATACTAAAGACAGTATTATTCTCCCTCGAGTACTGAAACGTCGACAACTTAGCTATTGATTTATAAAACTACAAATTTTTTATACTCCGATTTAATACAAACAAAGCAAACCATCATAAAAATAATTAAAACACTCATAACTTAACAGACTTTCCAATATAACCATCTTTTTAAACTAAAAAAAACCACAACTTTAGCATTTATATATATACTCTTATAACAAGATAAGCAAAGTCATAACAAACAAAAAACACCTCAGATATAAACCATCTAATACATACCAAGCAAAAATAGAAAAGAAGGAAACAAAAACAAAAGAAAAAAAAAACAGCAGCAGACCCACAAATCAATACCATGCATACTATAATGAAATACTTACAACTAAACTCTTGAACCTTATCTTACTAATTGCCACGCATGCTACAATGCAATACATGGTGAACTGAACTCTTTGTTGAACATCACATGCCATGTGGCATTATACTATAACACTAATCAAAAACCATATTGAACTCTCATGAATTAACCATGAAATAGTCCAGTACAAGTCACTAATAAGGGGAAACATAACTAAATAAATGAAGCAACAGCATACAGCAGGGACATCAAGCTCCAACACGCAGAACACACAACACATACAACACACAAAATAACTCACGCCAAGCACCCAAAGCTGCTGCAACCCATGCTTTGTGAAGCAACACCGATCATAAATTTAAGCAAACCACAACACCGTGAAACAAAATTCCATTACTGCACTTGCTATGATCTTCACTAAAAATCATATTTAAACATACTAAAACATACGCCCATGATACAAAGGTCACCAAACTATTTCCCTGACATGAATCAGCATGAATTTCTACTTAAACGTAATAAAAAGATGGTAATAAAGATCCGCAATTTACACAACAACAACAACTCGCATAGGTTCATATAATTCCATAATATTATTCATAACATGAGATTTTACCCACTTTAAAAACTTAGCATAAAAACCACCCATCTTAGATATTAAAAACTAAATAATTCCTAAACGGATACTAGTCGTGCTAGGTTCGCCATTAGTTACCTTTGAAGACCTCCAATTGCTTGCATTTTTATTATGTACTGCTATGCTCCGATCATGATTCCCGGCAATTGAAAGCTCAGTTTCAAAATCGCTCCGGTCACAATAAAGGTCCAGATGTCCTAAACGTGCTGTCCTATTTTGAAGACGATGCATCGGTTAGATCTCTAGATATCATCATTTTCGTGAAGGTGTGACAGGGAAATCCGGGATGAACTTTACTCTTCTCTCTCTCTTCAAAATGGCGTGAACAAGGAGGGTTACAAACTGAAAATATGGACGGTTTACAGCCCCCAAAGTAAGGATTAAAAGGGGTTATAAACTTAAATGATGAGATTTCATAATGGGCAATAAGGGGTAATTAAGGTGAGGGGTTATAAAAGGATTAGAAGGTGGTCAAAAAGCCTCTCCAATGCTTCAAATCTCTGATTTTGTGGACAGCTTTTAGGAACATAAAACTTCATGTTAAAAAATCGTGCAACGGTCCAAAACGCGCTAAAACCGAATAAATAAATATACTAGATCAAACACGCATTTTTAAATAGTAGAATATATATAATTTCTAATCCAATAAATTTGACAAATACAACATTTAAAAAGTTGGAAAACAAATAACATAAGATATAATATTTTTAAGAAGTAAAATATTCTAAATTTAACGGAAAATAATAATTAAGGGAAAATAAGTCGAAGAAATTATGAGCGAAAATCCGTGGTGGTACAGTTCTTTTGGACTCCTCTACAAATTATGGGTGACATGAGTAGGACAGAATCTTGGTCATGGTTTAAAGTTATTTAGGAGGCTAATAGGAGTCCATTATGTGAGAAGTCAAGTTCTTCATGTACCTTGTAAATGGAAGCTGATTTTCTTGATTACATGTTCTTTGAATAAGCTCTAGTATATTCTGATACAGCAAGTTATGATGGACTTGGTGTCCTTTTTGTCTTTCATCTTCATGCACTCTAAGTCAAGGTCTCAGTCGTCAATTTCATTCATATGTGAGAAGTTGTATGATATAAATTGTAGAGTGGACTTAAATTGAATCAAATTGATATAGAAAATTGGAAATACTCTTTCTAATCTTTCAAACTTCTTTAGTTTTTGGAAAGACTGGAACCATAAAATGAACAAGCCCCTCTCAGAGTATCTTTGTTCTAAAATAAGCGAATAAAGATGCATTTAAAGCGAGTAACTTTGTTCAATTCTTCTAGTTTGTAGCAATAAGTGCATAAACAAAAATGCATGTTTACTCGCTTTCGCACTCATCTTCAAGCAAGTCCAAATAAGGCGGCTTTCAAAACCTGTTATAGGAATGGTATATTCATCGATCATCTTGCTAATCTATGATATTTGTCTTTCTTTATACATCATATTATAGATTAACATGGATATTGTGATGTATAAATTATTAGGTTGTTGGGTATGTTGTTGGAGGAGGACATATTCTACACATGGTCTGCAATTTAACTCTTGCTACTGATAATGCCATTTTTTGACAGACAGGTCCAAAGGTTATTGGGCTGTAAGTTAGCAAAAATCGGCTTGGATATGTAAAAATCAGTTTTAATCAGCGAGAAATTGTTCAGTTCAGTTCATAAAAAGATCTGATTTGTTACCAGCTTATACCTTTTTTTTTTCTTCTTCTTTTCTTTCTTTTTGTGTTGACTTCTCTACCTTTACTATTGCACGATGCCTCTAAAGGCTACTTGGAACTTTTGCTTCTAATTGCAGCTTCTGGTGATGGTGGCAATGGTGGAGCAATTCAAAGGTTTGATTTGGTCTAACTGATGCATTCATGTTCTTTACTTTCTTAGCTGAAGTGTCTTATATCTCGTCATGATGTGTCCAAGCTTGTCGGTCAATTTCTCGAGTTATTAATTTATTATACTCTTCTCATGTCAATAAATGAGGTCGACCTTCCTTATTGAGAGATCGGGCTTGAGCTGGGCACTTGCGACTTGCATAGTAATTTCATTTGGCCTTCGTGCTAAATGTTTTGATTTAAGATAGATTTTATGGAGAGGGAGATGTTGTGTACTTTGCTTTTGAATTAAGTTGGCAGACATTGATATGACCTGTTTACTGGCTCATAAAAGGAGGTTTTGAACATATATATAATATTTTAACTCAAAGCCTGGTATGATTGAAATGGACCATCCTGGGAAATTTGGTTGGTTATAAGCGGATTGAAATCAACACGTGCTGGAAGTTGGTTAGAATATGTTGAGTTTTGGACTTGTTTAAATGACTCGGAAGTGATGTTGTATCCATTATCAGATTTTGGAAAATTACCTGCCTTAAATTGACTTCTTTAATTATATTTTGAGAACTAAGTCCCGTGGGGTTCTTATGGAGATAATCAACAAAAATGGTATCTTTTTATTTTGTTTTAAAATTACACCTGCCATGCATTTACTGGTTGCCTTTTTACGTGAAATTTTGTTTTCTACCTTAATTTCCTGGTCTGTAGATGATATGGTGAAGCTTTACAAAATGGTATTTAAGAAAGATTCCCATCTTACGGAAAGCTTCTAAAGGTATGCATGAGCCTTTTGGCCTTAGTTACAACTTACAAGATGATGTTCATGCTGTTGTCTTTGACAAATCTGAATGTTGTTAATATATGGTGCACCATAAGACTAGCGTCATAATATAATTTGTGGCGTGCTATTGTCAATGCGTGCTTCTTAATGGACTGGATTTTGTCCATGTGCATCTTTATATTGTATGACCTTCATCCAAAACTTCCTTGCATGCTTCAATTCCATAGTAATATTGTGTCCCCACTTCAAGTAATTTTCTGCCATTTTACTAGTTTTGTTGACTTGCTATTATGTGAATTTAAAAATTGATCACACTATACTTCTTGAGAGGATGCAAACAATAAAAAGTTAGATGTTTAAGCACGTACCTACATACTTTAGCATGTAGTTTGGCTGAGAAAATTTTCAAAAGTATGGAACTAACATAATATGCAAATTCCTCAATTTTAGTGTCTGCTGGATGTCCAGTTTTCTTCTCTTTTTCCTTTCCTTTATTTACAATAGTATGATTAGCTTAATGCTGACAGGCTAAAGTCGTATCACCTAATAAAAAATAACCTAAGGTCCACTAACTAGTAGTCAGGGAAGTCAGGATCGAATCCACAGGGAGAAAGTTATACTATTGTATCTGAATTCTAATATTATACTAACTAAATCAGATGAAAATGGTTATGTGACTAAACTAAGCAAATGATAGAAATAAATACGAGGGAATAAATCAATTAATAAAGAACTAGGACTATGGATCACTATGCATACATTTCGAGAAATCAGAGACGAATAATAACCACCCAATAAGTCAATTTATCTAGGGCACATGTAATTTCTCTCGAACATTACCTCCCTCAAAGATCACCTAGCCGCTCTCGCATGGTCAAGGATCACTCTGCCTAATGATTGAAAGCCTATACGAAATCTCTCCTCTCGAAGCAGATTCAATATTGCGATAGTAGAAATACAAATCAGGCCTAATTCATAAATCTAGCAAGAACGATTCAATCACAGGAAACAATTGAAATAAAAGTTAATTACACTAATCTATCAATCCCTCATTGCATACATAGGTCCCCACAATCCTAGAAATAAAACTACTCACTCACGCTTGCGAAAACAATAACAAAATCAATATAACAATTCATACTTGGAATGATTGCAATCAACTAAGAAATCAATATAATCAATAATAGAGAAAAAAAAATGAAGAATATTACCAAATTAAAGAACTACATTGATCTTGCAAGTAATCCAAATGTTTGATCTTGAATCCAAAGTGAGAAGTAGTAAACTAGGGTTCTTGAGAGAAAACTATGAAAAATAATGACTAAAACAAAAGATAAATAAAAGATATCTTAGTAATGTTCTAATTTTCGTATTTATACTAAACCTAAAACATAAAGAAAAAGTAATATGAAAATAACCCGAAAATCATTAAAATACGCGTGCCGGGTCAACCGCACGATCACATTGGGCTAACATGCCCGACCCCATCGGGCGAAAAGCTCTTTATTTCGGAAATATGACAGACTACCCATCCGATTGGGCAAGCACTCCCGATACCATCAGGCGCGAGTGTTTTCCTCTTGTTTTTAACTCTAGAACGCAGCCAAATGAATATGTTCTCGGGCCCGATCGGGCTAAATCGCCCGATCCTATCGAGCAGGAAAACTGCGATTTTGCGTCAAATTGCGATGGCTGTATCTCTCAAAACAGAAGTCCGTTTGAGGCGTGTGACCTATCATAGGAAAGCCCTTAAAGTCTAGTTTCCAACCCAATTTGAATTTCTTGATTATCAAATTCTCATCAAAAGTTATGATCAAAATAGTGAATAAGTGTCAGTTTTGGCACTTCTTTC
This sequence comes from Beta lomatogona, assembly GCA_947646795.1. Classification (NCBI taxonomy): domain Eukaryota; kingdom Viridiplantae; phylum Streptophyta; class Magnoliopsida; order Caryophyllales; family Amaranthaceae; genus Beta; species Beta lomatogona. Next base: position 165,857 of record CANSNZ010001460.1, on the reverse strand, counting down.
ACTAACTCTTTGCATCATTCTAACTCGAAATTGTCCCAAATGGATGCATTGTGATCCTTGTGCAAAATATCTTCATCCTCAATGATTAATAGGCTTGATCTTAGATAATCATAATCAATTTAAATCAAAATAACCTGAAAATCATCAAAACACGCAAACGGGGTGTAGTAGAGCAAAACTTGAGTAAATCATGGAATTATGCACCTAAATGCTCTAATATGGCTTAAAATTGCAACCTAAATGCACCTAAAACTCTATATAAAACCATAAAATCAAATGCAAAACATCTGAGTGCTTGTTGCTTACTTCAGCTACATTGCACCTTATTGCAGTATTTGGATTACATTGCAGGCTGGTGCTGCAGTTTGGTGCATGGGATTCCAGAAAATCTGATGTCCCTATAACATTTAAGGAATATGTTCATATGGATATATTAGTTTACCTTGATGTTAATTGTTATTTATTTGTACTATATCTTGTATTTATGAACAAAAATATTAGAAATGAAACTTTTATCTATATCAAAATGATTGTCCATCAATTTAGGATAGAAAAAGCACAAAAAAAAAAAATTATTTTTTTTGGGGCTCAAATGCTCCGGTTTTATCTTAATAACCGGAGCATTTGTAACATAAATGCTCCGGTTTTTAAGATAAAACCGGAGCATTTGTGTTACAAAAGCTCGGGCGACGTCTGCTACGTGTCAAATACGGAGCATTTGTGGCCTAAAAAACCGGAGCATTTGAGGTTTTTTCTACTAGTGGCAGCGAAAAATATCCTTAAGTACTTGCGAAGGACTAAGAATAATTTCTTGGTTTATGATGGAGATAATGAGTTGGTTGTTTTACTAGATACACCGATGCAAGCTTCCAGAGTGATAAAGATGATTTCTGATCCCAATATGGTTTCAAATTTTGTATCAATGGAGGACATGTGAGCTGGAAGAATTCTAAGTAGAGTACCATCGCGGATTTTACAATAGAGGCTGAGTATATTGCAGCAGCAGATGCAGCAAAGGAAGTTGTTTGGATCAAAAAGTTCATTAGTGAACTTGGTGTAGTTCGTAGCATTAAGGATGGCACTGAGTTGTATTGTGACAACAATGGTGCCATTACCCATTCTAAGGAACCCATATCACATCAAAGGTCTAAACATGTGCTCAGGAACTTCCATCTCATTCGTGTGATCGTTGGAATAGAGGATGTGTGACACGCTCATTGTAAACACGTCAAAGATACCTAAACTACCCAATATAGGGCAAGTAAAGGGTCGAATCCACAAGGATTAAGGGAAGCACTAATAAGTATCGATTTATGATAGGCTAAGTCAAGTCTATGTTTTTTTGAAGATTTATAAATGAAAAGACAATAAGAAAAATAACATTGGGAAGGGGCATCCATCAATTAACTCATTCATAAACCAAGCAATCACAATGGGAATCAACAATGGAGATCAATTGAGGGGAATTATTCATCCATTGGTACTCTAACCACTCTCTCGAGCTAGCTAGATTGGCCTAGTATCTCACCGAAAACCTATTCTCATGGCTAAGGCGTTCAACCAAACATATCCATAAACATGATGAATATAAACAAGCAAACTAAGTCCCCTAGGCTAGGTAGTCCCTATTCTCATGGTCCTTTAAGCCTAATAATCAATTTGAGGCAACCCCTTAACTTCATCTCTCGATCCTTCACTAAGGTTACCTAAATTATGCTCCTATCACACAAACATTCATAAAAAAAGCCAAATTAATTAACCAAAATTATCCCAAGTCAAAACCCGGTGTTGGATTTAGAGGTTCATGAACTCATCAATGACTTCAAACCCTTCCCAAAGAAATAGCTACTCACAAATCATGATAAATTATAAACAAAAAGACATAAACAACTATTAACATGAACTAAAACAATAATCTAGGATGAACAAGTAAATAGAGTGAGAATGACAGGACAATAAGAAAATAAAGCAATAAAATATGACAGAGAGTAAGAAATTCTCATTAAAGTTGCAAGGAGCCTCCAAATCTTCAAGTTTCCTTCTTAGATTCTTCAAATTCCAAGCTTTCTACAAGTTTCTCTCACTTCTCTCTCTAGAAGATGAAATTTTATCTCTCTTAGGGTTCTAAGAATTTGAAATCTCACTTTATTAAAATATAACGTAAATTAGTTTCCCCCAAAATGAGAGGAGTTTGTCTTATATAGTCCTAAAATAAACTAAGCATAATTACAATAAAACCCGTGTTCACAAGAGCATTAAAATAACATAATATTCCGAAAAACCCAACGACCCGGGCATGTTGGAGTGACTCGGGCGCTCGGGTTGAGGTTCTCCCGGGCGGGTTGGAGTAACCTGGGCGCTCGGGTTGAGGTTCGGCCTGGCGGGTTAGATCAGCAGAACCGAAATTTCAATTTTCCGCAGATCGTCCCCGTGGGGAGGGGTCAGTTGACCCGAGTGCTCGGGTCATTTTTTAGTTTCGTCAGTTCATTTTCAAATGGCCATATCTCACTCGGTTTCATCGAAATTGAGCTTGTGACCACTCATTGGAAAACTATTGAGCCAAGATTTCATCTACAACTTGAATCGCTCAAGAATGTTTTGTGTGCTGAAAGTTATGGCCATTTGAAGTTGACCCTTGTGCGCAAACCCTTCCAAAACTTCTTATATTTGCCCCCGGAACTCGGTTGTGCTTCCTTGACCTTCCTCTTCGATCTTAACATTCAGGGTTGTGCAAGTGTTCTCCAAGCATGCTCCTAAGTCCTTAAACAAAACAAAGCGGCCAAAGAAAGTGCATACAAGGAGGAAAATTGCACAAATTAAGGAAATAACTAATAAACTAGCCTAAACTAACTCAAAAACAATTATAATACCAACTAAAAACGATCAAAAAGTAAAGCAATAAAGAAGACATCAATGTGAAAGTAAGCAAGGTTCATACTGAGGATAATGTTGCAGATCCTCTGAGTAAATCGGTTGCTCAACCTAAGCATGAGTGTCATACTAATTCTCTAGGGCTGAAACATATTGGGAGAATAGTTTTAGGTTGTTTACTTCATATTTACAATTCTTAAGACATTTATGTTGTTTTGAATTTTTATCAATAAAAATTAATTTCTTATTTAATTGTTTGGTCTAGTATTAAATAAAATGTCCAAATAATTTGTGTTTTCAAACAGGATTATCGAAAACGTTTTGATAATGGAACCCTATTGTAATACCCCGAACCGTAATCTCGTTTAATTAGCCACTAGTTATGGAGGAGTGGGGAGGCGGGGCTTCGGGGTGGTGGGGAGGGGGAGGGGGGGAGGAGGGAGGGGGGCTTTAGGGGTGGTGGGGAAGGGGATGGGGCTGCTTGTGGTGGTGGGGGCGGTGGGGGGGAAGGGGGAAGGGGGAAGGGGTGGGGAAGAGGTGGGTGGGGTTAGGGGTGCATTCACCGGTCCAAGACCGAGGCCGGGACCGGACCGGACTCGCTTGGACCGGTGGACCGGATTTGTAGGATTTGGTGGACCGGGGACCGGACCTGATTTTTCGGTCCGGTCAAGGTGCGGACCGGAAAAATCGAGTTCGGTCCCGGTCCGACCTTTGTTGGACCCGATTTTCGATTTTTTTTTTTTTTTTGGATTTTAAATATTCTATTTGGACTTGTTGGACCTGTTTGGACCTGTTGGACATGTTTGGACCTGTTGGACCTGTTTGGACCTGTAAAATTGACTTGGGCTGACAGTTTAAAAAAAAAAATACTAAAATTCCGGGTTTCCGGTCCGGACCTGATTTTTCCGGGTTTGGACCGGACCGGACCGGAAACCCGGAATCGTCACTTTCCACGGACCGGGGACCGGACCGGAATCTCGGTCCGGTCCGGTCCAAAATCCGGTCCGGTCCGGTCCAAATTCCGGTCCGACCCACCCATGTGAACAGCCCTAGGTGGGGTAAGGGTTTGGGCATTAGATTAGGGGATTAGGGGTTAATGACTAACTTTCAAAGTATGAATCAATAAAATATCTGATTTTTTAAAAACCTTAAAGTTTGATTTTTAAAAAATAGTCAACACTTTATGAAATTAATTATTTAAATACTAAAACATATATAAATATACTTTAAATATATTTATAAAATTCATAAAATTGTGGGGGATTACAGTATACCCGAAACTTGATACTAGAATCCTCACAGTTTCAAAATTTTGACTCAAATCTTCATTTGGAAATGCTTGTGTCACAACGTGTGCACACTTTACCAATTTTAAAAACCACTTGTGTTACCTCATGAACACATTTTTCGATGCGGAGAACCAATTTATTTTGCACCAACATGTGCAAATCGCCAAAATAAGCATAAAAATACTATAAAATAAGGCAAAAGCGCGAAATTCTATTGCATTATACCCCTCTTAAAGAAAACGAGTTACGCCCTCATAACTCACCTCAATGAATAACTCAGGATATTTCTTATTCATTTCATCTTTAGCTTCCCACGTTGCCTCTTCGGACTCATGGTTAGACCAAAGCACTTTCACAATATTCACATCCTTATTGCGTGTAGTACGCACCTTTCTATCCAAGATTTTCACAGGTCTTTCCTCATATGTGAGGCTACTATCGATTTGAATTCTTTCGGGCTCTAGAACATGATTCTCATCAGGGAATATCTCTTAAGTTGAGAAAAATAAAACACATCATGCATCTTTTTACATTCCATTGGTAAAGCCAACTTATAGGCTACCTTCCCAATTCTTTGCAAAATCACATATTGGCCAACATACTTAGCACTTAACTTACCCTTGTTACGAAATCTCATTACTCCTTTCGTCGGTGACACCTTCAAAAATACCTTATCACCAACAGCGAATTCAACTTCCCTTCGCTTTAAATCAGCATAACTTTCCTGCCTATCTTGAGCAGCTTGAATTCTAGCCTTGAGTTCTAGCTTGAATCAACTTTACATTCTTGACAGTCTCCTCAATAAATTCAGTCCCCAACACTACATTTTCTCTAAAATTATTCCAGCAAATGGGACTTTTACACTTCATTCCATACAACGCCTCAAATGGAGCCATCTTGATACTTGCATGGTAACTATTGTTATACAAAAATTCGATCAAATCCAAGTGATGTTCCCACCTTCGTTGGAAATCAATCGTGCACGCTCTCGACATGTCTTCCATAGTCTGATTGGTCCTTTTTGTCTGACTATCGATCACATGATGAAACACAATACTCATCTTCAATGTTGTTCCAAGATTGAACTGGACCTTTTGCCAAAATTACGAGAGCAATCTCGAATCATGATCAGAAATAATGTCCTTCGGGACTCCATGCAGTCTCACCACATGTTTGATATACGTCTTGGCAAGTTGCTTCTTCTTCCATGTTTCTTCGATTAGAACGAACACGGCAGACTTCGTCAGACGGTCCATGATAACCCAAATAGTGTCATTGCCATTGCTTGTCTTTGGCAAAGTAGTCACAAAGTCCATTGATATCGAGTCCCACTTCCATCGAGGAACTTCTAATGATTGAACCTTCCTCATTGGTCTCTTATGGTCGATCTTTACTTTATGACAGGTCAGACAGTTTGACACGAACTCGGCAACTTCTCGCTTCATATTGGGCCACCAATAAATCTCCTTAAGATCCTTATACAACTTATCACCACCAGGGTGCACAGAATATGGGGTATTGTGCCCCTCTTCCATAAGCCTCCTCTTAAACTCTTCACACTTATGTGGTATACACCACCTTCCTTTGAACCTCAAGCTTCCATCATCATGAACCTTAAAGTCAACTTCCTTGCCTTGTTTCATCTTCTCTTTAATCTTATCTAGGTGCTCGTCTCCAACTTGACTGGATCTCATGGAAAATTGACGATCCCAATGACAAAACACTCAATCTCGCTTCAAGCTCCCCAAGATTCAAAGTTTCTAGGCTAAGCCCTTGCATATCTCGATACAATTCCTCAGGAACTACGCACACATTCACGCTATGACTCGACTTTCGACTCAAAGCATCGGCGACTACATTCGCTTTCCCCTCATGGTACTGAATATCTAGGTCATAGTCCTTAATCTATTCCAAACATCTTCTTTGCCTCATATTGAGATCCTTGTGGGTGAAAATATAATTCAGACTCTTATGATCAGTAAAGATCTTGCAAGTCGCTCCATACAGATTATGTCTCCAAATTTTCAATGCAAACACAATAGCAGCGAGCTCTAGCTCATGGGTAGGATAATTCGACTCATGGTTTCAACTAACGCGATGCATACGCGATCACGTTCCCATTTTGCTGCAGAACACACCCCAATCCATTCTTCGAAGCATCACTATACACCTCGAATCCTTAATTTTTGTCAGGTAGGGTTAAAACAGGTGCGGAGGTCAGACGCTCCTTCAAAGTCGGAAAGGCTTCCTTGCACTTCTTACTCCAGTCAAACTTTGACTCTTTCTTCATCAGATTGGGCATCGGCCTTGCTATCTTCGAGAAATCTCTCACAAATCTCCTATACTAGCCAGCTAATCCCAGAAAACTTCTAATGTTCGACACATTCTTCGGTGTAGGCCACTCACTAGTAGCTTGAATCTTCGTAGGATCCATAAAAACTCCTTCCTAGGACACATAATGACCCAAAAATGCTACTTTCTCCAATCGAAACTCACATTTAGAGAACTTTGCATATAATTGATTCTTCCTAAGCGTCTCTAAAACTATCCTTAAATGTTCATCATGCTCTTCTTCGCTCTTTGAATAGATCAAAATATCATCAATGAACACTACGACGAATTTATCGAAAAACTCATGGAATATCCTATTCATCAAGTCCATTAACATAGCCGGAGCATTGGTCAATCAAAACGGCATCACTGTAAACTCATAATGACTATAATGCGTCCTAAACACAATCTTAGGTATATCTTTATCAACTATCTTCAATTGGTGATACCCCGAACGCAAATCGATCTTCGAAAACACACTTGCTCTAATCAATTGATCGAATAGGTCATCTATCCTAGGCAAAGGATACTTATTCTTAATTGTCACATTGTTCAACTCCCTATAATCAATGCACAACCTCATACTTCCATCTTTCTTCTTTACAAACAACACAGGAACTCCCCAAGGTGCCGCACTAGGCCTAATATAACCCTTCTCCAACAGTTCTTGCAATTGCGTCTTCAACTGGCTCATCTCAGGAGATGCCATTCTGTACGGTGCCTTAGAAATAGGTGCAGTGCCAGGAATTAAGTCTATGGTGAACTCAACGGCTTTCTTAGGTGGCATACCAGAAATCTCGCTTGGAAACACATCCATAAACTCATTCACAATCGGTACATCCACAATCCTTTGCTCACATCTCGAACACTACAGAAAAACAACTCGCACTCCTTCTTTACCAACTTCTTCACTTGCATTGCGGAAATGATCCCAAAACTCTTAGGCTTCCCAAATCGTCGGTATGAAGTTAACTTCCTGCAGACACATAACTGTGTCTCCCCATTTAAGGGTCCAAAACATACCGCGGTATTAGTTGGCGCAACCCAGCATAAGAACAATCCGATGAGCCAACCCAAAATCAATTCGAATTGTGCTTTGTAATATTATTTTAAAGCCCAATTAATTATTCATGATAATTAATTGTATTTTAAGCCCATAAAATATTTTGAGTCTATTTGAAATATTTTAAAAGCCCAATTACTTATTTATTATTTTTATAAATATTTTTATTATTTTTAATAAATATTTAGATAAATGCAAATTAGATTTTTATTCCGAAAGATTCAATTTCTGGATTTTAAAGATAAAACAATATCCTTAAAAACGCGTTTAATGAAAAAGGGTGGCAAATGAGCTGCATGCAGGAGGTGCGCCTAGCACGCCACGTGCGTCAAGCACATTGGTCGAGCTGTGTCAGGCACGCCAATGTGCGCCTGACACGTGGATTTGTGACTCACACAGAGTCCTGCGCCTAGCGCAGTTCCAGTGTGAGACGCAAATTCCTTTTCTATCTTTTTAAATATGCGTGTACACGTGTATAACTCTGATTGGGCGGACCGCGTCAGGTGTGCGCCTGACACGTGAATCCGCGCCTCACACGTCAGCCTGCGCCTGGCGCAGGGGGCGCGTGAAGCGCAAATTCTTGTTGCCTATAAATACCTGTGATTTCCCGAATCACGAATGGTTTTTTCAATTATTATTTGACGAACACAAAAACTCCCGAATACTTACGAATTAAATTATGAAAATCCAAACCCTCAAATACTCTCAACGCATCGATTCGTTTTCCAGTTTCTGATCATACTACGTTCTTTGTTCCACGATTGCTCCTCCTGAAGGTCGTTACGCTCTTCAACCTAAGCCGCATAGGCATAACTCCTAAGGACCCTTGAATAATTCAAATATATTTATTACCTGGAAGTTACTAACAATTTCTTGTCATGATGTTGATATTTAATTGAGAATCGTGATGATTGTATATTCTAATCCCTTTTACTATTATTTTTTGTATATAATGTTCATGTTGTTTTATTTATCTAGTGCATGATTTTTATCACTTGCCCGCTATTATTGCTAAACAAGACCTAAAGAACTGTTCAAACTAATTCATATAATTTGGACAACCTGCTAGGTACCTTGTAATATTACTGCTTAATAACTTGTAGCTAAAAATTAGTCTTTTATATGTTTCCTAAACCAACCTAGACTAATGTTTTTAGGGTGTATAAAAATATTATATGATTATTCTTTGGCATAAAATTTGTTGTGAATTGATATTTAGTAGAGGCCAGCAATGGGCAACATGGTTCCTGACTGTGTTGTACCCTCACACCCGAACTCAATCTTTGGTTCATTTTGACCATCTATGGAGTCAGGAGAGGAAAATCTACATTGGATAAGTCCCTAAGATGTCCCTACAGTTTTCAATATCCAATTAGGTTTATAAGTTTTCCTCTAAAAGACTAGTTGGCGACTTTAAAATAATTTTCAATAAACCCTTTACAATCGGGTAGTGAAATCTAATATGCATTCACACCGTGTATGCCAAAATAAAATCACGCCTACAATTTGGGCGACTCCACTGGGGAGGATTTTACGGAAAAAAATTAATTTTTTTAATTGAGTGGGTGAAACTCGAAAAATACAATTCATACTTTTTTATGCTTTAGAACGACATATTGTTTGGCATATGTATGGCTATTGTTCAGCCATGTTCTATGTGTGAGGTCACCCCGGGGGGGTTTGTGCTTTGTCCTTCCAAAAAGCTTCCTAAGCGATAGTGTTGATCTTAGTCATAAGCAAATCTACCCAACCATGGCATTGTTCTCTTGTTTCTGACTTGAGAATTGGAGTGCGTCTTAGACGTGGCCACCTCTTTAAGCAGGGGTACGAAGCGTGGGATCAATCTCTTAGTCGTGGACCCTTTCAGACTTAACCTAAACCTGACCATAGTTTCAAACATAGAACTGGACTTTAGGTTGGAACTTTTGCATCCATGTTACATGACATTTGCTTGTGATTGCAATTTTGCCTGTTATTAACTTGTCGAATTGTCATTAATATGTATCGTACCTAAAAACGCTTCTAAATAACAAACAAAAGTTAGTCAATTGGCCAAAACATCGACGGTTTAATCGTCGTGGTGGTTGATCCTATCTTCGTATGTCTGCATTCGCGTATAAAACATGGTCATTCTTAGGGGTTTCACCTAATTCAAAAAAAAAAGCAGTCTTTTCATGCAAGGTCAAGTCTATCCTAAAAAAGTGCATCTAAAATGGTCACCGTAGAGTTAGAATTGTCATGCATATCTACCTTCTCCCTGATGTCCTACTAATCTTCCTTATCAATCTTACCTTACCATATTCAACAAATTTCAAAATCTTACATTTGTTCAAAATTAATCCTGCACCCATGTCTATTCTACCTTTTTTCAAAAAGTATTTTTTAATCATCATCATACACGACATTTACAAAAACATTTTCAAAATTAATCCATCGTATATTCCTAACAAAAGATACAAACAAGGGGATCTTTTCAAGAATGAATTTCGAAATTTCTACGCATAGTTCAAACACCTTCAATCCAATCCAATCGATCCAATTGAATTGCATCATTCTAGGCCCATATGCACTAGAGTCCATTTTGCATTAATATTAGGTCCTTCTAAATTTGATCCCATGCATTCATATTAGGTCCGCTAACATTAGAGTCCATCTTAGGCCCATATAAGTCTAGCACATGTCAATATCTAGACTCATTTGCATCTTTATGTGAACCTTAGTCTATGTCAAGCCCAGTCCATGTCTATTCTAATCCATTTCCAATGCCAAACCCATGTGTATTTTCGAGTCTAACTTCAAACCAAGGAGTCCATATTTTCGAGTCTATTTCCAAACCCGTATAGGACAAAGTCCAAACCATTAAGTCTAGCGAAGCTAGTCACCTTAGGACCATAACGACATCCTTTGACCTAGGAAGCTAGTCATCGTTAAGACCATAACGACACCCTTTGACCTAGCGAAGCCAGTCTTCCTTACGACCATAACGGCACCCTTAGACCTAGCGAAGCTAGTCAGCCTTAAGACCATAACGGCACCCTTAGACCTAGCGAAGCTAGTCATCCTAAAGACCATAACGGCACCCATTGAGCTAACGAAGCTAGTCATCCTTAAGACCATAACGGCACCCATTCACCTAGCGAAGCTAGTCAACCTTTAAGACCATAATGGCACCCTTTAAACCTAGTGAAGCTAGTCTCCCCTAAGTCCATAATGGCCCAAAACTTTTGAGTCTAGCGAAGCTAGTCCATCTTAGATCCATCAAACCCCAATATCTCCGAGTTTGGCGAAGCCAATCACCCCTAAGTCTAGCGAAGCTAGCATTCCCTAAGTCCACATATACAATCCATTTGAGTCTAGTCTGCTTGCTCATCTGTAAGTTCAAAGTCTTGTCCAGTCTGCTTGCTAGTCTAGTCCAGTCCAGCCCAGTCCACTCCAGTCCAAATCTGCATATGCATATAGTTAGGCCCATATCAGCATCATGTCCATAATCATACCCATTCCTAATCATTTCTCATGTCCATTTCCAGTTTCATCTTTATTTCTCATCTCTCATTCTCATTTCCAATTCCATTTCCATTTCTCCATCTCTCATCATTTCCATTTCTCATTTCGGAAACATCATTTCTTAAAACTTACAAGCAAGATTCACTCGATTCTGTTCATGACCGGTCGAAAGATTACAACTTAGGAATGCGTAAATGAGGAATAAAATGTGATCCTACTCTAAAGATCATCAAGCGCACTATCACCACCCCGACTTCATTTAGAGTCATGAAAATTATTTTTGACTGCCTTCAAAATAGAGACGCAATCACTTCCATAGGGTCTAACTCCTTCACAATAGAGGCACGATCACTTCCATAGGGCCTACTCCGAACCCTGCACCAAAAAGAAAATTCAAAAGATGTAACCTACATTTCTACCGCGAATTCCAATGGCATAATTCCACCTGACATCTAGTGTCGAATACCTTCAATGCGCTGTGAAACATGATCGATGATAACAGACTTCTAATACTTGCAGCAACGAGAATCAAAAATTTAAAACAATACTTAAAACATTAAACTAATCATTAAAATAATATAGAGGAGGAAGAGAAAAACCAAGAGGAGGGAGGAAGAAACACACGCCGAGAGGGAGGAGGCGGCGCTAAGCTGCTGCTGCTGGAGGTGGTGGTCCGGCAAGGGCTGCGGTGGGAGCCGAGGAACCAAGAGAGAGGGAGGGAGAAATTGGTGAGGGGGAGAGAGAGAGGAGTGTGCCGTGAAAGAGAAAAGAGAGGAGAGAAAAGTAGGGCTTTGTTTATGTAGCAAAATTTATGAGATGGGGGAGTATTTATAGGTTCCCATTAGGGTCAACAAGAAAATTGGGCTTGATGGGTTAGTTTAGTAAAAGATGATCATATGAAAGCTACGAAGGTTTGGGGTCCTCTAACCCAATATTAAAATCTTTTGTACTTCAACTCAAACTAATTAAATATTAGATAACTTTCAAAGTATGACTCAATAAAATATTTGATTTTTTAAAAATCTTAAATTTTGATTTTAAAAAAATACTCAACACTTTAATAAATTAATTATTTAAATACTAGAACATATATAAGTATACTTTAAATATATTTATAAAACTCATAAAATTGTGGGGGATTACAGCCTACCCGAAACTTGGTACGAGAATCCTCACAGTTTCAAAATATTGACTCAAATCTTTCATGTGGAAATGCTTGTGTCATCAATAAAATATTTGATTTTTTAAAAACATTAAATTTTGATTTTTAGAAAATAGTCAACACTTTAAGAAATAAAATATTTAAATATTAAAACAAATATAAATATACTTTAAATATATTTATAAAATTCATAAAATTGTGGGGATTACAATCTACCCGAAAATTGATACAAGAATCCTCTCAGTTTCAAAATTTTGACTCAAATCTTTCATTTGGAAATGTTTGTGTCACAACGTGTGCACACTTTACCAATTTTAAAAACCACTTGTGTTACCTCATGAACACATTTTTCGATGTGGAGAACCAATTTATTTTGCACCAAGATGTGCAAATCGCTAAAATAAGTATAAAAATGCATAGAAATACCATAAAATAAGGAAAAAGTGCGAAATTCTATTGCAGTCTTCCCCCATTAAAGAAAACGAGTTACCCCTTCGTAACTCACCTCAATGAATAACTCAGGATATTTCTTATTCATTTCATCTTTGGCATCCCACGTTGCCTCTTCGGACTCTTGGTTAGACCAAAGCACTTTCACAATATTCACATCCTTATTGCGTGTACTACGCACCTTTCTGTCCAAGATTTTCACAGGTCTTTCCGCATATGTGAGGCTACTTTCAATTTGAATTCTTTCGGGCTCCAGAACATGTTTCTCATCAGGGATGTATCTCTTAAGTTGAGAAATACGAAACACATCACGCATCTTCTTAAATTCCATTGGTAAAGCCAACTTATAGGCTACCTTCCCAATTCTTTGCAAATCTCATATGGGCCAACATACTTAGCACTTAACTTGCCCTTCTTACCAAATATCATTACTCCTTTCGTCGGTGACACCTTCAAAAACACCTTATGACCAATAGTGAATTCATCTTCTCTTCGCATTAAATCATCATAAATAATCTGCCTATCTTGAGCAGCTTGAATTCCAGCAATGGGACTTATCAATTCCTTCCATACAACGCCTCAAATGGAGCCATCTTGATACTTGTATGGTAACTATTGTTATACGAAAATTCGATAAAATCCAAGTGGTCTTCCCAACTTCCTTGGAAATCAATCACGCACGCTCTCAACATGTCTTCCATATTCTGATTGGTCCTTTCAGTCTGACCATTGGTCGCAGGATGAAGCAAAGTACTCATCATCAACATTGTTCCAAGATTCAATTGGACCTTTTGCCAAAATTTCGAGATGAATCTCGAATCAAGATCTGAAATAATGTCCTGAACCAACCTAGACTAATATTTTTTGGGTGTATAAATATATTATATGATTATTCTTTGGCATAAATTTTTTCTGAATCGATATTTAGTAGATACCAGCAATGGCCAACATGGTTCCCGATTGTGTTGTACCCTCACCCCCGAACTCAATCTTTGGTTAATTTTGACCATCTATGGAGTCAGGACAGGGAAATGTACATTGGATAAGTCCCTATGATGTCCCTATAGTTTTCTATATCCAATTAGATTTATAAGTTTTCCTCTAAAAGACTAGTTGGCGACTTCAAAACAAATTTCAATAAAACTTTCACAATGGGGTAGTCAAATCTAATACGCGCTCACACCGCGTAGGCGAACATGAAATCACGCCAACAATTTGGTGACTCCACTGGGGAGGATTTGAAGAAAAAAATTAATCCTTTTAACTGAGTGGGTGAAACTCGAAAAATACGATTCATACTCTTTTTATGCTTTAGAACGACATATTGTTTTGCATATGATGGCTATTGTTCAGCCACCATAAGGACGATCTACCTTGCCTCATTAGCACATGTTCTATGTGTGAGGTCACCCCGGGGGGTTTGCGCTTTGTCCTTCCAAAAAGCTTTCTGAGCGATAGTGTTGATCTTAGACATAAGCAAACTTACCCAACCATGGCATTGTTCTCTTGTTCCAGACTTGAGAATTGGAGTGCGTCTTACACATGGCTACCTGTTTAAGCAGGGGTATGAAGCGTGGGATCAATCTCTTAGTCGTGGACCCTTTCAGACTTAACCTAAACCTGATCATAGTTTCAAACATAGAACTGGACTTTAGGTTGGAACTTTTGCATCCATGTTACATGACATTTGCTTGTGATTGCAGTTTTGCCTGTTATTAACTTGTCAAATTGTCATTAATATACGTCGTACTTAAAATCACGTCTAACTAACAAACAAAAGTTCGTCAATTGAACAAAACATCGACTAAATCCCCGAAAAACATGTCGGAGGAGTAGTGCGCCAAGCGCATGAAGCTGCGCCTGGCGCACCACTCCCGCACCAGACGCACGACTGTACGTTGCGCGCAGCAATGCTGCTCGGCACACAATCTATGCATCCATGCTTTTAGTAGGTTTAGTCGTCGTGGTGGTCGATCCTATGAATGTAACAGCCAGTAAATAATGAGGATTTAACCTGTGACTAAGTGACCTAAGTCATGGAATTTAATTGTGATCGTACGTAGATAATACGTATGATAAGTGTAGGTGAAAATGAGATGTGGATATTTTGTGCTCATGTGTAATTGTTGCTTAGAAGAGAAAAGAAATAATAAATATATCATTAGTTAAATGAGAATATGAATAATATTATGTGGGTACTAGGATCGACATCTTATTATATAAGGATTCGCAATTAAGCACGTTAATGGGTACGCTTAATAGAATGGATTTTGGAGTTTCTTTTAATGAATGGGGTTTAGGTAAATCAAGGAGATCTATGTTAAGGGTATTTGGATTAGAATAATCAACTTGTGGGGCTTTATACCACTAACCTAAGGTATATTACTAAATTGGGAGTCATATTAAGAGAAAAAGAAGAACTAAAATTTTCTGGAATGCACCAAGTGGAGGAAAGACCTCCTTAATGGCCCTAAGGTGGACGACCAAGGATGAAGGGATACACCCACACCTTCCTCATATATACCTCCCCATTCCACACAATTTTCATCACCAAAATCAGACAAAATTGTTCTGCTCAAAACCTTTCTCCTCTTCCCTCTTCTGCTAGCCATTCTGGCGGTTCTGCCAGGACTTCTTCTTGCTTATTTTTTTTTGAATTTTTCCTTCATAACTTCTGCATGCAAGGCCTGATTCTGACTCTCTATATATAGGAGCATATTGGGCGGCAAAGAAATCACCATTTTGAGGCCAAGAAGTTCATGAACTAGAGCCATCTTCTTTAACTAAGAAAACAGTAAGTATGTTGAATGTTTTGGGTAAATTGAGATACTTCCTTTGGGTATTTTCTTACGATTTTTCTTGTGAATGTAAACATGTATTTAAGGATTCCAAAGAAGTCAGAAACGCATCATAAGGTGAAGGAGAAGTCGAATTGCACTAATTGCAACTTAAGGTATGCAAAGTCAATCCCTTTTGGAGAACAAGTATTGTGAGAATTATTAGAATTACGCTCGATTTCCTAGAAGGTTTTCGAGGGAAGAATCTTTTGCCATAATTCGAGATTTACAGTAGGTTGAAGATGAATTTACTTACACTAACCAAAGTTAATTTCAAAATAAGAATTTGTTTAAAAGAAATCTTCCTTTACATATTCAAAACCTCCTTTCTTTTACTCGCCTTAATTCATATTTCACTATAATAGTTGAGTGGCATTGCTTGTGTAATTTTCCTAAGTTTATTTTGCATCTCATTTATCATATAGCTACTGTCCTAAGTCCACCAATCCATCCTTACCAAACTTCTTGGAAAGGTTTTACAACTTTATATTGGAAACGAAACATTTACGAACCGTTTTGGTAAATTGTGTTGTTATTATTGATTCTGAATCTGTTTTTGCGTAGCGAAGAGGAGTGTGTGTATTATGTGTGAGGACATGTCCTATAAAAGCTTGCAAGCGAGTAAATATTAGGAGCCTGAGCTCCGAATTGTGTGGAGGCCTGCACCTTGGTGCACCTCAATGTGTGATATCTTCTTCCTACGCACTAATGTAATCAGTTAAACTTGTGTTCATATTTAAAATGTTTGCAAATGAACATGTTGAACACTTGATATTTGTAATCTTGTGTCAGAGGCACTTTGCCAAAATAATGATTTGCATAAGAAATGTTGGAGTGTGTCCACTCCTTATTTTCAGCCACCATAATTAGTTTTGGATTGATTTGTGTACCAGCATAAGTTGATTTTGTTCTGTGAACCTGTCCTAGTGGGGGCAGACTCTTGTGTAGGAATTAGCACGCTAAGGTAGGCAGCTGGGAAGCTTTAGAGAAATGTTATGTCAGCAATCATAGTGAACCAGAGCTTGAACATGATCATCTTTTGAAACCTAACCTTTCTTTTGCAAAGAATGCTTGAATGTACATTATGATACTACTATGGGCCTATAATAACTAAACTATATTTTGTATGATGTATGTTTTCCTAACTCCGCTCGTAGAGTCAACTCAGCCATATTAATGGGTTTGACTCAAGCAGGTGATAGCCTCCGTACCATTTTACTATGCTTTACTTCCGCTAATGCTATTAAGTATATCTTTAATTAATTTAAGGAAGACTAAGTCGGTGGGCTGTTACACGTGGTATCCGAGCCAAAGTTTTAGTTTTTTTTAAATAATAATGACGGTTTAATTACTTGTCACCATATAGGTAGTTCAGATGTTGTTTTAAATGTGGGTGTTTCGAAAAAGTGCTTTGATTGATCATGTTCAAGGAAGCTAGGAAATGCTATGATTATGAAGAATAGTATGCCTAACAAGGGCAAAGTAAATGTGTATAAGTTTTGTGTGTGTTATTTGAATATGTGTATTATGGATGTGTGTAATAGATTTCTTCCAGTGGTAACGGTAGTGGTAGTGGGTCAAGAATCATTCGAAGGGGCAGTGTTTACTGGGCAGTCAGTCGCAATGGTACCAGTAGGTACCAAGCGGAGCCGGATATGGACTTAAATGAAGGAGAAGATCCTTTTGGGTTTGCAAGAGCAAAACTAAATGAAATACAAAGTTACAATCAGTTGTATGGGGCCGGGGACCACAATCCCTACACCCGCCCGGCTATTCAAGCATACACTATTATCAAAACTTTACCGCGGCTCGAACCATGGGTGACTTTCCGCTTTACTTACTGGAAATTGCTAAGCTTGCACGTGGCAACATCATCCTTGTTGGATGATGATACTACCATGGAGACAGTTGACAAGAATCTGATAAGATGGGAAGGAACACGATGAGGTTTTAAACGAGATGGAACGGGCTAGACAGGCAGCGGGTACGCAAAACATGGGGTCGGGCAGCAGATTATTGGAGGGACATGTTTAACCGGATAGCTTTGCATGAGTATCATAGGACAAGAGCGGGAAGAAGGTCTACTCCTACCCCCCTAACTCTGCTGCTAGCATGGCACCACCTCGACCACAAAGATCGGGAGACTCCGCTACCAGCATGGCTCCTCCCCAGTCGCGTGGTTCTAGGGGATCAAGCGGAGATTCAGTAGTGCCCGGGGTTGTATTTCAGGGAAGTAATTCCCTAGTTAGTGACCCAGACTATGTTCCAGAAACCCCTTCGACCAGTAGTGATGACAGTGGGTATGCGTATGATCCCTACAACATTCTCTAGGGTGAGGAGGTATAGCGGAGTTGATGGAGCAGGTGGTAGTTGGTTCCGTTGTTGCTTTTATGTTTAAGGAAATTGCTATGTTTAGTTGATTGGCCTTGGGCCGTAGAATTAATGTACCTTTGTAATTTAAATTAAGGGTTGCAAGTGTACACTCTAGCCATGAATTATGTTATGTTACGAATATGTGCATTTATGTGTTAAGTGGGGAATCGTATTTTCTTTGGGAATATGTGTTTAGTTGTGTATATATATAGTTATTTGGAAATTAGTGGGACTACTAAGAATATACAATATTATCTTATAGGTTATGGCAACCATCGAAATGAATAATGAAATCCGGCAAAATGTGGAAGCATTTGAGCAAGCGGGGCAGCCGGATAACTCGCGAGATGAACAGATGCGCCAGTTAAGGGAGATGAATACCCGATTACTGGCAATTCTGAAAAAGCAAGAACAAAACAAGGATAATGAGGAGGGAAAATTTTATAAGAGACTCGCGGCTCATAAGCCACGAGGATACGATGGTGAAGCAGACCCAGTGAAATTCGAGGACTAGGTAGCCTATATGGAAAAGCTACTAGAAGTAGTTACTTGTCCCGAGAATCTGAAAGCAAAATTGGCATCTTTCTATTTGGAGGGACCCGCTGACATGTGGTGGGGTACGATACAGAAAACCTCTATTCAGGCTATTTCTACCTGGGAAATGTTCGTAGATAAGCTGTGAAATAAGTTTTTCCCTCCAGCCTTGAGAAGGAAGAAAGAGAATGAGTTCTTATTCTTGAGACAAGGACAAATGTTGGTAGTGGAGTACGCTGCCAAATTCGTAGAACTCTCGAGATTTGCTACCAATTTCACCAGTAACGAGAGGGTGAAGTCCATGCGATTCTTTGAAGGGTTAAACTTGAAGTATCACACTAGTGGAAATAACATCAAGTGCTCCGGTTAAAAACCGTACAAGTGCTCCGTATTTGACCCGTAGCAGACGTCATACGAGCACTTGAGTATTTATCAAGTGCTCCGGTTGAAAACCGGAGCACTTAGATTTACAAGTGCTCCGGTTGTCTTAAGAACCGGAGCACTTGTGAATTTTATATATTCAAAATACGTCAAGTCCTCCTGTTGTTAAGAGAAAACCGGAGCACTTGCGAATCAAGTGCTCCGGTTTTTTCCTAACAACCGGAGCACTTGCACGTATATTTTTTTATAAAAAAAAAAATTTTTGTTGTTGTACAACAGCAAGCATACAGCAACACCACTAGTTGGAATAATACCATGCCCAGGGCATTGTTTCTTGAACTCCTTGCATAATATCAATCCCAAACATATCCTCCTCCCAAGACTTGCTCTTCGAACAAAGAGAAAAGGACAAACACCACATTATTTTTCATAAACAGAGATCATTTATTTGCATCAAGAAAGTTACAACAATATAGATACAGGAGCAAGAATCCTATATCTAACTAGTAGATAGAAAAAGTGTGCACCAAGCTCAATTAAAGTAATCACGCCATGCACACCAAGCTCTTTCAGTCGCAATAAGTTGCTGTGAAAATGGAACAACACCTGGCAACACAAATTGGAAGCACGTATGTTAGGAAATGGAAAAGGCACATGATAGAAACTAAATAATATAATCATTCTCAAATCCAACCAAATGTTCACCTTTTTCTTTTTAAGTAAAATAAAGAAGTTATGAAATACATATAGATGGGATCCATACCATATCTGAATTTTAAAGGCTAGACTCAGGTCACAATCAAAGAATAGCAAGGATAATAAAAGAGGGGATGTCCACTGTAATCCTTCAAATAAATTTTATATAGCAACAAAGAATATCAATAATCAAAGAAAGAACTTTCAAAAAAAAAGGGGAAAGAGAATCAATGAGGGACTGAGCTAGGGACAATTTCGAAGCAGCTGCCCAGACAGAAGGTAAAATAAAGGCCATCACACACTTTATGAAGACACAAGGTAAGGCAAAAAGCTTATAAGACAGATTAGTTTGCTCAATATTGAGAAGCACCTAGAATTTTAGTCCAAATAATTAACGACAAGTCTCAATAACAGCAAATGATTGTATTTGGATCATGGAACCCTCACTCATTGAAATTATATATAGCTTTTAGAACTCACTCATGACTTCCCCTCCTCAATGACTTCATGTCCTCCTCACAGTTGCAAGAGAGAAGAACAATAATAGCATAAAATCAAACTATAGCTTGATTAACAGGCCCACCTGATTAAAATGCAACCTCCCTAAGTTCCAATACCGATCACCTAATTTAATTCATTCAAGACAAACAAATAAAATCAGTAGAAGCAAATGTCTGACCTTCACTTTGTAGAATCCTAATAACAGTCCTAGGTGCATTCAATATCATCGACAACCAATCAATAGCCAAATCCGGCCAACTATTTTAACATTAACGTCGATCAGTTGAGAGCCATGCAGAGCAGTATTGGTGATAATCACTCATATTCAGCTTCGCTTTTAGTCATCATGTTCCAAAAACAATTATATTGTACTACATCAAAAGAAATTTTGTTGCTCAATTTCCTTTGTACTCCCCTAATGTAGGAAGTGTAGACTACATAGATTGGCTTTTAATTCATTAGCTTGCTCAATTGATTTCATTAGTTCTGCACATAAGAAGATGACAGGTATGATCCACAAAGTAAATTATTAGCTTGCAAATGAATCAACCAGAAGTTAATGGTTGCACTTGGAATTCAGGAGTAGTTAGATCCATACACGTAAGAAGTGTGTTGACACTTAATTTAGAAATGACAATATTATGTCCAGCATAATACTTTTCTCTAGAAAGAGCAAGAAGGATAAGGAGAAGCTTGCTTTAATTATTATATTAGGAAAAACATTTCGGAAATATTATATTGAGGATCTAATGCAGCTTATCCAGGACTTCAAAAGTTAACATGTATGCAAAAGTGCCCCAAAGCCACTAAATATTATCCAATTTACTCTTCGACAAACTAAGTCACTGTCATACAATGGAGAAAAAATTCAAGCTCTAGATATTATATAGAAAGGCAGATGCTCATGGTGGTAGAGTAGTCCATAGACTAGCAAAGAAAGTAATTTAGATAACATCACATTCTAAGCTATCAGTGACAAGGAATAAGAAATTGAATCCTGACATATATTATCTATCCTAAACACAAAAAATAAATCAGGGAGTGTGCTCTTCACCTTATGAAAAAATAAGTTTCAAGACTAATCAATCCAATCATGTGCAAATATAAGGTGTAATCAGGATAAGTTAAGTTCGAACAAGTTTCGAGTGAAGAAAACGCACCCTTTAATAAACATGTTGACACTCTATTCCGAAACCCAATATCCAATTAGCAAGCTGAACATTAGACATGTGAGCAGAAACTATTAATGTTGCATTTTATATACAATCGGAGCACTAGTTATGATGTATTTGAGGTTCTTTCCACTAGCGGGAAAAAGGAAATAAAAACAACTGGAAGATGAGGAATGTAGAACCTATCAAGCATTTAGTGAAACTGTCCTAACATTAACATAAAACGACATGTTTGGAAAATTCTCTACAATGACATTGACAAACACTAGCTGCTGTATCATATTTGAGACGAAAATCAAGAATATTCAATTAAGAAAGTCAGGAACAAGGGCCAAAGGAAGGTAAATCCAAAAACAAAGTATATACCATGTTTCGAAGGAGCAAAACCCAAGTAGGATGCCCATTAAAATTAACACTTTCCACCTTCTCTTGCTGCTTGCTGCTGCTTCGTCTCACTGGCATTGACCATAATCCCAATTCTCCTATCTGTTTTGGTGGCAATCAAAGAAGTATTAATCTAAAAAACTGCTAATGCAACAAATTGAAATTTGAACATCATATAATTGACAAACAATAAATTTGAAGTCCTTATTATCCTTCATCTACTTATAATCTACCCTAAATAAGGTGTATTCACATGAAACAACCAACCAACAAATTAGCTTGCAAAA
This sequence comes from Beta lomatogona, assembly GCA_947646795.1. Lineage (NCBI taxonomy): Eukaryota > Viridiplantae > Streptophyta > Magnoliopsida > Caryophyllales > Amaranthaceae > Beta > Beta lomatogona. The sequence goes on along the minus strand of CANSNZ010001460.1, from coordinate 144,022 downwards.
GGATAAGTTTCCCAAGTGAACTCTGCATAAAAAATATAATAGAGCTGCAAGAAGTGACTGCCAAAAGATAGAAACACAATAATATTAAGGGTTGGTGAGAGAGAATCAGATATGAGAAATAAAATTAAGCTAGGGTCATATGAGAACATGCATGCCCAAATATTCACATGCCTGGCTCCGCTGTTCAGACTACCCAACTTACACTCACCTTTACTCTCCTTGTTTCCGTTGTCAAGTAGTCAAGAAAGCTAGGTGAGACAGTCTTGCGTGCTTTCAATCGTTGTAAGTTTATTAAACAATCCTTCATTTTAAAGACCCCTTAAAAGACAGCTAACAACATTATGGCACTTGAACTCAGGAGATTTTGCAGATTATTGATCTTCTAAATCACAAGTACAACTGCTAAGCACAAATTGACCAAGGAGTTGGTGCCCAGATAGCCTTATGCTTTCTCAAAAATTTGAAGTTCAAAGCTAGTGTTTCCAATATAAACGCATGCTGGTTTAGTTTCTAATTGAACACAAGACAATATGCTTTAGCTCAATCAATCTAAAATAATCACCTCAATACTTTTCAAAGCTTCGTGAAGTACTCTAGCATTGAGCTAAGTAACTGGTATATATATTTTTTATTGAATAAGGTAATGATATACAATAAAGTTGAACCATGCAATCTCAAGAAATGAAAGAATTTTCAATGTAAGATTATTTTAAAAGTAGATATCCCACAGTTCACCGGCAGTAGGAAAATCGAATCTTTAATATTATCAAAGTCACAACTAGAAAGCCACAACAAGAAAATCATCAAGATCAAGATAATAAGCAATAAACACAATGATTCTCTTTATCATGGGTGACATTATATGGAACACATCTTCAATATAATAGCAAAACGATACAACCTACCTTTCAATTCACAATGTGCTTTCTTACAGATTATTTGGTAGGAACATTAAGCATTAGGTACATATAAATAGAATATGACAAACAGGGATATGCTTATTTCTGAAAAACAAATAAACCCAAATTTTCTTAAGACTGTTAAAAGCTAATACAATCGTATAAAGCCAATCCAACAAACTCTAGATTAAATACTCAAACATGTATAGCTCAATAATTTCAAAGAGGCATTAAAATGAACTCAATCATGTTTCTGATTAAATGAGCTGTGATGTCAAGAACAAGGTCAGGGAATGGGCACTCTTTTATAAGGGTCGTTAATCACCGACATGATAAAATAAGATTACATATGGAAAAAGCAGGGAGTATAATCTCTCAGAAAAACAGCTGTAAGAAAAAGGCCTGGCTAATGAAAAAACTTCACAGGTGGTGTTGAAACAAAAGCTAGATAAGTTTCTTTACATAAATAAAGGCCCAGAATTGTAAACATTCTTACTTTTGTAGATAACATAAAAGGGGTTACATTTAAACAAAGAAAAGCATTGTCCTCTAAATGAATCAATATAATCAAATGAGTCATCTGCACATGGAGTAGAAAGCATAATCGACATAACACGCCAAATCAGCAACCACTAGTGAAAAAATTCGAAGAAAAAATTACGAAACCTTTAAATGATTCTAAATTCTATAAAAGAAACTAAAATTGGTAGGAAGACATAATATTCAAATACAAATTTGACACAGAGTCTAAAACCATGATAACTTAGGTCTAAAATGAATCACTTACAGAAAAATCGAAAAACTAAAAATGAATTATTTAAAAGTCAAAAGCTAACCATCGATGGTGGTGGTCGACGACGATGAAACGACTTCAGCGATTGCGCTCCTCCCAATTCCTTTGGCAATCTTTTCGCACATTCAAAAGCAAACTAGAATAAAAATTAATGAAAAAGAACGAGAGAAAAATCAATTCATTATGAAAATTTTCATAAAAAGGGAAAATCAAATAGAGAGATTCAGAAATTGAATCGAGGAAGAGATATGGATATAAGGTAGAGGAGCTGCAGCAGACCTCGTAGAAGACGTAGCAGATTTTAGGGAAGGATCAATCGAGTATAAGAGAGATGCGGGTAAGAGAAATCAAAGAAAACCCTTGAAATTGATGAGCGAGAGAGAAGGCGCGACAAAGAAATTGAGTATAAGAGGGGCTTATTTTGCGTGTTCCTTTTGCTTATTATTTGGGCTGGAAACAATCATGTGTTGCCGCCCAATTCAGATCCAATCAAGTGCTCCGGTGTTATTACATAATCAGAGCACTTGAGATATTTCTTTCCTATAGAAAAAAAAGGTCCATGTGTGCTCCGTTTTTAAATCAACCAAAGCATTTGACAAGTAGCACAAGCATTTTTTTCCACTAGTATCAGAAGAGAATTGGGGTTTACATCAGTTTTGAGGACTTGTATGACCGAGCTTTAGAGCATGAACGCATTGAGCAAAAGGATGAAAGTTCGAAAAGGAAGAAGAATGGAAGTGAAAGGTCTAAGGAAGGAGGTAATAAGAATTTCAAGGCAGATACAGCTGGGACGTCTATGGCGTTAGTCCCCGCAAAGACTGTAGAAGGGAAGAAGAAGGAGTGGAAAGGTCGCCGCTGCAGACGGAACATTATGGGAAAATTTGCGAATGCCAGAACATTTATTTCAAATGTATGAAGATGGGGCATATGATCAAGAAATGTCCCTTTTGAACCAATCCGGGAATGCTCGTGGGAACCAAGGACCTGGAGAAGTACTACATCTCAAAGCAGCAGGTGAGTCAAGCTTGGGTCGCAACATTAAGGGAGGATCGAAGGCAACCGACAGGGCATTTGCCTTAAAATCTGAACCATCTGAGGAGCCGGAGATTATGGAACAAAGAGGTAATGTGATTACTGGGACTTTCGATGTGTGTACTTTACTTGCTTTTGTATTATTTGATTCTCGAGCATCCCACTCTTTTGTTTCAAATATATTTGCATCCCGCATAGAGCATAAACCCAAAGTAACTTTATGTAATTTAAATGTAACTCTTCTTGATAAAACCACTTTCCGATGTAAATATATGTTGAAATAATGTGATATTAAAATTGCGGAGGTGGATCTGAAGGCATATTTGATAATGTTTGACCTGGGGGTGTATGATGTCATTTTGGGTATGGATTGGCTATGTAAAAACAGAGCTATAATAGAGTGTTATGCCCGGGTGGTGAAACTTCGGCCGTTCCTGGAAGGGACCAATACCCATAAGGGTAGAAGCGAAGAAAGTGTTACAGAAGGTCATATTTGTCAAGTGACGGAACTAAGTGAGGTTGAATCAAAGTTGGCAAATATCCCAGTAATTCGGGAGTTTCCTCATGTGTTTCCGGAGGATTTACTGGGATTGCCTCCGCATCGAATAGTGGATTTCCACATAGATCTGATTCCGGGTGCTACCCCGATCTCAAGAGCTCCGTATAGGATGGCACGTGCTGAAATAGTAGAGTTGAAAAAGCAACTAGAGGAGTTATTGCAGAAAGGGTACATTAGACCGGTACTGTTTGTCAAGAAAAAGGATGGTTTCATGAGGTTAGATATATATAGACTATCGAGAAATTAATAAGATTATGGTACGAAATAGGTATCCTTTGCCAAGAATAGATGATTTATTTGATCAGCTGAAGGGTGCACGGGTGTTCTCGAAGATTGATTTGAGATCGGGATATCACCAGATGCGGATTGTGGAGGAAGACATTCCAAAAACAGGCTTTCCGCATCGATATGGGCATTATGAGTTTCTGGTCATGCCGTTCGGGCTGACTAATGCGCCTGCGGCTTTCATGGATTTGATGCAACGTTATTTCAAGCCGTTCATGGATCAATACGTGGTTATTTTTATAGATGATATCTTGATATATTCAAAGAATTGTGAGGAGCATGAAGGCCATCTGAGATCAGTATTGGCGACACTCCGGAGGGAGAAATTATATGCCAAACTTAGTAAATGCGATTTTTGGTTGGAAGAGGTAAAATTTTTTAGGTCATGTGGTGTTCAGTGGATCCGGACAAGATAAAGCAGTAGAAGCATGGCCAGCACCGAAGAATGTGTCGGAGGTCAGAAGTTTTCTGGGCTTAGCATGTTATTATCGATGGTTTGTGAAGAATTTCTCTAGAATAGCCTTACCCATTACCAATTTAATCAGGAAAAACACTCGTTTCCAGTGGAATGAAAAATGTGAAGCCGCCTTCCTTGAGTTAAAGCGGAGATTGACTAATGCTCCTATTTTGACCCTTCCTTCAGGCACTGATGGGTTCGAAATCTATAGTGATGCCTCTTAGGAGGGTCTGGGATGTGTATTAATGCAGCACGGGAAGGTGATCGCTTATGCATCTCGACAGTTGCGTCCGCATGAGAAAAACTATCCAGTGCATGATATGGAGTTAGCTGCGGTTGTCTTTGCTCTGAAACTGTGGCGACATTACTTGTATGGGGTTTCTTGTAAAGTGTTCACATATCATAAAAGTTTGAAATATATTTTCACTCAAAAAGATATGAACATGAGACAAAGAAGGTGGTTAGAATTGCTCAAGGACTATGACATCGACATTCAGTATCATCCCGGAAAAGCAAACAAGGTGGCAGATGCACTCAGTAAAAGGCCAAGGAGTGAATTAAGCCTCCTATCAGTAATACCAGACGAACTAGGTAAAAAGATAGAGCTATTTGAGCTCATTTTGATTCGTCCGGGGGAAGTTGGGGAAACAGTCAATGCTTTAACTGTTCAACCTGATTTATACACAGAAATTCGAGAGAAGCATGGTAAGGATGGATTCCTGCAAGGTATCAAAGAAAAGATGGAAAATGGTGAAGCTTAGGATTTCGCCGAACACGAAGATGGAAGTATTAGAATCAAAGGACGGTGATGTGTTCCTGAGGACCAGGACTTGAGACAGAAAATTTTGAAAGAAGCTCATAGTAGCCCGTACTTAGTGCACCCTGATAGGGACAAAATGGTTCGAGACCTTAAGAAATACTTTTGGTGGAGGGGTCTCAAGGGTGATGTAGCCAGATTTGTGGTAAAATGTTTAACATGTCAGAAAGTGAAGTTCGATCATCAGAAGACACCAGGGTTACTGCAGCCATTACCTGTTCCAGAATGGAAATGGGATTCTATCTCTATGGATTTCGTATCGGGTCTACCAAAGTCTAGGAAATGAAATGACTCGATTTGGGTGATAGTGGATCCTCTCACCAAAACAGCGCGATTCCTTGCAATGAAAGGGACCTGGAATCAGTCACCGATGGCTAACGCCTATATCCGAAATGTCGTTCGGCTGCATGGGGTGCCGGTAACCATCATCTCCGATAGGGACCCTCGATTCCTGGCACACTATTGGGAAAAACTTCAGGAAGCTGGAACAACATTAAAGTTTAGTACTGCGCCTACCACTGATGGTCAAACCGAGTGCACAATTCAAGTGCTGGAGGATATGCTACGGGCTTGCGCTTTGGAGTTCCAAGGATCTTGGGAGGATCATTTAGCTTTGATAGAATTCTCCTACAATAACAGTCATCAAGCCACGATTGGGATGGCTCCATATGAGGCTTTATACGGACGGAAATGCCGAACACCGATTTGTTGGGAAGATTTTAGAAATGGGATACCAGTAGGGCTAGAGTTGGTTCAACAACTCATGGAACAGATCCGAGTAATTCAGGAGAAAATGAAAATCACCCAGGATCTTCAAAAGAAATACGCAGACACAAGAAGAAGGAAACTGGATTTTGAGGTAGGTGATAAAGTTTAATTTTTCTTAAAGTTTCCCCTACTAAGGGCGTAAAAAGATTCGGTATCCGAGGCAAGCTTAGTCCGAAGTTCATCGGACCATATGAGATTCTGAAAAGAGTCGGTGAGGTAGCTTACAAGATTGCGTTACCGACAGAACTGTCTCGCATCCACAACGTTTTCCATGTAGCCCAACTTCAGAAATATGTGCATGACCCCTCTCATGTGTTATCTTATGAACCTTTGCAACTCGACGAGACCCTCAGTTATGAGGAGAGTCCGATTCGGATATTGGACCGACGGGATAAGGTTTTACGGAATCAGATCATTTCGCTGGTTAAATTGTTATGGTCAAGCCATGGTTCGGAGGAGGCTTCATGGGAAAAAGAAGTTGATATTAGGAATCGCTATCCGCAACTTTTCTAAGGTAAAACTTCTTGAGGGGGGAAACGTGTAACAGCCGGTAAATAATGAGGATTTAACTGTTACTATGTAACTTAAGTCATGGAATTTAATTGTGATCGTACGTAGATAATACGTATGATAAGTGTATGTGAAAATGGGATGTGGATAATTTGTGCTTACATGTAATTGTTGCTTAGAAGAGAAAAGAAATAATAAATATATCATTAGTTAAATGAGAATATGAATAATATTATGTGGGTACTAGGATCGACATCTTATTATATAATGATTCGCAATTATGGGAGTTGGGAAAGGTTGCAAGATAGGAAATTAAGAATCGACCATTAAGCACGTTAATGGGTACGCTTAATAGAATGGATTTTGGAGTTTCTTTTAATGAATGGGGTTTAGGTAAATTAAGGAGATCTATGTTAAGGGTATTTGGATTAGAATAATTACCTTGTGGGGCTTTAGACCACTAACCTAAGGTATATTACTAAATTGGGAGTCATATTAAGAGAAAAAGAAGAACTGAAAATTTCTGGAATGCACCAAGTGGAGGAAAGACCTCCTTAATGGCCCTAAGGTGGACGACCAAGGCTGAAGGGATACATCCACACCTTCCTCATATATACCTCCCCATTCCACACAATTTTCATCACCAAAATCAGAAAAAATTGTTCTGCCCAAAACCTTTCTCCTATTCCCTCTTATGCTCGGCATTCTGGCGGTTATGCCAGGACTTCTTCCTGCTTGTTTTTTTCGAATTTTTCCTTCATAACTTATGCATACAAGGCCTAATTATCACTCTCTATATATATAGGAGCATATTGGGCAGCAAAGAAATCACCATTTTGAGGCCAAGAAGTTCAAGAACTAGAGCCATCTTCTTCAACTAAGAAAACAATAAGTATGTTGAATGTTTTAGGTAAATTGAGATACTTCCTTTGGGTATTTTCTTATGATTTTTCTTGTGGATGTAAACATGTATTTAAAGATTTCAAAGAAGTCAGGACCTCATCCTAAGGAGAAGGAGAAGTCGAATTACACTAATTGCAAGTTAAGATAAGCAAATTCAATCCCTTTTGGAGAACAAGGATTGTGAGAATTATTAGAAGTACTTTTGAGAACGAATTTGAGGATGAATTTTTGGTTTGGATGACTATTAGATACTTTATATTGATGTTAATTAGATATAAACCTTTGCATGTTGAAAAGCAAATGAATTTGGGTTCCTTCCTTACACTAGAAAACGGTTAAGTGTGTGTGGAATCTGTTTTTCGTAAAGATTTGTGTTTACTTGTATTTTGGATGGTATTGGTGTGATTGGGCAGTAGGTTAGATGATGATTAAGATTTTACATGTATGTATGTTAATGGTTAAGAAGAATCTCTTGTGATAATGGTGGAATTCTTACACTAAAGAAGGTGTTAGAAGCCTTTTTACTATGTGATTTCTACATGGAATGCTCTTTGAATTGTAGGAAGGATGTATTGAAATTCTTGCAATGAAATCTTGATAATGAAATACTATATTTCAATAGTGTATATTGATGAAAGTTGTTACCTCAATTCATATTACATTAGATGCGGAAAAAAACTACTTAAAACACGTTTTTAAGAACGAATTACGCTCGGTTTCCTAGAAGGTTTTCGAGGGAAGAATCTTTTGCCATAATTCGAGATTTACAGTAGGTTGAAGATGAATTTACTTACACTAACAAAATTTAATTTCAAATTAAGAATTTGTTTAAAAGAAATCTTCCTTTACATATTCAAAACCTCTTTTTTATTACTCGCCTTAATTCAGATTTCACTATAATAGTTGAGTGGCATTGCTTGTGTGATTTTCCTAGGTTTATTTTGCATCTCATTTATCATATAGCTACTGTCCTAAGTCCACCAATCCCCTTACAAAACTTCTTGGAAAGGTTTTACCACTTTATATTGGAAACGGATTTACGAACCGTTTTAGTAAATTGTGTTGTTATTAGTGATTCTGAATCTGTTTTTGCGTAGCGAAGAGGAGTGTGTGTATTATGTGTGAGGACATGTCCTATAAAAGCTTGCAAGCGAGTAAATAGTAGGAGCCTGAGCTCCGAATTGTGTGGAGGCCTGCACCTTGGTGCACCTCAATGTGTGATCTCTTCTTCCTGCGCACTAATGTAATCAGTTAAACTTGTGTTCATATTTAAAACGGTTTTTTCACCATATACCCCTGACAAATTTTTTTTTGCACCATATACCTTTCGACTTTTCAAATTCACCATATACCCTCGACGTTTCAAAAAATACATTCACTTGCCCTTTTGACTAACGGTGTTAAACTTCCGTGAGTCATTAACCCCTAATCACCCCTCTTACCCTAATTAACTAACCTAAACTACCTCCCCTTTCCCCTGAAATGAAAAAAAAAAATTCGAAAAACGCCCAAAATTTGAAAAATTCGTTTGAAAAATCAAACCAAGCAAGGTTTCAAGGGGTTTTAGGGGTACGCGGCTGCGGGGAGGGGAGGAGAGGGGGATGGCGAGCGACGGTTGCGGGGGAAGGGGATGGGGCGGCGATTTATGGGTTGCGATTTGTGGGTTCGATTTTCGGGGTGATGGTGGGTTCGAGGGTGGTGCGACGGTTGCGGGGTGTTGCGGGCGGTGGGGGGAGGGGGAGGGAGGAGGGAGGGCTTTGGGGTTGTGGCGGCTAGGGGGGCTGCTGGGGTGGTGGGTTGGTGGTTAGGGTTAGGGTTATGGGGGTTAGGTTTAGGGTAGTTAATTAGGGTTAGAGGGGTGATTAGGGGTTAATGACTAACGGAAGTCTAACACCGTTAGTCAAAAGGGCAAGTGAACGTATTTTTGAAACGTCGAGGGTATATGGTGAATTTGGAAAGTCGAAAGGGTATATGGTTCAAAAAAAAATTTGTCAGGGGTATATGGTGAAAAAACCGTATTTAAAATGTTTGCAAATGAACATGTTGAACACTTGATATTTGTAATCTTGTGTCAGAGGCACTTTGCCAAAATAATGATTTGCATAAGAAATGTTGGAGTGTGTCCACTCCTTATTTTCAGCCACCATAATTAGTTTTGGATTGATTTGTGTACCAGCATAAGCTGATTTTGTTCTGTGAACCTGTCCTGGTGGTGGCAGACTCTTGTGCAGGAATTAGCAAGCTAAGGTAGGCAACTAGGAAGCTTTAGTCAGCAATCATAGTGAACCAGAGCATGAACATGATCATATTTTGAAACCTAACCTTTGTTTTGCAAAGAATGCTTGAATGTACATTATGATACTACTATGGGCCTGTAATAACTAAACTATATTTTGTATGATGTATATTTTCCTAACTCCGCTCGTAGAGTCAACTCAGCCATATTAATGGGTTTGACTCTAGCAGGTGACAGCCTCCGTACCATTTTACTATGCTTTACTTCCGCTAACGCTATTAAGTATATCTTTAATTAATTTAAGGAAGATTAAGTCGGTGGGTTGTTACACTTAATGACCCAAAAATACTACTTTCTCTAATCGAAACTCACACATAGAGAACTTTGCATATAATTGATTATTCCTAAGCGTCTCATGGAATTTATCCATAACTCATGGAATATCCAATTCATCAAGTCCATGAATATAGCCGGAGCATTGATCAATCCAAACGGCATCACTGTAAACTCATAATGACCATAACGCATCCTAAACGCAGTCTTAGGTATATCCTTCTCAGCTATCTTCAATTGGTGAGACCCCGAACGCAAATCGATCTTCGAAAACTGTACACACTTGCTCTAATCAATTGATCGAATAGGTCATCTATCCTAGGCAAAGGATACTTATTCTTAATTGTCACATTGTTCAACTCCCTATAATCAATGCACAACCTCATACTTCCATCTTTCTTCTTTACAAACAGCACAGGAGCTCCCCAAGGTTGAGCTAAGGATTGAGGATGTACCGATTGTGAATGAGTTTATGGATGTATTTCCAAGCGAGATTTCTGGTATGCCACCTAAGAGAGCCGTTGAGTTTAGAGACTTAGTTCCTAGTACTGTACCTATTTCTAAGGCACCGTACAGAATGACACCTCCTGAGATGAGCGAGTTGAAGACACAATTGCAAGAATTATTGGAGAAGGGTTATATTAGGCCTAGTGCGTCACCTTGGGGAGCTCATGTGCTGTTTGTAAAGAAAGATTGATGCACTAGGCCTAATCTAACCCTTCTCCAACAATTCTTGCAATTGCGCCTTCAACTCGCTCATCTCAGGAGGCGCCATTCTGTACGGTGCCTTAGAAATAGGTGCAGTACTAGGAACTAAGTCTATGGTGAACTCAACGACTCTCTTAGGTGGCATACGAGAAATCTCGCCTGGAAACACATCCATAAACTCATTCACAATCGGTACATCCACAATCCTTAGCTCTACCTCTTTGCTCACATCTCGAACACTACAGAAAAACAACTCGCACCCCTTCTTTACCCACTTCTTCACTTGCATTGCGGAAATGATCCCAAAACTCTTAGGCTTCCCAAATCGTCGATATGAAGTTAACTTCCAATAGACACATAATTGTATCTCCCCATTTAAGGGTCCAACGATGACACATACCGCGGTATTAGTTGGTGCAACCCAACATAAGAGCAATCCGAAGAGCGAACCTAAAATCAATTTAAATTGTGTTTTGAAATATTATTCTAAAGCCCAATTAATTATTCATGATAATTAATTGTATTTTAAGCCATAAAATATTTTGAGTCCATTTAATATATTTTAAAAGCCCAATTACCTATTTATTATTTTTAATAAATATTTTAATAAATGCAAATCCGATTTTTATTCCGAAAAATTCAATTTTCGGATATTAAGGATAAATAATATCTTTAAAAACGCGTTTAATGAAAAAGGGTAAAATGACCTTCACGCAGGAGGTGCGCCTAGCGCGCCATGTGCGTCCAGCACATTGGCCGAGTTGTGTCAGGCACGCCAATGTGCGCCTAACACGTGGATTTGTGACTCACACAGAGTCCTGCGCCTAGCGCAGTCCCGGTGTGAGACGCAGATTCCTTTTCTATCTTTTTTAATACGCGTGTACACGTGTATAGCTCTGATTGGGTGGACCGCGTTAGGTGTGCGCCTGGCACGTGAATCCGCGCCTCACATGTAAGCATGCGCCTGGCGCAGGGGGCCGTGAAGCGTAGTCTTGTTGCCTATAAATACCTGTGGTTTCCCGAATCACTAATGGCTTTTTGAATTATTATTTGACAAACACAAAAACTCCCGAATACTTACGAATTAAATTATGAACATACAAACACTCAAATATTTTCAACAAATCGATTCGTTTTCCAGTTCATGATCATACTTCGTTCTTGGTTCCACGATTGCTCCGCCTGAAAGTCGTTACGCTATTCGACCTAAGCCGTATAGGTATAATTCTTGAGGACCCTTTAATGATTCAAATTTATTTATTGCCTGGAAGTTACTAACATTTTCTTGTCATGATGTAGATATTTAATTGATAATCGTGGTTATTGTATATTTTAATCCCTTTTACTATTATTTTTTGTATATAATATTCATGTTGTTTTATTTAACATGTGCATGATTTTATCACTTGCCTGTTATTATTGCTAAACAAGACCTAAAGAACTGTTCTAACTAATTCAGATTATTTGGACAACCTGCTAGGTATCTTGTAATATTATTGCTTAATAACTTATCGCTAAAAAATAAGTCTTTTATGTGTTTCCTGAACCAACCTAGACTAATATTTTTGGGTGTATAAAAATATTATATGATCATTCTTTGGCAAAAAATTTGTTGTGAATCGATATTCAGTAGAGGCCAGCAATGGACAACATGGTTCCTGACTTTCTTGTACCCTCACCCCCCGAACTCAATCTTTGGTTCATTTTGACCTTCTATGGAGTCAGGACAGAGAAATCTACATTGGATAAGTCCCTAAGATGTCCCTACAGTTTTCAATATCCAATTGGTTTTATAAGTTTTCCTCTAAAAGACTAGTTGGCGACTTTAAAACAATTTTCAATAAAACCTTACCAATGGGATAGTCATTGTAATACGCGCTCACACCGCGTAGGCAGAAATAAAATCACGCCTATAATTTGGCGACTCCACTTGGGAGGATTCTAAGAAAAAAAATAATTTTTTTAAAATGCGTGGGTGAAACTCGAAAAATACGATTCATACTCTTTTTATGCTTTAGAACGACATATTGTTTTGCATATGTATGGCTATTGTTCAGCCACCATAAGGACAATCTACCTTGCCTCATTAGCACATGTTCTATGTGTGAGGTCACCCCGAGAAGGGTTTGCGCTTTGTCCTTCCAAAAAGCTTCCTAAGCGATAGTGTTGATCTTAGTCATATGCAAACCTACCCAACCATGGCATTGTTCTCTTGTTCCTGACTTGAGAATTGGAGTGCGTCTTACACGTGGCCACCTCTTTAAGCAGGGGTACGAAGCGTGAGATCAATCTCTTAGTCGTAGACTCTTTCTGTAACACCCCGTAATTTTAACCCTTTATTTTTGGTATTTGTTTACATTAAAATGATATTTTTTAGTAAAAATAAATAATTTATTATTTTCATAGGTCAATGATTTTTTATTCTTTATAATTTGGGAGGCAAATTATTATTTTATTATATGGTGTGTTAATGTGTACATTATATTTATATTTATAATATAATTTATTAGAATTATTTTCATTATTAAGTATTTTCAAAGTTTAGGCGCGATTTAAGAATTTATCGATTTATCGTGTAGCGGGATTTTGAAGCATGGACCCTTGTTGTTTTGGGCCGAAATTTTTGTTGGTGGGTTGGGCTTGATAACCGGCTATGGGGAGGGAGAAGGAAGAAGTTTCTCCTCTTTTATTTCATTTCTTTTAATTGATGACTCTTGGTAGATTGTAACCCCCATAACCCCCCTAATCATTCTCCTAAACCCTTTATTTCAACCATTAAACATCCATAAAATTCTAATTTTTATTCATAGAAGTTCAGCATCATTTGCATTTATCACCCACCGTTTTTCAAGAAAAGGAAGAGGAAAAGAATAGAAAGGTTCAACCCGGTTTTTCCTGTCGCACCTTCATGAAAATAACCGTAACCGGAGATCTAACCGTTGGATCGTCGTCAATTGTGGGCAGAACGTTTATAACGTCTTGTTCTACATTCTTACTGGAGCGATTTAGAATCTGAGATTTTGATCACCGGGAATCATGGTCGGAACAGAGCAGTGTGAAATGAGTTTTTTTCAACGTTCAAGAAGAAAAGGCCTAGTGACTGGTTTCTTCAATTCTCGTTCGTTGTGCCTTGGGGTTAGAAGAGGAATTGGATTGTATGCGTAGCTCTTAACTATCTCTTTAGACTCAGCTCTCCTCCCGACGTTTCACGTAACTAGTAGTTATCTTAGAACCATAGTGATTAGAGTATTATTCGGTATTAGATTATTACGCTAGGAATTATTTAAAACACTTTTTGAATGAAATTATTGACGAAATTTGACATGAATATACTTGATGCATGCTGTATGATTACTGTAAAGAGAAAAATAATTTTCGTATGATTTTTGGTATTTATTTGATTTAATTGGTGTTTTGTGCGTTTTTGGCTAAATTGCATAATAATTATTAAAAGGATGTTAAAATTGCTGAAATTATTTTTATTAGATCATGTTGTATGCATAGTATGTATTCCATGCCTTAGAATAATTTTTTCCTACCGTGTACTGGTTTATTTAATTGATATATCTGTTTTTGCAATTTCATTTCTTTGTATAATATGTATTTCCGTGAGTTTATGCATGTTGTGTAAATTTTTGGTAATTTTTGGGCGTTTATTTATATTTTTAGTTATTATATTGGCTTTATTGAGTAATCTGTATATTAACTTTTAAAATTAATTTTGGAGTCCTAAAATTATAACTAAAATTTGTACCATGTCATTAGAGTCATTAGGGTCATATGATAATTTTTGGGTGATTTTACTGCTCGAACTTATTAGTTTAATAATTATTATTGTGTTTTTGTTGTGAAATTGAGGATACTCTTTTAAATTATTTGAGAGCTTGTTAATCAGAAATAATTTGTGATCTTTTATGTTCTTGGATGCTGGTGTTTAGTAGGCTGCTGTAAGTATTATTGGTATCATTATGTTTATGTTTGATTTATGTAGAAATGATTAATTGTGTACTATTCATTTATTTAATAAGCCTTGGAGTTAATTGGTGATGCATTTTTGATTGATGTTGTTAGTGCTGTAAAAACTATTTCACTATCATTGTTGATGCTTAGTGATGTTTAAAGTATTGTGGTTGGAGATATTTGTTGTAAATTTGTAAGTTACTACTTTGAAGATTTTTAAAAAAAATTACTTTTGATGAATTATGGGTATAAGGCCGGGTGGCATCCCTTTTGACGAATATTTTTGAGATGAATGATACTTTGATGATATTTATGATTTTATTTTTGAGATAAGAACATCCGGTGGGATAGATGTAGTCCCCGGTGAAGAACATGCCAACCACCTGGTTTGCGAACTAGGGGTACACCTGGGTTAATTGTTGTTGTCCGAGATGTTAGGGAGTTCTGCGTGTTCTACCCTGCATCGGGAGTTTGGCCATTCTTAGACACAGGCAGTGGGGAACGTAAGCCCATAGACTGACCTGGAGATTGCGATCTGACAAACCTTAGGAAGTGAATTGCGATTCACTAGCGTTCGGTTTCTGACTCAATAACTTGTTTTACGTATAATTTATTTTTATAAAAGTACTCTTGAGATGATTTATTTATTTTTATCCAACTCACTTGCTATTTATTATTCATTTGTGTTATTTGTGAGTTATATGGAAGTGAATGCATATTGTAGTTGACTTGACTTTATGCTTTCCTTTCTTATTAATCTATGTCTGAATCATGCTTTGATTTCTTTTGTTCTGGGAGAACTACTAGTTACTCCCCACTGAGTGTGGATATTTGTTGTATATTTTGCAGGTTTTGTTGATGGGGATTTTCTTTGATTTTGGGCTCGGGTTGAGATGCGAGAAATAATCTATTAGGGGTTTTAGTTCTAGACTTCTCTTTAGTTTGAGATAGTTTTCTCGTTTCGATTTTAATCTAAGTAATTAATTTACTTATAGTATTTACTTATGTTTATTTTTATCACTTAGTTATTTAAACACTATTCTTGTAGTAGTGACATTCCCAGAAGACGATGTTTCCGCCATCGTTCTATTAAATATATTATTATTTCTTTCTTTTCCGCCTTTGAAATTCTGGGGTGTTACACTTTCAGACTTAACCTAAACCTGACCATAGTTTCAAACATAGAACTGGACTTTAGGTTGGAACTTTTGCATCCATGTTACATGGCATTTGCTTGTGATTGCAATTTTGCCTGTTATTAACTTGTTAAATTGTCATTAATATGCGTCGTATCTAAAATCGCGTCTAAATAACAAGCAAAAGTTCATCAATTGGCCAAAACATCGACTAAATCCCCGAAAAACATGTCAGGGGAGTAGTGCGCCAAGCGCATTAAGTTGCGCCTGGTGTACCACACCCGCGCCAGACGCACGACTGTGCGCCGCACGCAGCAATGCTGCGCAGCACGCAACCTATGCATCGCATGCTTTTCGTCGGTTTAGTCGTCGTGGTGGTCGATCCGATGTTTGTATGTCTACATTCGCGTAAAAACATGGTCATTTTTAGGGGTTGCACCTAATTCAAAAAAAAAAAAAAAAAACTGTCTTTTGATGCAAGGTCGAGTCTGTCCTAAAAAAGTGCATCTAAAATGGTCATGGTAGAGTTAGAATTGTCATGCATATCTACCTTCTCCCTGATGTCCTACTAATCTTCCTTATCAATCTTACCTTACCATATTCAACAAATTTCAAAATCTTACATTTTTTCAAAATCAATCCTGCACACATGTCTGTTCTACCTTTTTCAAAAAGTATTTATTAATCATCATCATACACGACATTTGCAAAAACATTATCAAAATTAATCCATTGTCTTTTCCTGACAAAAGATACAAACAAGGGGTTCTTTTCAAAAACGAATTTCGAAAATTCTAAGCCCAGTCCAAACACCTTCAATCCAATCCAATCGATCCAATTGACTTGCATTCATTCTAGGCCCATATGCATTAGAGTCCATTTTGCATTCATTTTGCATTCGAAAATTATGGCACAACAAAAATAGTAAATATAATAAAAAAGGAAATCAGATCCAGAACTACGAATGGTCTGATTTCGCAAGGATTCATATGAATCCTCATCTCGAGGTCCGACCGCTTAAATAAAGAAAATTAATCAAGGTCTCATGATTTGATTTTCTAGAATTCAGGAGCATACTCTTTCTAGATCCCGACATAGACTTGAGTCTGAACCTAGCCTCGTCAAAGCCTTTCCCTACCCATATTTATTTGAGTCACAAATTTTAACCTTTTTCTTTTTTTTTCAATCCAAGCTCTCCTTTTCCCTGAAGGACTCTCCGATAATTCCATGGTCTGTGGCGATATTTGACATTGCCTGTATCAACATCCCAAAGAAGAATCCCCAATGATAATTTTCAACGTTCAAGACAGATCCAGTACATTTCAATATCAGATCAAGTACATGCCAAATTCAAGACAAGCTCACCCAAAGTGGGGGCTTCCTATATATGTAGTGGTGCCTCCAAATCAAACTCCTGAAAAGTTGTAGTCTGCGGACCTCGTTTATGGACCCCGAATATTTACTAAAAAAAGTTTTCGAAAATCATTCTTTCGATATATATATATCTGATCATTCCATCTATCTACATATCTAGATCTTCTAACCTTGCAAAATCCTGACCTTGCATTGCATTTCATGCATCCTAGTCTTGCATAACCCTGACCTTGCATGACATGTCATCTTCCCGAGCTTTGCATAACCTTAATCCTTGCATAGCGTCTCATACATCCTTAGAGAGTCTAAGTTTGCATTTTTTGCATCATTATGTGCATTATTATGTGAGTTGTTTGCACCTATCGGCTAACATCTTCTTCTGCAGGTAATCAGATTGCTTGTAGTTATTGTTCTACATACTAACTTTGTTTTGCAAAGACCGGCTTATATAGATTAATTCTAAACTGCAGAGCGTTTAGAATCGTTCTCCGTCCCGACACCATATACTTTGACTTTTGGTTTCCTCAACCTGAGTCAAAGTGAGGGCTTTTGTAGACACATAATCGTGTCTCCCCATTTAAGGGTCCGATGATGAATCATATCGCGGTATTAGTTCGCGCAACCCAACGGAAGAGCAATCCTAAGAGCCAACCCAAAATCGATTTAAATTTTGCTTTGAAATTTTATTCTAAAGCCCAATTAATTATTCATGATAATTAATTGTATTTTAAGCCCATAAAATATTTTAATTCCATTTAAATTATTTTAAAAGCCTAATTACTTATTTATTTTTATTAAATACTTTTATTATTCTTAATATCTTAATAAATGCAAATCCGATTTTTATTCCAAAAATTCAATCTCCGGATTTTACGGATAAAATAATATCTTTCAAAACGCGTTTAATGAAAAAGGCTGGCAAATGAGCTGGACGCAGGAGGTGTGCGTAGTGCGTCGCGTGCGTCAGCACATTGGCCGAGTTGTGTCAGGCGAGCCAATGTGCACCTGACACGTGGATTTATGACTCACACAGAGTCCTGCACCTAGCGCAGTCCCTGTGTGAGATGCTGATTCCTTTTATATCCTTTTAAATACGCGTGTACACGTGTATAGCTATGATTGGGTGGACCGCATTAGGTGTGCGCTTGACACGTGAATCTGCGCCTTACACGTCAGCCTGCGCCAGGCGCAGGGGGCGCGTGAAGCACATATTCTTGTTGCCTATAAATACCTGTGATTTCTCCCAATTACTTACGAATTAAATTATGAACATCCAAACACTCAAATACTTTCAACACATCGATTCTTTTTCTAGTTCCTGATCATACTACGTTCTTGGTTCCACGATTGCCCTGCTTGAAGGTCGTTACGCTCTTCGACCTAAGCCGCATAGGTATAATTTATGAGGACCTTGAATAATTCGATTATATTTATTGCTTGGAAGTTACTAACAGTTTCTTATCATGATGTAGATATTTAATTGATAATCGTGATTATTGTATATTCTAATCCCTTTTACTATTATTTTTTGTATATAATATTCATGTTGTTTTATTTGTCCAGTGCATGATTTTTATCACTTGCCTATTATTATTGTTAAACAAGACCTAAAGAACTGTTCTAACTAATTCAGATAATTTGGACAACCTGCTAGGTACCTTGTAATATTATTGCTTAATAACTTTATGCTAAAAAGTAGTCTTTTATGTGTTTCCTGAACCAACTTAGACTAATATTTTTAAGGTGTATAAAAATATTATATTATTATTCTTTGGCATTAAATTTGTTGTGAACCCATATTTAGTAGAGGCCTGCAATGGGCAACATGGATCCTGATTGTGTTGTACCTTCACCCCCGAACTCAATATAAGGTTCATTTTGACGATCTATGGAGTCAGGATGGGGAAATCTACATTGGATAAGTCCCTAAGATGTCCCTACAGTTTTCAATATCCAATTAGGTTTATAAGTTTTCCTCTAAAAGACTTGTTGGCGATTTCAATATACTTTTTAATAAAACCTTTACAATGGGGTAGTAAAATCTAATACGCGCTCACACCGTGTAGGCGAAAATAAAATCACGCCTACACTTCCCTAAAGGGCTTCTCAGCACTACCTTCTAAGCTTCACAATATATCTTGGCGTTATAAAAACCTAACCAGTTCATCCCCAAAATAACGTCTAGATCTCCCAGATTGAACTCTATCAGATTAGAAGGAAACCACATTCTCCTATCTTCAAAGGTAAGTCTCTATACATCTTAGTACACCTTATAACTTGTCCAGTAGGTATACTTATGGGCAGGTCAAATACTCAAAGTCTACTAACCCAAAACTTTTTATAATGAACGACGAAATAAATGAATAGGTCTCTCCAGATTCAAATAACGCTTTAACTGGAACGAAGTTAATAGAAAAAGTACCAAAAACTACGTCGGCAGACTTTTCATCCTCATTGCGACTCATCACGAACAACTTTCCCGGAGCTTTGGTCTAGTTGTTGTTGTGGTTGTTGTTCTCATTAGCAGGCTTTCCGTAGCTTCCTTGACCATTCTGCAATCCCATAGACTTCGGCCCTTTGTTGTTCGCTTGGTTGTACCAAGACCTTCCTTGACTACCACTCCCACTACTATATATTCTGCTCTTTCTTCTGCTTGGTCAAGCACTCAACCCTTCTTCTTGCAGTAATGACGGTCACTAGTTCCCCTTTACAGTCTCTACCAGGGTGATTCTTGTTATTGCTCTTGCAGTTGTAACTTCTTCTCAGACTGGCCCTTACCATTAAAATCTTTGCCATTCCTTCCTTGGAAATTGCCATTCCCATTCCTATTCTTCTTAAAATTTCCCCGATTTCCACCAACATTGAAATCTTTCCTTTTTTCACCTACCACAACATTCTTCTTATCACGCCTTGATTAAAGACCATAAATATGGTTGCTCTCCCATAAACAACATCTAGGGGCGCAAAGGTCTCACCACCTAATCTCAATTGAATCTCTTCAGTCAGCCCTTGCTCAAACCTCTGAGCTTTCAGCTCTTCGGTCGCCACAACATCAGGTGCAAATCTAGACAATGTTATGAACTTGCTATAGTACTCAGAAATGGTCATACTCCCCATCCTAAGGTTTATGAACTTCTGAGCCTAAAGCTTCCTCATAAATGCAGGGTAAAATTTTCCTCTTAAAGCAGCAATAAAGGAATCCCAATTAAAACTTTCCACAGCACTAATCCTATCTCCATTTTCCTTCCACCATAAATCAGCCTCATCCTTCAAATACAACAGAGCCTGGCCCACTTTCATTGGCTCAGGACAGTTTACAACCCCAAAAATCTTATCGAACTCCCTAATCCAGTTCTCTAAGAACGTAGGGGCAGTCTGCCCCTTAAAGAACGACGGCTTAATCTTAGCTAACCTCTCAAACATATCCCTCGTAGGATCAGGACGCTCAATCCTTTCTTGAGTCAGTTTCTCAGCCAAAAGGCGAATAGCAGAGGCTAAGGCGGTATCGTTGTTTGTCATTCTACTTCGCGACCTGAAATTTAACGTAGGTATAATTTAGGTTTCGATTCACAACTACTTGTCACTTACTATGGAGGCATTAATTCGATTTGAACATACAAGATCGTATCAAAATAAAATTCTATGGAATTATAATCGCACTAAGTTCAATCACTATAACCATAACAATCATATATTCACGCATGAATAATTATTCACATTAATAATCACATAGGGATTAAATGAAACCAATCACAATGATTAAATAAAACGGTTTTTTCACCAAATACCCCTGACAAAAAAATTTATTCATCAAATACCCCAACTTTTTTCAATATACACCAGATACTCTTGACATTTAAAAAAAAGACACAGAATGCCCTTAATGACTAACAGCGGTTAACTCCATTAGTCATTAGCGTTAATTAACCCTAAAAATCCTAATTAACTCTAAAAATCCTAAGTTAACCCTAATAACTCTAAAAACCCTAAGTAACCCTAAAAACCCTAACTAACCCTAACCTAACCCCGGCCCACGCCCCCACACCCAACCCTAACCCCACAGCCCCTCGTGAACCACCCCAAAGATAAAATTTCCCCCTTTACACTAACCTAGTATAATGGAGTAGGGTTCGTATCCCTACCTAGAAGACTCTTAACGATCGAGAAACCTAATAATAACAAGGGGGTTTCAAGAGTTGTTATTAGACTACACTAACTAACATATAAATAAGATGAGAAATCAATATAGGAAGATCTTGAATCGATTAACATCCACAATTCATTATCGATCCTTGAACCTCAACTCTAATTATTTCCATAATTATCTATTGTGAAATTAATCTCGCGTTCTCCTTATTCTTAGTTGAATAGCACGATTAGCGTGACTATAAAACCCTAACTAAAGGATAACCTAGTCCGATCGCGTCTAAGTTCAATCCAATAGCGCAATAAACACAGAGAACCAACGAACCTAACGTCATCAACGATAAACGTTCACAGTTGATTCAATTTCCCCAAGAAATAATCAAGGCGATCGCATCTAAGTTACTTCATAGTTTGCTACCAATTGATAAAAATAAAACAATCCGATTCTATTCTTAAATCTAGCATTAGATTAATTACACAATCAAACTAGTAACGTTCCTAGCATAATCATGCAAAAATCATAGAAAGCAAGCATAGAAATTAAACCATAATCAAAGGAAATAAATAGAAGAAAGATCTCACAATAATGCTTGAAGCTCCATATTAATCTCGTTGAACGGTTCAACTACAACGGCATAGCATAAGCAATCCCATAATTGAAATCTACTAAAACTAAACTAGAAAATAAAAACTAAAAAGGAAGAAAGAAGAGAAGAATGGAGTGTTTGATATTCTCTCTCCTCAAATGTGTGTTTTAGGTCCAAAAACAAACTTTAGTATTTATACTAAGGCTCAAAATCGCACATTTAGACCGCCATAGGGGTCGCGAGGTGCGGCGCACCGTGCGAGAGCTCGCCTTCGCGAGAAGAATTGGGCCAAACCACGCAGTCGCACCGTGCGAGAATCCTCGCGAGGTGCGAGCAAGGCGTCGCGGTGCGACATACCTCGCGAGTCGCGAGCCGGGCGATGGGCATGCGTCTTGGTGCGGCGATGCGGCGATGGGCTAGCGATGGGCCTTGGTTGGCGCCGGGCGACGAGCTCGGGCATGCGATGGCAGGCTGGGCGAGCTGGCGAGGCGTGGCGGCGTCGGTCTTCATGGCGAGCTTGGCGGTTGGCGATGATGCTTAGGCTTGCGGTGATCACGAGACTTGGCTCGGATCAAATGCACTTCACCTTGGAAGCTCGGAATACATGACGTTAACACAAATTATCTCGCAAAGCTCCGAACTCCGCTAAGAGCTAAATAAGACACGAATGTTAACAATTACAATCAAACCCCTAGCAAAGTGCCCTAAAGTAACGTACATACACCGTATAACATGGGCGCATCACCCCCTCCTCCTCCTCGGCAGCGGCAGCACCGATAGCCCCCACGAAGGCCCCCTTCCCTCGACCTACCTCGAGCCTCCCCCCCCTCACTCTTGTCGGCGCACTCGTCAACACCAGCCGAAATTTCTCGTGTTCAACACCGGCTTTTGACCATCCTCCCTCACTCTCGTCGGCGCACTCGTCAACACCAAATCCTCACTCGTCAGCGGCGGGGATTCGCGATTTTGCGCCATGGGAGGGGGAAGGGGAGCGACTGAGTTCGAAGGGATGGGGGAAAGGGTGGGGGGGCTCGAGATTCGAAGGGGTGGGGGAGCAGGGGGAATTCGGATTGGTGTGGTGGGGAGGGGATAGGGGGAGGCGCGGTTGCGGGGGAGGGGAGGCTAGTGGGTTTGGGGTTGTTGGGGGTGGTGGGCTGGGGTCGGTTAGGGTTTGGTGGGCTAGTGGGTGGGTTAGGGAAAAGAGAGTGTGTTAGGGTTACTTAATTATGGTTAATTAGATTTTCTAGAGTTAATTAGGGTTTTTTATGGTTAATTAACGTTAATGGCTAACATTGTTAACCGCTGTTAGTCGTTAAGGGCATATGGATGTATTTTTTAGAAAGTCGGGGGTATATGGTGAATAAAATAAATTGTCCGGGATATTTGGTGAAAAAACCGTAAATAAAATATTTCCCCTTTCGCATAACAAAAATAAATTCTTAGTCAACTCGAATAACTAAATAATTACCTTTATTCCTCAAAACGATATTAATAGTAATATTTTTCCAATCCAATATAACCAAACTTATTCCTCAACAATATAAAGATGCTAAAGAAAGAAATTTAAATCATTGTAGCTTAGCTACTTATTCAACTAACTAATCTTAGAACATGAACAAATACTCTGTGGAGTGACATCGTCCTTTCTATCCTTATTTTCCTTGTATTTCTCTAGTGTAAACATTTCATCTTCAAAGTCTTCAGTGTCTTTACAATCATAATAATAATAACTTAAGTTTTTAGCTCTAGTAGATCTTCGAATCCTTTTGGGTTGAGGTTTATGCTCTTCCAACTCTGGATCACTGTCACCGTCCAGATAAGATCTCCAAGTAGCACTGTAAATGTCCTTTCTGGTTTGCCCTCTAGCACAGTCAAAGTCTTAAATTACCTCATCATCGCTATCGGGGATGCCTACTTTTTTCAAGACACGACGCAAAACAAGGTCTAGACTGGTGTAGGTCTAACTATCAGACTCCACGTCATACTTGTCATCACTAAGCACAATAGGGTTGGAGTAGTTTCCTACTCAGGCAGCTTCACCATCAGTCATGCCTAAAGGTCCGTTTACAGTTGAACACAACATCTATAATAAATAATACTCTCGCTTAGGCCCTGTTCTTTTGAACTTATTTTGACTGAACTGAACTGAACTGAAATAATAATAATAATAATAATAATAATAATAATAATAATAATAATAATAATAATAATAATAATAATAATAATAATAATAATAATAATAATAATAATAATAATAATAATAATAATGAACTAAACAAATCTGAACAGAATTGAAAATAAGTCCAAAACAATAGGGCCTTAGCGTAAATTCCCAACATAATTAATCAGCAAAAATAAATAAATAATTTAAAGTCAGGAATAACATCACTCAGTTAAGCAGGGAAGAAAACACTGAACATGTAGAAACAAAACATTTAAATGCAGACATATAATATTTCTATCCTATATGCCCTTCCTATTTTACCCATCTCTTACCTAATAATAAAGTAAATAAAATAAAAGTTAGAGTACCAAAAATAAACAACTAAATTAATTTAATAATTTCCGAAAAATAAGAAAACCATAAAAAAAAATTTCGGCTAAAAAAAAATTTCGAACTTTTTCAAAAAATTTCGAACCCTTTTCAAATATGTTTATCAAAAGTGATTTAAGCACAATGAATAAGTAGGAACTTGTTTTCTTTGAAAATACTTTTCAAATAACTAGGCGCCTAAAAAAGATTGATTGGCACGAAAGGCCAATAAAAACCTAAACTCCAAGATACCACTTTGTAACACCCCGATAATTCTCTATTTTATAAAATATCTTTTTCCCACAAAACATAGATAATTACCAAAGTATTATCGCCGGTGTGATAACGTATCGGCTTATTCAAAATTTTGCAGAGGAAATAAATAAGAACTTTGAAAAGATAATTAAACTTAGTCAACCACAAAATCAACTCCAAAACCAAACCATAGTTAAACCAACATAAAAGTCAAACTATTAAAACCATAACAAAACCAAAATTATGAAAGTAATAAAGAAACTAAAACACAAGCTCTCCAAACGAATTCCCGAACCCAATGATGCATCATATTCAGACCTGAAATGGTCGATGCTTTATTGATCTTGAAAGACTACTCACCAAATGGATCATCACAGGATCAATGAGGCACAACCATGATCGACATACAGAAAAGCACGTAATCAGCAAATCTGAGTACTACATACTAAATAAAACATAAAACCTAACATGATACTAATAAACATTAAATCCTACATAAATAATAATATAACAAGATAACAAACTCAATATACTGAACTTGACTCCACAACCAATAGATTAATTATAATTAAATTGAATTGACAATGGATAAAGTTGTCCACACCAAACCATGTCTTCACTTTAGAGCACGAAGTACGGGCGCGACTCCGTACCGCGACCAACGATACCCTGAATTTTCATAGCTTATGTTATTATTTATTAAGGTTTAATATTATTGCCACTTCAATTTATTTTCTGAGAATTCAGTTTTATTTGATAATTATGTTTATTAAAATAATGATATCATTTATTTTGAATTATTTAACGAGTTTATTTAAATAATTTAATTGAAATGTATTTTATTATTCATTTTCATTATTTCTAAATATTCTAATTATTCAATTGTCCATCTATATTAGCAACTCATATAAAGCCCAATGTCAAGTCCATAGCCCATGTGTCATTTTTGTTAGCCAAAAAGAAAAAGGAAAAGCCAAAAAAAAAAAGAGACACGTGATCATCATCACCATCTTCCTCCCTCCTCACGTACGAGCAACAGAGCCAAAGGAAGATTTTTCAACAAACTCAACAGTTCTTGTCAGTAGAGTTTGAAACTCAACCCACAATCCCGGTTTTTTGGAGTAAAATTAGTCAAAAGTGAATCCCAAACACCATAGCTCACCATGGCTCACCATTAATGGAGCTCAACCCCCAAAAACTCAAAATTTGACCAAAACCATCTATAAATACTGAACTACATTCACCCAAATTGCTCAAGCAAACAAACTTCAAAGGTTTGCTTCAATCTTCTTCTTTCCTCTCTTAATTTCTGATTTTTGTTTTAAAAATTCAAAAAAATAAAATTGCAACCATCAAACACCCTCGTTTGTCACGCTGAACCACCGGAAAACCACCTCGACCAACCTCGACAAATCACCTGAACCACCGCAGCACCGCCAGCCAAACATCTCCCTGCTTCGCATCACCCTCTACTGCCTCCTTGGTTACAACCCACGCCATGCACCCACTCGAACCACCTGACCCCCATCCCTGCCTGACTTCACTGCCGCACACCACCATTGAAACCACCAGCGCCACTTCCTTCTCTTCTCCCCCTAATTCAACCCTCCCCTGTGCTTCCTTCCTTCTTTATTTCTTTTGTTTCGGTTTTGTCAACTGATTCTTTGAATCAGTAAACCCCCCATTTCCCCCTTTTAAATGACTTTGACTTTTTTTCTAAACAAAACAATGTTTAATTTTGATTAATTGGTTTGGATTGGTATCTTATAATTATATTAAATTAATCTTTATGACTTTAAAAACATCTTGTTTGGTTAAGAAAAATTAAGTTGAAGTAATCTTTGAGTATTTAAAATGATTTCATAAATAATTTGACAACCATAAACTTTGATTTATAAATCTCTTAAAACCATTAAGAATTTCTTTAAGTTATTTGAATTATTTAAATTGTCTATATTTATATGCAAAAAGACGTTATTTAGGTAACTAACTTAGATCTCTTTTTACGGGATGGCGTTGGAATTACTCAGTTTTTTTGATTTTTGGGAGCTTGTCCTCTTGTTTCTTTTCAATGTATTTGTGCAGGTGGGTGATCGACGGGGGAACAATGGGAGATCACTTAGAGTTGTCATCCACTTAGCTTATGATTTAGCTTCCGCTGGAACTCGGAAACACTTAAGTAATTAGTAAATGAACGTTTTGCTTGGTTGTAAGGATTAATTTATTTGAATTTAGTATGCTTTAATCTAGCCTTGCATTTATTTCCAAGGAGATAAGTGCGGCGGTAGCACACCCGTTGAGTCGAACCCTCGTGGATTTTCCCCCATCTCGAGTTTTATTAAATGAAAAAGGGTTCGGGTTGGTGAGGGTGTTACAAAATGGAATCGGAGCGGAGTTTAGATTAACTAGGGAAAGACTAAAATTATTAAAATATGCTAATTAGGGAATGAATCAAATAGAGTTAAACATAAAATTGGTTTTGGAAGCCAAATAATAAAAATATTTAGGAAAAATGAATTAGGATTATAATGTGAATTAAGGGTTTAGTATGGGTACATATGGGTTATGTGTACATGTATGAAAGTACTCGCTAAAGGTACTTATTAATTGTTTATGATATTTTATTAGATGGCCAAGACACGTTTGACCGCCAGGAAATGCACCAGAACCCCTCGTCAAGGACCTTACCTCCTAAGGATGAGGGTAGGAGAGTCTATTTCATCATATATTTACAGGTTATGGTTAACAATGAAGTGTTACCACCTTAATGAAGGCCACGGACATTCGGATTACCTCACGCCACCTAGACAGGCCGATGTTTTAATTCACACTCTTCCCAACAATGGTCCTTATGCCGGAATCAAGAATGAATACTCTGGATGTTCTGAAAAATGGAAGGTCAAACTATGAACCATACACATTGAAAGGGAAGTGGTATCTCACGTTGAGTTACCTGTAGAAAAGAATGCTCGATGCTATGGCCAAGTGACTTAATGATTATTTACCCACTTATGACGAGGAACCCAACTATAGTGACAATGAAGAAGTAGGAAGCAACCCCGCCTCACCCGTTGTAAAACTCAATGGAGATGGAGACGATGAAGAAGGTGAAGATGAGGACCCGTCCGAGTACGCTGACTAGAAACCCAAATCTCTAGCCCTGACTCTTAGATTTCTAATGGTCGTAAAAGATCAATTAATTTGTTAACTTAGTTAATGATGGTACAACTGATGCTTACTTGACTATGGGAAACAAACTCTTATGCTACTATGAACGAACTATTATGACACTTTTGGAGTAATGAATGATGAACTTTTGACATGTGAATTGAGTGTGAAATGAATGATGAACTTTTGATATTGAATTGAGTATGAAATGAATGAATGGTATGAACCATGATTACGTTAATTAGCCTTTATATAAGAATCAATGTGAATGGTAGAAATACCAATGTGAATAACGCAGGTAGCTTATGCAATATGTTTATACGCGATCTAGAGCAAGGCGACAAGAAAACCAAATGGCCGAAACTCCTGAACAAGTTGCAGCACGACATAGGACTCTCGAGCAACTAGCTCAGAGCTTTGGCTTAGTCCTTCAAAACCAGATCAACAACAACCACCATGGAGACGATCCGCAAGCTATAATTACGAAAAAGATTTCCACTTTGAAACCACCAACCTTTGTTGGGAGAGAAGACCCATTACTTCTTGAGAACTGGATAAGAGATTTCGAAAAGATTTTCACGGCCACGGGTACGCCTGAGGCCCAGAAAGTATACGAAGCAATCTTTAATATGCATAAAGATGTTGATACTTGGTGGGAAAGTGTAGGACCTACTATTAAAGCTCAAGAGAACTTTAACTGGGAAGCGTTTAAGGTAGCGATTAAGGCTCCATTCTTCCCCAAGCATATTCGTAGACAAAAGTACAATGAGTTTAGTAGGTTTAACCAGAGTTATAACAGGAGGGTACAAGAGTATGCTCAGAAATTCAATGAGTATGCCCGATTCTGCCCAACTGTAGTGCCAGATGAAGGAACTAAGGCTCAGAAGTTTTAAGACGGACTTAAGCTTGATCTTCAGACTCGAATGGGAGGTAGCACCTCTACTACTTTCGCAGAAGCGTATGCTAAGGCCTCAAACCTGGAGAGAATCTTACAGCGTGAGAGAGGTGCTAGGCCGACACAAAAGGAAGGAACCTACCGGCATCAACAACAGTCAAGGGTACGACAAAAGGCCCAACAGTAACAATGGTGGGAACAACAACAATGGAGGGCGCTACAACAATCGCAACAATCAGAGATATGGACAACAGACCCGGTAAGGAGATAGGAACAAAAGGAACTATGTCTGCAAGAGTTGTGCCAAGAATCATCTAGGATTCAATTGTCGGGTGAAAGAATCAAATGTTTTAAGTGCGGCGAAGTAGGCCATAAATCATACAACTGCCCCAAAAAGCAACCTCAAAACCGACCAAATGGGAATAATGGCAACAATGGAGGTGGAAAGCAAATTAAAAACTTCAACAACAACCGCCCCAATGGTCAAGGAAGTTACAATCAAGGAGGAAATGTTGCACCGAATGGAAACCAGAACAATCAAGGAGGAAATGATATGGTTATTATTATTATTATTATTATTATTATTATTATTATTATTATTATTATTATTATTATTATTATTATTATTATTATTATTATTATTATTATTATTATTATTATTATATTATTACTATTACTATGATAATTGTTATCGTTGTTATTGAAGTTATGAGTGAATGTTGGAAATTATTAAGAGGATGTGATAATTGGATGATTATGAGTTAATCAATGTAACCAAGTGATGGTTATGATAATGAATAAGAATGGGCTCTCGGATTAAGCTACGTATGAATTGAATTCTGAATGTGGAATAAGGGTATTCACACTTGATTAAATGAATTAACGCCTATGTAAACATTTGTTATATGATGACTTGAATTAAAAACTATTAATCACTTAAAGTGAAATATCGGAGGGAAATGATGAACAGGTTGCCCTGTATAGGAGGTTCAGCGACCACCTACATGTTCTCTGGTTACTATGCTGATTTTTTGTTACTTATCTTCCTTTTATCTTGATGTGATGCAAGTAGAAGGGGTGTGCACACTAGGGACTATGTTTATGGCCATTATGATTTTCATAGGTAGTTATTGGGGATTGACCCCGGCCTACATTATTGAAGTAAGTAGTTACTGGGGATTGACCCCGGCTTGTTGGCGTTCTCTTTCCTCTCCTTAAATAATTGGATTAATTATGTGATTATTCATTGTATTTATATGTGTATGTGTGTTATGCTTTTCAACCTGATTAACCTACTACTTTACAAAGTATTTTCAACTTAAGTATTTTACGGGATATAGTTGGAATGACTCAGTTTTTCTGATTTTTGAGAGTTTGTCTCTCTTATTTCTTTTCAATGTATTTATGCAGGTGGGTGATCGACGGGGGAACAAAGGGAGATCACTTAGAGTTGTCATCCACTTAGCTTATGATTTAGCTTCCGCTGGAACTCTGAAACACTTAAGTAATTAGTAATATTTAATGAACAATTTACTTGGTTGTAAGGATTAATTTATTTGAATTTAGTATGCTTTAATCTAGCCTTGCATTTATTTCCAAGGAGATAAGTGCGGCGGTAGCACGCCCGTTGAGTCGAACCCTAGTGGATTTTCCCTTATATCGAGTTTTAATAAATGAAAAAGGTTTCGGGTTGGCAGGGGTGTTACAGTTACACTACCACCATGTATTCCAACTCATACTAGTCCAACACTTGATCAGACGTACACAAGTCTAAAGTTTATTGCTATTCACTTTCCACTTTAGGTATTAATAATTTATTTGAGTGTAAGACTCACAATTATAAGACAACCAATATAAATATCATGGATACACAAAATTCCCATTTTTATCTTAGGATTAAACATGGTGATCAACGTACCACTCAATTTATCCAAGAATAATCCCATTCTTAATTAATAACCAACCATCCTTTATTTGTTGAATTAAATCAATAATCAACCAACCTGTCAATAGGTAAATATCCAACTTTACTGAACGAGACCGACGGTCCTTATAAAGTAAATAATATAATAAATCCAAGGGAATAACATGATACAATTCATGATCCAATAAAATAATATATATTAATCCCTCATGTGAATTATTAAAATAAACAATCCCAACCCACATGCTTGCATCAATCATCCATAAAAACATATAATATTCATCATAGGCAACATTCTTCACACAACGACATAAAACATGCAAATTCACTTGAATATAACCACATATGAACTATAAAAAGTTCCCTTATACATGAATCCTAATCATAGGACATGTTACTAGTCTAATAACAAATAGGTATGTACGTACCTTGTGTAGATAATATGAGAGGCCACTTTCTCAACCTTAGAAATCACGCAAGGTAAAGTCTTCGCCTATCAAATACCAAACATCCAAGTATTAATACTCTATTAAAAATTAGGAAAAAAAAAAACAGTCAATTAACCCAAGTTTAAATTATTTTTGAATAATAGAAGTTGGCATCCCAAAGACATAATCCTTGAACCAATTTAAAAAGTTGAAAACACCATTTAATTTAAAAAAAACCCCCCCATTAGAAGAAACAAACAAAATATTCACGCAGCGTATTGACCTTTAAAATACTTTTAAACCAATTTTCACTAAAAGACTACTAACAAACTTGAGATATTTAAAAAATCCAAAGTTGGATTAATGGAAGAGGCAAAATGATTATTTTTATTTTCCTAAAAATTACAGCAACTTTAAAATACTTTAAACCCTCTTAAACATTAAAACTTCAACCTTTAGTGCCCCTTAATATAGTGCCACCATACTAGTCATTAAAACCCTTAAAAATCGATACTTTGATATTTAAAAATCCACCGTAAGTATGCTAATAAAAATTTCAGCAACATATAATATCTTTACAACTCTTTTGAACTTACTCTAACATAGTTATAAAGATTAAAGTACCCAATTTTCATAAACTATTTAAAAATCCATGCTTTCATGCTTAAAACCTATTTTAAACATATATATTAAATATGAAATTTAATTACTTTACTAAGCTAATTATATAATCTGAAATTAATATTAAAATAGGTAAAGATACAAACTTTAATTATTAATCCATCAAAACAATACTTAAAACATTAAACTAATCATTAAAATAATATAGGGGAGGAAGAGAAAAACCAAGAGGAGGGAGGAAGCGGCAGTGTCCGGTGAGGGCTGCGATGGCAACCGAGGAACCGAGAGAGAGAGAGAGAGAGAGAAATCGGTGAGGGAGAGAGGGAGGAGTGTGCCGTGAGAAAGAGAAGAGAGGAGAGAAAATTAGGGCTTTGTTTATGTAGCAAAATTTATGAGATGGTGGAGTATTTATAGGTTCCCATTAGGGTCGACAAGAAAGCTGGGCTTGATGGGTTAATTTAATAAAAGATGGTCATACGAAAGCTACAAAGGTTTGAGCTCCTCTAACCCAATATTAAAATCTTTTGTACTGCAACTCAATTAAACTAATTAAATATCAAATAACTTTCAAAATAAAATATTTGATTATTTAAAAACATTAAATAATCCTTTGACTTTAATAAAATAGTCAACACTTTCAGAACTTAATTATTTAAATACTAAAACATATATAAATATACTTTAAATATATTTATAAAATTCATAAAATTGTGGGGGATTAAGCAAGTGTTGCTCCTCTAGTCAGTCCACGAGCACGAGTTGAACACCAACATCTGCTAGAACGAAAGATAAGAACGATCTTGCTTTTAGGTGGTATAGGCGTCGTTTAGGGGGAATAGATTAGGGTTTCACTAGCTCTCTGTTTTGTGAAAAGAAACCATTAATGAAGTGATGCCTAAATCCTAATATTATATCATATATATAAATCTAAGAATCCTAGGCAAATTAGGAGAACCAATTCTTCTCATACTCCTCTTTATGGGAGGCCAACTCAAGCCCTCTTTTGAGGCTTGTGTTGTTTTTGTCCAACTCGTGCTACAATATGTGACCTTATAGGATTAATGTGTTTTAGTTGTAGGTCAAATCAATATTGTCCAACTAATCATATATATTCTCTAACAAGCAAATACGACTAATAAAATAATTAACTTTATTATCTTCATAATTTAATTCCTATTTATATTTAATAATTGACGGGATGTCAGAGAACATATTCCTTCTCTTTATACCGGGAGAAACATATTTAAATAGAAAGTAAAACTTAGAATAACGAATAAAATATAGAGCTAATTATATTTATGTCTTTAAATAGCAATTTGTCAAAGGGAAACAATTAGATAAAACCAAAGGGAATAGAGTAGCCACTGTAGCAGCCACGTGAAAAGTCGTTTTGTCTATTCAGAAATAAAATCAATCAGTGAATAAACTATTTAGTGGAGCATCAAAGCATCGAAATAAAACCCATAAATATTCATCCATAATTCCATATCACACACTAAACTAACAAATTAAAGATGAAGAACAAAATCGACATGAGAATTCTTTCTCAGTTCTTCACCATTTCCTTTCTAGTGTTCTCAAACTTGATATCACAATCCTCGTCTATCTCCAGCAATCATGATGCTCTTTTTAAAGGTAATGTTCTTGCTTTTAAAACCTTTTGTATTTCAATGGATTGCATATATTATTATGCTTTTTAGATTATTTAATATGTTCTTTTCTTTACTTTACACTCTTAAAAGATAAAAAAAAGTTCAACAAGAACCATCTATTTTTTGTATATCATTACTCATTTGACATCTAATCGATTATCAATGTTTTGCTTGGATTTCCAGCTCTTCATTATTTAAAATGAATGCACCTAAAACATACTTATTGAAGTGGAAATTTCAATAACTAAGTTTAGAGATGTCGAATCACTCAATGGATCCTTATACATATGGATGTCTATCTATTTTCAGTCAAACATACGGTAGTAGTAGTAGTCAGTTAGTCGATCTTGTTAATTTGTTTTTTTTTTTGTTAATTTGTTAATTTGTATTTATGTAGATATATTTCCACCGTTTTTAATAGGTAGAAACGCACTTACGGTATATATATATGTCATAGTAACATATACCAAGTTTGAAATTATTAAAAAAATCATTTTTATTGCATATATGCAACTATAAAATTAAAGTAGTGGAGGACGACCACTACTTTTTTGTTCGTATTTTTAATTGCCTTACTTTGTACTAGTTCCAACTTTTTCTTTTAGATTTCTTGATTTCCCCCACTTTCTCGGTTTCTCTTATGTTTTATTTATTGAGAAAATGAGGAAGTATTAGTCAAAGTTTTACGTTGACAAACATAAAAATCAAATCTATCTCTATTATAAGAGGAAAGGGGGGGAGGAAGATGGTGTCCCCTTCTAAAAATACTAAATTATCCTTAATGATCTAATGAATTGAAAAAAATTACAAAAGAAAACAATATAAGAACCCTTTTTCATTTCAACTTGTCATTCTAAACTAGTTAAAAATGGTATATGCATCAAATATTTCAATAAAAAAATTAAAGGCACAAAATATCTTGACCTTTCTTTTATAAGAGAAAATGCTATACATGACGTCCACCTGAAAAGTATGAAACGCTTACTACTTTTGATACTCTTTAATTCAGTCAAACCAACTCATTATGTCTATTTTTTTATTCAAAATTCATTCACAAAAAATTAACATTAAAAATCACTCACAACCTTTGTTAGTTTTTTACATTAGCGAATTAAGATTATGGGTGTTTTTTCTACCAATTGGGGCCCTCCCTTCACCCCCAATTTGGATGGTCTACATATCTAAATTCATCTAACTATTAATCTTTCACATTTTAAGTGTCATAACTATAGTACAAATGGAGTATAATATAATAACAATATCTGAAATTAACGCACGCATCGCGTGCATATAAGGCTAGTACTAATATATTAGAAGGCGTTCCTAAACAAGGAACTGTGCCACGTGGCGCTATCCCTTATAATGTTTACTACATACCTCTACATACAATAAAAAAATGAGAAAATGCATGGTATAAGATTTGATCTCATGACTTCAAGTTAGTATATTAATGTCTTAATTATCAAACCAAGTAAGTTTACTGTTATAATTTTAAAGTAAGATATTAATAAATAAGAAAATATAATTACCTAAGGTAGGGGTGTACACTTTTGGACCGGGACCGGAATTCGGACCGGAACCCGAACCGGACCGGGAAATTCCGGTCCGGACTCCGGTCCATGAAAATTTGGGTTTCGGGTTTCCGGTCCGGACCGACGGACTGGAATTCCTGTTTTTTTTTTTAAAAAAAGAATAAGTTTAAAGGTTAAAATAAAATTTAAAACTTAGAAAGTTAAAGCCTCATATTTATTGCCTTGAAGATTATTGCTTTTAGAATTATTGAATTAATAAATATGTTTAAACCTAAGAAAATTTTTTTTTTTATAAAAAAATATAAATTCCTGTCCAACCGGTCCAAAACCGCACCAGACCGGACCGAAATATTTCCGTTCCGGATTATTCCGGTCTGGTCCCGCTCTAAAAAAAATTCAGATTCCGATCCACCGGTCCAATCGGTCCAACCGATCCGGTCCGGTCCGATTTTAGACCGGTGCACACCCCTAAGTCCCGAGGCATAGCCCAAACCTAAAAAACTAGTTGGATACATTAAAAGGAAACCAGATAACATTACTTATTGGGGCTAGGCTTTATGTTATTGTGAATGAATTGAGAAGCATGTTGCCGTAAATATACTCGGCCGATCCCGTTTGGGATTTAACTATCTATATATACTAATACTAGCTTTTAACCCGTGCAAAAATGCACGGGAGGTTGTATATAGGTATGATTTTGACCCGTGCATAATACAGGTGAATTGTTTTATTTATTAAGTTATTGTTTTTATTCCAAATTTATTGAAATCTAATTATTAGAATTCATGCATTTAAGGTTGAAAGAATATAAAAGTTTAAAATTATATTTCATGATATATAAAAATCCTCCGTTACAACATTTTAAACTTAAAAAATCTTAGTGTTTTATCCACTTGTCCAACAAGTAAGCTGCAGGCTTAGCTTCCTTGTCGAGCAAGTAAATTAGTATCTTGAGTGTTCTTCAGCTGGAGACTTGTGCAACGATGTCTGAATCCGCTTAGTCCTTGGTCAGGGCTCTGCTCCCGAACCTGCAAAAAGGGACCCACCCTGGAGGTTTGGGTGGTGGTTCCCCCTCCGATGCTTAAGTCAGATATCAGGAGTAGTGAAAGAAAGTAGAGATAGAGAGAGAAAGTGAGAGAGTGTTTTATCAGAGTAACTTTACACTATTTGCATTGAATGAATGTTTCTCCTGATTTCAGGGGTATTTATAGTGATAGCAAGTTGACAGCTATCCTTAAAATCTGCCCTAGAATAGTGGCTTCTGATTGGCTGAGGAATCTGATCATGACACGTGGCAGACCATGACTGGTGATAGTCTATTAACCACTCTCCTTCAGCCACCTGGTAGTGCTGGATTCTGACTGTAGGGCCAGAAATTCAATCCTTCTACCTCAACTGAGTATAGCCCAGAGATTAAGCCTTCTTTTCATTTTAAATAGGGTGACACGTGTACGGTTCTGATGAGCCCACGTGTCGTTAAGGGAGCCGTAGATGTTAGGCTACAACATTTACCCCTAAAAGGGCTTTCACTGTTGGCCCACCTGACGGTTAAGGCCCTTTTACCCAAGGTAGTTTTATTTGAAATAGAGTGACGCGCCTTTTCCTGGATTTTACCGGTCATAACCGACCGTTACCTTTTATTCTTCGGTCATTTCTGACCGGCTCCACAAGTTTTTTACCCCCCTATAAATATTCTTGATGCGAGAACATTTAATCATTTCACACCTTGAACGAATTTTTCTAGAGAGAGGAGCTCTGCAAACTTTTCTAAAGAGAGAGAGTGTTCGTCCAGCCTCAGCATTCTTCACCGAATCGTCCAGACGTTCTTAGCAGGTATCATTTCTTCGTTCTTTTCATTCTTCTTTATTCTTTATTTTTTCTTAGAAAAGCAATAAAATGGAATCTTCTTCATCAAATAATCCTAGCCGACCAAGAGCTTGCCTTGACCCTAGAACCGATACTTCTTCTTCGGCACATTCTAGAGTTGGGCCTCTTCTGGCCGAGTATACATTTTTTTATGGTTTGGCCGAGAAAGTCAGACGACCCAGTCTTTACCTGTGCAGGGTAATCTGGCGCGCGTCAAACAAACGGCCCGTCTAAGACGAAAAGCATTAATCCCGTCAAATAGCTCAGATATGGAGGAATCTACTGGAC
Organism: Beta lomatogona; assembly: GCA_947646795.1. NCBI lineage: Eukaryota > Viridiplantae > Streptophyta > Magnoliopsida > Caryophyllales > Amaranthaceae > Beta > Beta lomatogona. Next base: position 107,357 of record CANSNZ010001460.1, on the reverse strand, counting down.
GGGTGCCCGAGGTGGCAAGAGAGGTCCAAAGTGCTCAGCCTTTGGGCGGGCCTCCTTCTGACTATAATGTAGAAGACTCCGAAATAAACCCTGAAGCCAGCACTTCTGGCAGAGACACCGATATGGCGGAGACCGGCGAAGGTAATAACGTCAGTGAGTCTGATAATGCCGAAGAGTCAGACGAGGCTTCGACTACCTCGTCGGAAATTAGGAGGCGTCTAGGTCCCATCTCTGACCCCGGCTTCATTTTGGTCAACCGAAAATGGTTAGAGAAAATCAGCCCAGACCCTAACTATTTATTGTCTTATATGCCCATGCCGGGCTTCTCCTTTGTCATTCCAAATAAAGACGCGACGATCCTGAGCGCTCCCAGGAACCATTTCGCCGTCTATAAACTGGCCTTAGTTGCGGGATTGAGGTTTCCTCTCCATGAATTCATAGAACAAGTGTTGCAGTACTACCACATCGGCCATAATCAGCTGGCTCCAAACGCTTGGCACAACGCCTTGACGTTCATTGCCATCTGTGAGCTTTCCCTTCAAGCCTTTACACACATCCATGATGCGGCCAAGGTACCTGGGGCCGTGGACGGGGCATGGCTCAGCATCTGCAACCGTCCTGGCTTCCTGACGGCTTCGGGGAAGCCTTCGAAGATGCATGACTGGAAAGCCGATTTCATATTTTTAAAGGCGGCCAATGATTCTGCCACTAAGGGCTATAGATTCTACAATCGGCCCGTCACGAATACGGGACGAAAGCAGTCCTGGCTGGACCTGGAAGATAATTTCGACGAAGAAGTGGTGGAGTACTTCAGAATAAAGGAGTACTCCTGGCGCGGCCAACGATCTTTTAAGGGGCCATCTAACTGGATACCCTTTAAAGATATGTTTTACCAAGACGACTTCTTGGTTGCCGCCGGCTTGCGGTTGGCCGATGATAAAGGTATATACTTAAAATCCTCCAAGTAAAACTCTTCGTCCATAATTCATTTGACAAACCCATTTTTGTTTTCTTGCTGCAGACTTGGCCAGAACACGTCTCAAAACTTCTTGGACGGGAGACATAAGTATGTCAAAATTCACATACAACTTATGGAAGGAGTATGCCAAAAGCAGCGCTGAAAAGAGGGCTGAGACGCTGGTGAGTTTTCTTTTTTTTTTTTTTTTTTTTTTTTGAGGATTATTCTGGCTCGTCTGGAATTGGCATCCAATTTTTGGACGAGAATCACCCGAAGAAGGAGAACGTCCAAACTTGGACGGCCACCTTCTTGGGGCCATACTCGTCTGAGAGTTTATAGTCTTTGGACGAGTGCCACTCAAAACTCTCTCTGGACGAGGGTAGCCCGAAGAAGGAAAGCGTCCAAGCTTGGACGGCCACCTTCTTGGGGCCATACTCGTCTGAGGGTTTAAAAATCCCCTTTCTTTTTTTCTTGGACGAGGTTAGCATGAAGAAGGAAAACGTCCATGCTTGGACGGCTACCTTCTTCGGGCCACCCTCATCTGTGATTTGGATATCTTTGGACGAGTACCTTTGGAATTCGTCTAAGACTTTATTTTTTTTTTTTGGACGAGGTCAGCATGAAGAAGGAAAACGTCCATGCTTGGACGGCTACTTTCTTCGGGCCACCCTCGTCTGTGATTTGGATATCTTTGGACAAGTACCTTTGGAACTCGTCCAAGACTTTATTTTTTTTTTCTTGGACGAGGTCACCCTGAAGAAGGAAAATGTCCATGCTTGGACGACCACCTTCTTTGGGTCATTCTAGTCTGAATTTTGGCCCGTCTTCCATTTGGACGGCCTCCTTCTTTGTATTATTTTCGTCTGTATTCAGAAATTTGTTAGTGTTCATTTTAAGACGCCTTCCTTCTTCGGGTGATTTTCCTCTGAAGTCTTGTAATAGGAATTATAACTTTTGTCCCTTAAAAGACCAGTTTGATAACTTGTTCATTTTTTGCAGAAAAATGCTCCTACAAACAAACTTCCACCTGGGAAGTGGTCCTCGTGCAAAAAGAGGCCTACAGCGGCCGCGGAGCAGCCTCCCGCGAAAAAGCCTAAGGGCTTCACAAGAAAGTGGCCAGAGAAGACGACTTTTGCTGGTGGAGCTGGGGAGAAAAGCATGCCACCACCAAAAGACAAGGCCCTGAAAAGGGAGATTTCGGCTGCTGCCCCTGCCGAGGGGGAAACGATTGCTGATCCTGCTGCTCAGTTGGACGCTTTACCTTCTAACTTGGCAGAAGTCAGGCCAGAGTCAGCATTGGCTTTGGTTGTTTCAGAACAGGGAACGGCGGCTGAGAACTACCCGGGCTTCAGCGGCTCGGTGGTCAAGCTGGTGCCTCAGATGCCGTTAGCTATTAGGACGGCATCACTCTCGTCAGGTGAGTCGTATTACCCGAATATAGTTAGGACGATGCGGGTCGGTGGACGGTCCATGAGTCCGTCCAATAGACAAGCCATCGTCTTTCCTATCAAGGTAACTGACTCTCCCCCTCTTTCAGATAAGGGCAAAGGCCCTGCTATACCCCCAACTCCTCCCACCATTGATTCGGACGAGGAGTCTTCTCCTGCCTTCGCCAAAATGTCAAGGTTGGAAAAAGAGCGGCTTAAGCAGGGCTCTTCAAGTGTTACCCTGAATCCTACATTAAAGGACTAAGGGGAGCATCGGCCGGGCATGTGGGCTACATGTCTCAACTTGCTGTTGAGGTATGGCTTACTGCCGCCTTTGTTTTATACTTGATGCAATTCCTTTTTTGTAAATCGTCTAATGACTTGTTTGGCTTTCATTGCAACAGCTTTTTGCTCGCAGCATGCTTACTGAAGATTGGGCGAGCCACTAGTGGAAAAAAGTTCAACCGCTGCGGTCAAAACCGGGCTTACCGCTGCGGTTTTGAGCCACAACGGTTGGGCTAGCAGCGGTTATGAAGGATTAACCGCTGCGGTCCGAAACCGCATCGGATGGTCACTAATTGATGCGGTTTTGGGTAAAAACCGCAGCGGTTAATGTTATTAGCTGCTGCGGTTTTGACCCAAAACCGCAGCGGTTGACCCCCCCAAAAACCAAAAAATTTTTTTTTTTTTTTTTTTTTTGCATTTTTTCATTATTAATCGGTATAAAATCAATAGTATATATCAATACTCATTTTATTAAGCATATTATGCTTATTTGAAACATAAGCATAAATAATTACATACATAAAAATATTAACTATAATCTAGCTAAGTGTGCATTGATTGAGATAAAGCTTGAGAAAATTTCCCTATTAGAATCAAAAGCTCTTTCTTAGGGAGCTAGACAAGGCTATTAATTTGCTCATATTTCGCTTTCTTTCCTGCTGCTCCCTAGCCTGAATTCTCTTCATTATTTTGGACTTCAACTAGATACATTATTGGATAGTGGATTGCAAAGACAAAACCCTCCTTAGAAACAGAGCTTAACTCATTTGGAACTTCACAAGGAAATAAAAAAGACTCACCTTGACCGCTGAAGCTTATATATTGACCAGACAATGTCACACATTTGTGAGTAATAGTAATACTCCAATTGGTTCCATTGCTCAAGAAGAGAAATATATCCACAACAGCTACTATTCATTGCATCTCAATTCCAAGAAAAAAGTAGACTACTAACCTTATTTCCTGATCCTAGCACATCGTGAGGCCTCTTCTGTGGCAAATCTATACTGGGTCTTTCATCTTTAGAAGATGTTGGTTCCTAAACAGCAATGGAAATACCTCTGCAATTAAATTTTGACAGGAAAGGCTAAATAGAGTTGCATGAATAAATTTCGCCAGTGATTATTGACTTGAAACTGATGTTACCTCATAAAGACAAGGAACAAGTGTGCCAAAAAGATCATCTTTGAGATCAGAAGCTTTGATGGTATAGAGAGCATTCTGAAGGCCACGAGAGACGAGATATTCCTCAGCATCTTTAGGCAAGAAATATCCTTTATACACACTAACTGGAGGGTCAGATATCTGCACCATTTTGGACAAAAGTTAGCTGACATCAACACAAGATTACCCCACCGCCCCCCCCACCCCACCGCACTTCCCCCACCACCGCACCGCCCCCCCCCCCCCCCGCACTCCCCCTACCCCACCGCACTCCCCCCACCCCCCCGCACCGCCCCCACCCCACCGCACCGCCCCACCCCCGCACTACCCCCCCCCCCACCGCCCCGCCCACCACCGCACTGCCCCCCACCCACCACTGCCCCCCCCCCCCCCGCACCCTTCCCACACCCCCCGCACCCCCCCCACCCCCCACCGCCCCCCCCACCACCGCCCTTCCCCACACCCCCGCACTTTCCCCACCCCACTACACCCCCCACCCCACCGCACCTCCCCCATCCCCCCGCACCGCCCCACACCCCACCGCACTTCCACCCACACCACCGCACTTCCCTCCACCCCCTGCACTCCCCCCACCCCCGCCCCCCCCCCCCACCCCACTCGCACTTCCCCCCACACCACCGCATCGCTCCACCCCCCTGCACTCCCCTACGCGTTTTTATGTTTTGCATCAAAAGTCAAAAAATTTTATTATTCACTTCACGCAGCCAACACAAGGCATCCAATGTAAACAGAACATCTAAATCAACTAGCAACCTTTCAAATTTTTAGCGATTGAAGATGATTTGAATACGCAAAGTTCAAGCAAAGTTCTCGTTGGCTACATTGATTTAATTTGAATACGCAAAGATCTAAATATAGCGGTTTCAACAATATTAAGAAGGGAGCACGAAAACATGCTTTGTCAAATAAAAGGATCGACATGACACCTAAATTTGGCAGTCCAAATAGCTCTTTTGACATTGGAGGGCTATCATCACCTGATATTAAAGTGGAAAACAGAGATGAGAACTATTAGAAGGTAGTAACATAAGAAGGCCACAATAGAAAGCAAATCCGTCAACAGCCTCAGTTCCTAGCTTCTACTCTTCACATTAATACCTTTGGAAAACCCAAAACAGACACATGACCAGATAAAGCTATCTAAAAGCATATGAGACTTTGGTGGAGAATGCATAATGGCATGTAAGTATCACAGAAGTATATTGAATGGTGCAAATTTTCTGTAGAGAAACTTGAGACTAACAAATCCACATTGAACATAATCCGGTCATCACTTTTGTTGCATTCCCTGGAGCACTAGGATAAGCCGAAAAAACATTAAATCCAATTCACAAACAGACAAACTAATCATGGACTTCAGTCTTCAAAACCCATAAATATGCTAAGGTTCTACTTTCTAGATTAAATAAAGGCAAATATCTAATTATGCATTTGAATAATAGTTTAAGCTGCATTGATAAAGATACATTTCACAATAACTCATTCACCACAGCGATGCCAAATTTTGTATCAACAACAACAACCATATATGATATATTACTACATCAAAATGTGAACAATTCCCATACCTGAAGTGCCCGCCACAATTAAAAATTTAGACCTGGGTCTTCACGTACAGAGGGCAGCAAGAGGGCGGTGTGCAGGGGGGTCTGCAAGGGAAGGGTACGGAAGGGGGGCAACAGGGGGAAGGGGGCATGCGGGGGGAGCAAGGGGAGATGGTGCAAGGGGGGTACCTTGTAGAGGATAATCCTTCGAAGATAAAATCAAACATAAAAATAAAAACTAAACATAGTATCCAGCACATAATTATAAAGCAGCAACTGCATAGGTTAATTCTCCATATGAACCATATTAAATAACATTCAAAACAATGCAACAAGCCTCACAAACCACATGTTCATCATCAAAACAGAGAATATGAGTAGAAGGAGAAGGTTGGCAAACAGAGAACACAACTTTCAGGTTAAAATCCTATTAGGACATGACATACATATATCATGTTCTCAAAACTTTCAATAGAAAATACATAGTTTGCTATAGCTTGCTAATGAAAAAATGAAACATTCAGTAGCTCTATGATCAACTTCAGGGTTGGATTTATGCAACCTTACACAGTTGCAGAGGGAAGATTTAGTGGACCTCGATGCGCTCCGGTACATAATGTGCCTACTTAACCATAGACTTAAAAAAAAAAAGACAGTTTGATGACCCATTTTCCTGGTGACTTAAGCCCAAAATGTTTACTCAACTCTAAAGGAACTAGCAAATCAGGACGCTTGCTTTAAAGAAACAAAAATCTGATAATAAAAGAGGACAATCAAAACAGATAATTATTCAATTTCACTAACAAAGATCAAAGCCTTAACAGACCAATAAAATTAATTAAACATCACTGAAAAAATGCCCACAATAAAAAAGCAACTAAAAATTAAGCGAGGAGATTGAAAGCTATTGAATGCGAAAAGCAGATTGAAGCATCACGATCGAACATTAAAAGAAAACGAAAATCAATAAGAAATTACGAAAGAAATGAAAAACGAAAAAATCGACAAAAAATTAAAATAAGTATAAAAAACTAAATTTACAAACCCTAAATTAGAGATTGGTCTTTTCCTTCTTCGTCTTTGTCCTTTTTCTTCGTCTCCTCGATTTTTCGTCTTCTTCCTCGCCGTCTTCCTTCTTCGTCTTCGCCTCTTCGCCTTTTCGTCTTCTTCCTTCGCCGTCTTCGCCTTCTTCCTTCTTCGATGGGGGAGAGTTGGTGGTTGTAGATTTTGATTTAGAGGAGAGTGGGTCTGGTGGTGAAGGGGAAGAGAGGAGAGAGGGGCGGGAGAGTTGGGTGGGCATTGAAAGGAAAATTTGGGCCTTTTGGGCTCCGCATTGTAAGGAGCATGGGAGAGTTGGCTTGGTAATTGTTGGGTTAAAAAAAAACATAATTAACCGCTGCGGTTCACAAAACCGCAACGGTTAATGGAGAACCGTAGCGGTTTTCTATTAACCGTTGCGGTTTTCTAAAGACCGCAGCGGTTTATGTTTTCACTTTTCCAACAAAAAAATTTGAGGATTTACCGCTACGGTTCTATTAAGGACCGCAGCGGTTGTGTTGTGACATATAGTGTTTTTTTCCACTAGTGCGAGGGAGCTAAGAAAAGAGAATAAGCAGCTCGTCCATATGGCAACAACGGCAGGCGACAAGGCCATCCATGACATTGAGATGGCCAATACCCTTCATCGTCAGTCACTGGACGCTTTGGAGAAGAGATCAGCAGATCTGGAATCCACGAACAAGAATTATCTTGTTACTATCAACGATCTGTACACGGAGCAAGACCGCCTGAAGATGATCATAGATACTGTCTCTACAGATCTAAAGGGTGAAAGAGATGCTGCTCTTCTTGCTGCTGTCCAGCTGAGGAAGGAGAATATTCTTCTAAGGGCGAGAACTGCCCGTCTAGAGAGGCAGGCGGCCAAGGCCTTCGACGATGCCAAGGAAGGGTTGGGGCAAGTCGTCGAAACGTCTAAGGGCTGGGCCGTCAAGGCCTTCAAGATGCTGGCTGAAGCTGATGAGGTCCCAAGCTTTGTGCGTCGTCTGGAATATCAACAGAGTGTTCATCGGGCTATGGTGTGTGCCGAGGAACCTCCGGAGTTTTTAGAGTCCGACGACGAGGCTGCAGCTGAGGATGAGAAGCCTGAGGACGACCAAGAAACTCGCGCTGAAGATGAAGCCTAGTTTTAGGTTTATTTTTCTAAGTTTCTTGGCTTGTCTGCCGTTGTAGTCTTAGCCCTTCAGCAGTCTTGAATTGTAAATCTTTGCTATTGATATATATATATATATGAAGAACTTTTTGCCAATTGCTTCTCTTATTTTCGTAAATTCCAATTTGACCAAGTATAACATTAACTTCGTCATGATCGTTGGACGTCCAGCTCAGATGTTTAATGAAAGAGCAGCGTGCTTGCCTTTAGACGATTTTTAATCTTTAAAAATTGACTCCAAGTACCAGAATAGACTCGTCCTGAACTATTGGACGATCTGCCTTATCTGATTAATACAATCTTGTAAAACCTGTTCTTTGCCCTTGGACGATCGAGAATCTGCACAAAATGCTGCCAAGTACCGAAAGGGACTCGTCTGTGACGGTTTGCAAAATGCACATACGAGAAGATTGCCATCCTTGCCCTTGGACGATTACCAGTTATTTCATGAAATATCTAAGTATTTGTTGATATTTGTCCGGGATTTTTGGACAATCTGCTTAATTAGACGAGTCTTGCCCAAAGAGGGAAGACGGCCAATGCCCGTTTGATTTGTGGACGAACCACGTTCAAGCCGTTTTACTCGAGCTACCAACATTCGTCCTGCACTATCAAACCATCACAAATGCATCTATTGGCTAGGTCCTGGTTTTTGGACGACCTTTTCTCTTTAGCTCGTCCTATAGGCTTCTATCATCCCCCCTTTCTTGGGCTTAGCTCAACCGTACATGGTGGGCGAGCCAAAGTCCAAGAAGGAGAGCGACCATCCTTGGCCGAGCCTGCTGAAGTTGATGAACGAACTTGAGATACATGTTCAAAGCATGTTTTAGCCGGCTTCCTTGAGGGAGCAACACTCGTCATTAAGTAGTGATCCCTTACTAGGGTCTGGACTACTTAGCTGTCCGTGCTTTTGAAAGTAAGTATCCTTTACTAAGGTCTTATTTCAGGCCAGCTTTCTCTCAGAGACTTTGACGTTACTCTTACTAGAGGTTTTGTCAGTTTGATGGCCATGTATGTGTTATATTTTTGGCCGGTCTCTTCGAGGGAATGATGTTCGGCATAGAAGTGAGTAATTTTGACGTTCTATTATTGTTTGTATTTTTGTCCAAGTTATTGTCACTTTTAGACGAGTAACTGATTTAATGCCCCAAAGTGAATTAACTTGGTGAAAATAAACAAAGAAATAAGAAAGTAGGAATTGTATTATATGAATTTTGCTTGACTAACTGCCAAGATGCATGTATACAATTCTTCTTCCTAACATGTGCCGTGGCACTTTGGAGTAACTACAAACTACCTTATAGGTGTCTGACAGTGAACTGAGCTAGACGTGGTACTTCTTCAAATTATCTGAATTCCAAGTACGCTGTATTGGTCGTCCATCTAGATCTTGGAGACAAAAAGTCCCACTGCGTAGCTCTTGGATAATCAGATAAGGTCCTTCCCAATTAGGTGTTAGCTTCCCTAACTCTTTAGCTCGTCCAACCGCTTCCATATTTCTTAGAACAAGATCCCCCACTTTGAGCGGTCGTCTAACAACTCTTTTGTTAAACTCCCGAGCCATTCGCAGTTTGTACAATTGCATTCTTAGCAAGGCATTGCCCCTGACTTCTGGCACTTGGTCCAAAGCCGTGCGTAATGCAGCCCAGTTGGCATCTTACGTGTACAACATGACTCGCGAGGGTGGGTTCTTCAATCTCAATGGGCAAGACGGCTTCGCATCGGTATACTAACATGAAGGGCGTCTCCCTGTAGAGTTTTTGGCGGTTGTCCTGATGGACCATAACACCAACTGCAGCTCTTCAACCCATTGCCCCTTGGCGTTCTCCAGCTTCCTTTTGATTCCATTTGATAAAATCTTGTTGAAGGACTCTACTTGCCCATTGGCTTGTGGGTGGGCGACTGCAGCGAAGTGAGCTTTTATTTCTCTTTTCGCCAACCATTCCTTCAGTTTAGGCGTTTCAAACTGTGGCCCATTATCAAAGACGATGGACTGTGGCATGCCAAAACGAGTTATAATGTTTTTCCAAATGAAGCCCTTTACATCGTTTGTTGTTATTCCTCGCATGGCTTCTGCCTCTATCCATTTAGTGAAGTAATCAACTGCCACTATCACAAACTTCTTTTGCCACATTTTCATGCTTCTGACAAATGTCACACTTCTTTGCATAGACTAAAGCATCCTCCTTTAAGGTAGGCCAGTATTACCCCGTCCTTAAAGCCTTCTCACCTAAAGCTCTTCCCCCAATGTGAGAAGCACAAGCTCCCTCATGGAGTTCTTTCAGAACCTCTAGACCATCTTCTCTGGTGATGCACTTGAGGAGAGGGCGGTTGAATGACTTCTTGTTAAGTGTCTCGTCCCATAGTTCAAACCACTTGTCTCTAGCCTTCACATACTTAGCCTCTACAGGGTCATAAGGCAATCGTCCCATCTTCTTGTATTCTATGATAGGCTCCATCCAGACTGCTCCTCAGCTAAGAAACATAATATGCTCTTGGTCAATGCTCTTTTTGGGTTTGACTTCCCAAAAAACTATTCTTGGCACATCACCTTCAGCCGAGCTGGCCAATTTAGAGAGAGCATCTGCTTAATGATTCTCTGACCTTGGCACTTGGTCGAGAACAAATCGTTTTAATGGCTCAATCTCATCCTTGATCTGCCGCATGTATTTGCTCATTGATGCTTCTTTGCATTCAAAGTCTCCATTGACCTGACTGACGACGAAGAGGGAGTCCGATTTGGCCTCAATCTCAACAGCTCCAGCCGCCTTGCACATTTTCATTCCAGCTAAGAGTGCTTCATATTCAGCTTCGTTGTTGGACGCTTTGAATTGGAATCTTAATGCGTATTCAAACTTGTCCCCTTCGGGAGATTGACAAATGATTCCTGCCCCACATCCATTGACTGTGGACGATCCATCAACCATGAGCGTCCAATGCTTCCTTCCTCTAGCTGGATCAGATATTGGCTCTATGGTTGGCCGAGTAAGCTCAACTATAAAATCTGCCAAGGCTTGCCCCTTAATGGCTTTCCTTGGTTCAAATGATATATCAAACATGTTGAGCTCAACTGCCCATTTTAGCATTCGCCCAGCGGCTTCCATCTTCTGCAGAACTGGCTTCAAAGGTTGATCATTGTAGACGATTATACTGTGCGCCAAGAAATAAGGCCTTAACTTTCTGCTAGCCATGACTAGGGCCAATCCAAACTTCTCAACTGGAGTATATCTATTTTCCGCATCCTTGAGCACATGACTCACAAAGTATATGGGAACTTGGACGGACTCTCTTTCAGCCAACAGGACGGCACTCACATCTTGAGTGGACACAGCCAAGTATATAAACAGTTTTTCCCCCTCGGCTGGACTAACCAACCTAGGCAGCTGCCGAAGGTGATCTTTGACGTGCTGAAGGGCTTGCTCTGCCTCTGCTGTCCATTCAAACTTGGCCTTTTTCTTGATCGTGGCAAAGAAGTGATGGCACTTGTCGCCTGACTTAGAGAAGAAACGTCCAAGGGCAGCCAAGCAACCCGTTAGTCTCTGCACTTCCTTTATCTTTGAAGGAGACTTCATGTCTAGAATAGCTTGAATCTTTTCGGGATTAGCTTCTATTCCCCTCTGGTCCACCAAGAAACCTAAGAACTTCCCTGACAAGACCCCAAAGACACATTTGCTGGGGTTCAGCTTTTACTTGTATTTCCTAAGAGTTTCAAAAGTTTCTCTCAAATCACCAACATGACTTTCTTCTTGATGGCTCTTGACTATCATATCGTCAATATATGCCTCCATGTTTCTTCCCAACTGTGGCTGAAAAACGGTATTGATCAATCTTTGAAAAGTGGCCGGGGCATTGCGTTGGCCGAATGGCATCCTCAACCAGCCATATAGTCCTTTTTCAGTAATGAAGGACGTTTTGTCCTGATCCTCTGGCCACATCGGGATTTGATGAAAACCTGAATAGGCGTCCATGAAGCTCAGCAAAGCATGGCCGACTGTGGAGTCTACCAGACGATCCAACTTAGGCAAAGGGAAACTGTCCTTAGGACAAGCCTTATTGAGGTCAGTGTAGTCCACACACATCCTCCTGGTGCCATTGGGCTTTGGCACCATAACCACATTTGCTATCCATTCTGGATAATAAGTCTCTTTGATGAATTTTGACTCCAACAACTTCTGAACTTCCTGGTCGACCGATTGATTCCTAGCCGGTCCAAAATGCCTTTTCTTCTGACGGACTGGCTTTAATTTTGGATCACCTCTGGATCAATTCCAGGCATTTCTTCAACACAATAAGCAAACACGTCTTGAAATTTTTTCAGCAAGCTGATTAAGAGGCTCCTCAAACCCAAAGAGAGCGAAGAACCAATTTTCAAAGTCTGCTCTGGACGAGCCTCATCCAGACATACATCTTCTGGGACCTCGACCAGCTTTGGACGCTCTAGGGCTAGGCCCATAATGGCCATCACTTCCTCAGACGAGGGACGTTCTTCCTTGATGATTTTATATTTTCTCTTCTTGCTGGGGAGATGCTCAGACGCCTTCCTTGAGGGAGCGAGAGGCGTTTGAGGGCTCTCAATGGTCATCTTTAACGAGGCGACTTGGTCCTTGACAATTCCATACTTTTTCCTCTCGCTAGCCACCTCCGTCTGATCTTTCTCTATTTCAGACGTTTTCCTTTCGCCAGCAACCTGCGTCTGATCTTCATTGCTTATCTTCCATGATGACGGCTTGAGGGTAGTCAAATGACACTCCCTAGCCACCTGCTGGTCCCCATATAATGAGCCAATCTGGCCATCATCACACTCATACTTCAGCAACATCAGGTGAGTTACTATTACTGCTTTGACATGATTTAGAGTTGGTCGTCCAAGAATGACATTGTAGGCTGTCAAATCTCGGACCACCAAGAACTTGATAAACAGAGTTCTAGCTGCATCCTTTTCTCCCACTCGAACGGGCAAAGTAACAGTTCCCATTGGATGGATGACTCCTCCCCCAAACCCTATGATGGGATGGTGAACGGGAACTAAGTTCTTCTCATCAAACTTTAGTCTGGACAAGCAATCAGCACTAATGATATCCGTCGAGCTTCCGGTGTCGATCAGAATCCTTCTTACTCTCAAGTTTGCTATTTTCATTTCTACAACCAAAGGATCATCATGGGGAGTCCTCAACCTGCCCCGATCTTGCTCACTAACTACCACCCTTGGGAAGGGTCAGCCTTTGTCTGATCAGCTAATAAAACTTGGCCAAGCTCCCTAAGGTAGTTTTTGTGTCCTCTATTGGTTGGTCCTCCGGCAGCAAACCCTCCTGATATTACAAGAACAACATCTTCGTCTGTGCTTGCACTCTCCTTCTTCTTAGTATGTCAATCATCTTTCCTCTGAAACTTCCTTCCTCCTTGAGGCATATAGGAGTTCATCTTTCCCTTTCGAGCTAGTTCCTCCAGAGCCTTCTTAAGGTGCTTACATTCATTAGTTTCGTGACCGCAATCCTTGTGGAAGTGGCAATACTTGCTCTTATCCCTATTTCTATAAGGGGTTTTCATCTCCGCTGGGGCTTTCAACTCATATTGGTCCTTAATCTCCATGAGAATGGAGTATTGATCCTTGTTAAACTCAATAGGATTGGATGAGGATGGCTCAGCCTCTTTTCTCTTGCTCCTTCTGGACGAAGTGGTGGTGGAGGTTATAGCCCAAGTCTCGGCCTTCTTGGGGTTGCCCTTCTTTGGCTGAGCAACCTCTTCAGGCTTCTTAGACTCGGGATGTTTTGCTTCAACACACACTTCGGTAGCGTGGATAAACGCTTCAGCTTCCCTCAAAGCCTCAGCAAGAGTGGAGATTTTCTTTTTAACAAGATCAAACTTGAAACTTCCTGGCCTTAGACCCCTGATGAAGGCGTCGAAGGCCACTCCAGCATTAAGATCTTGGATCTGAAGGGCTTCCAGGTTGAATCTCTTAACGAAACTTCTAAGAGCCTCCTTAGGTCCCTGGACGACCTTGCCTTGGTGCATACTTGTTTTTTGCTCTTGCTTGTTGGCAACAAAGTGACTAGTAAATAAGAAACTGAGTTCAGTAAAATTGTTGATTGAATTGGGGGGAAGATTGTTAAACCATTTCTGAGCAACTTCCTTCAAGGTTGCTGGGAAGTTCTTGCACCAAGTAGCATCATCTACTCCTTGGACGTACATCTGATGTTTGTAAGCAGATAAGTGATCATCGGGATATGTTGTTCCATCAAAAGGTTCTATAGTAGGGAGTTTAACCTTTGGGAAGGGGGGACGCCTCCATTATCCTGGCCGAGATTGGAGTGGGCCACTTAATCCGGAGGGCTCCCATCTGTCCCTCAATGGGTATGTACTCCTTACGATATTCCTTTAACACCGGATCAGACGACGTGTTTGCAGGCACTGGACGCCTATAGACCATGGGCTGAGCCACTGTCTTCTCCTGTCGTGAATGAACAAGAGAGTGACTTAAACTTTGTCCCTCCCCTCTGGACGACAACCTCAAAGGAGGGTCTCTCAGGTACGGTGTAGATTCTGTCGCTGATCGTTGTAATGCAACAGCTTTCTTTGCTTCTAGATATTCCCTGGCATCTGTTTCCATTCGGTGCCCGCTTGGACGAACATGGTCCTGGGTCCTCACCACCAGGTTCCAGTCCATCTTTCTTCGCTGATCATTATCTTCTGGCTGCTTTCCTCTTGCCGTCCTCCTAGAGGGTTCCTGACGAACAGGTCGACTAGGGCCTGGTCGATCTACTTGGGAACGTCCCCCTACGAGGAAGTGGATTGTGAGCAGCTGGCTCCGGGTTATGATGAAAAAACAGCATATTGCTTTTAATCTGTTCCTGGACGACCGCTGCCATCTTAGTCTGAAAGTCATTCAGAACATTCTCCAGGTGGGCGGCAGTCACTGGACGATCCAGATTCACCTGGATGACCGGTTGCTGGCTTGGTCCAGGAACATTGACGATGGATGGAGGTCTATCTCTTCCTCGAGGTGGTCTTTCATGCTCCACCGTATCTTCGACATTAACTTGAAGGCATCGATTCCTAGCAATGTTGGATGATTGACAATGAGTCATCGTTGCGTCTCCCCACAGGCGGCACCAAATGTTTTATCCGCTTGTCCAACAAGTAAGCTGTAGGCTTAGCTTCCTTGTCGAGCAAGTAAATTAGTATCTTGAGTGTTCTTCAGCTGGAGACTTGTGCAACGATGTTTGAATCCGCTTAGTCCTTGGTCAGGGCTCTGCTCCCGAACCTGCAAAAAGGGACCCACCCTGGAGGTTTGGGTGGTGGTTCACCCTCCGATGCTTAAGTCAGATATCAGGAGTAGTGAGAGAAAGTAGAGATAGAGAGAGAAAGTGAGAGAGTGTTTTATCAGAGTAACTTTACACTGTTTGCATTGAATGAATGTTTCTCCTGACTTCAGGGGTATTTATAGTGATAGCAAGTTGACAGCTATCCTTAAAATCTGCCCTAGAATAGTGGCTTCTGATTGGCTGAGGAATCTGATCATGACACGTGGCAGACCATGACTGGTGATAGTCTATTAACCACTCTCCTTCAGCCACCTGGTATTGCTGGATTCTGACTGTTGGGCCAAAAATTCAATCCTTTTACCCCAACTGAGTATAGCCCAGAGATTAAGCCTTCTTTTTATTTTAAATAGGGTGACACGTGTACGGTTCTGATGAGCCCACGTGTCGTTAAAGGAGCCGTAGATGTTAGGCTACAACACTTATAATCGTGAATGACACAAAAAACACATTAAATTGCGCGGGAATATTTTGTTTTATAAATTTAAGACTTTAGGATGTTTCTCCAAAAATCATGGTTTGAATATTAGCTCATGATTTAAATTTTTTATAATCATATCGTGTAATAAAATATATTTTAAAACTGGCTCATGACCCATGCGTTCAATAACTGATGTAGCTAATGTCAGATAAAATGCACTGGAAGTTTTTTTTGTTGATTAGATATAATAAAAAATATTGATTGATTATTTTATTTATACAAATTCTTTAGTAATACAGATATACAATAAACTATTGTGAGATGGGGGGGTAACTTTTTACCTTAAATACGACAATTTATTAATCTAGAAGTGATTGATTTTAAGATTAAAAATTACACTTTGCTTTAAAGATTCATCTTTTAGCTTGTAAAATAACTCCTTTTGACTTAAAAGTGATACATTTTGGATAAAATTAAGTGAATTGGTTTGACAATAAATTTATTATTCATCCAGAGCACACAATACTTGTTGTTTCATTTAAAAGTGGCGAAGAACATGCATAATTAGCACAACAATTATACATATGATAATTTTTTTTGGCAAAATTGGCCTCAAGACCCTGAACTATCGCGTGGGTGCACCAAACAACACCAACTACGGCTTACAGCCAGAACACCCTAAAGTACAGAACTGGGTGCAGTCCGTACCATAAATGAGGTTGTGCCTAGAATTCTCACCGGATTCTCCCTCCTTTCTTATTTTCATCTTTTTTAATCCTAATTTTAGTGCGTCCCCTCATTTTCTCCTTCCTCAACTGAACACAAAAGCTTTCTTCCCCAAAATTCCCTCTTACTTCCCCAAATTCTCTTTTTCTTCCCAAATGAGCCCTAAATTCTGAAAGAGTTAAATCCGCATAAAAACAATGAGCTCAGCTTCATCTTCATGTTTTAAGAATACTTCAAATACCAGTTTAAGTAATGATAGGGTTTACCGTCAACATCGATTGCATGTAGTAGTGCAAACTACTTGGAAGTTCAACCACAATCAAGGAAAACGCTTCTATGGCTGCCCAATATCTAGCACTCGATTTATAGCCGGTGAGAATTCCGGTCATTGACCTCATTTATGGTATGGACTGCACCCGGGTCCGTAAATTGGGGTATTCTATTTCTGGCTATAAGTCGTAGTTGGGGCTATTTGGTGCACCCGCGCTATAGGGTGTTGAGGCCAATTTTCCTTTTTTTATATATCTCTCTTATAAATCTGTGTATATTACTTCACTATTACTTCCTCCACTATCGCAAAAAAAATTAATTGATAATTTTACATTTTAAGTACACCATACTAAATTATGAAATAAGATATATTATTGATAATGATTGTGTTCACTAACTATATACAATATTTCTTATACTAATCTGGAACCTCTTTATAAAGTATATTTTGGAAATGTACATCAGTTCATTATCATAAAATGTGAGTTTCAGGTGTAAGAGTTACGGAAAGCTTATTAGTTCTTATCAAAAAATGCAAAAAGCTTATTTGTATTACATTAATTATCAATAAATCATACAAAACAACACATAACATATTGATTGTAAAGAATGTATGCAAAATAACAATATTAAGGTAAAAGTGAAAACATAGAAGAATTTATCCATAATGAATTGATTAATTCATTTCACATAATCCTTTTTACATTGAAAACGACTTCTTCTCATCCAAACATCTATTGATTAGAACCATATTTTTTTGTTGAAACTATCTCACAAAGTCTGTCAAAAGAAAAAACAGTGAAGCTATCTCCAATTCAGCTTAAGTTCTTTTTAATTTTAAAATGGCTAAATATATTTAAAGGTATTAAACAAAAAAAAAATAGAAAAGAAAAAAATGAAACTAAATGTAAGAAAGAAAAAATGAGAGAAAGAAATAATTATAAGACAATTGTAAACGTAAGAAAGAGCGAACGGCTAACCCTCGTCTTACTATATAGACAATTGTGAATCTATTCTCAATTAATTGTCTTGTATACTATTTTGGTCAATCCTAGTCCGATACAGCTTAAGCTGTAGTGACTTCTTTACGGAAGAAGTCAAGGTAGAGTTTAAATAATTGTCATGTTTCCTTAAATATATTATTTACCCAACCAAACCTGCTCAATTAATGTGTTGTGAGTCCCGGCCCTCCACTAACTATCTTTCCCTCATCCTCTCTCATTTTATCTTCATACTCAAGTGATGTTGTCCCTCTACTAATTCTCTCTTTATTAATTTTGCATTCTTACTTAACATCATGCGGACAATATTATATGTAGCTAGTACTGGATCTATTACCCGCTCTTAATAAACCATTAAAAAAAGTTGTCAATTCTAATGAGTTGGATTCCACCATCATAAATTCAATTAGTAGTGGGTAAACAACTACCCACATTAAATCAAGTTTTATCCACAACCAACACCTTCCCTACTTTTTATTGTTAATATGAGTACTCAAACCTGACAGGAAAATTAATTGAATGCGGAGGAAGTATAATGTTTTTCTAATTGAAACTAAGTTTTCGTGATCAAAATGTATTATATTAATACTCACTATTATACTATACTTGCTAAAGTGAATCAGATCTTACATGATGATACCAATCAGTCAAGATTTTAGCTTTTAAAATGTCACTAACTTGATTCTTACCTTCGTTACATACGCAAATATATCATGCTCTAGTCATTTGATCTTAATGGTGTTGATCAAACTTGATTGATTTCATAGTGCTATATATATATATATATATATATATATATATATATATATATATATATACTGCTCTAGGGTAATCATGGTTTTTAAATGTGATAAATAACATTAACGATCTTGTAATATTCACAAAGAGGTTAAATAATACGGTTTTGAATAAGTAAATCAATTAGGTAAAACTTACCAAAGCAAAATTACACTGATTGTAATTGATTCACTACATTTTCAAAATCATCTAATTATAGCAATTTACATTAATTTCTGAAATTAATGCACATAGACACACGCTCATGACAATTGTGGAGGTGACACATCAGCTTTTGACAATTGAATTTGTACATATGGCAGTAGTCAATCAAGGAGTTGTTAGCAGACGACATGTGGACAGATTGTGCTAGTGAATGACACATAGGCGAAATGAACCTAGCTTTATATAAATATATAGATATTAAAACTAGCAATAATTACTTTGGGGCAAAACCCACCAAAGAAGAGAGGGAAGAGACGTGAGAAGTATTTCGAGAGAGAAAGTAAATGTCGTGAAGGAGGAGGAACAATTTCAACCTATGGGATTCGTTTCCTAAATAAGTTGAATTTCTATAAACTTGATGACAAATTTCTTTGAAGATGCGTAAAATTCGTTAAGTTTAAAATTGAGTTTGAACTTTAATGGAGTTGTTAGAATTATTAGAAGGAGAAATGAAATTAGCTGGGAAGAAGATTAATATTGGGGGTAAGAGTTTAGAATATACGAAGATGTACTCACCCAATTAATTTGCATGGTAGGATGAATAAAGAATTTATAGAGCTATTCTCACTTACGGAGGTATTCTCATATAAGGGAGGTATCCCCCCACAAGAGCCTCTCTCAGAATTAAAATCCAGTGAGAACCCGACTCTAATTAGAACCAATATGGGCCCTTATATCATCAAAATCGGATAGACTACATCATTCCCGTGTCATTAATAACATTTTCCTAATCATACAACTTTTCCAAACTAGTTCTAGTTTATTTTACTTTTACAAAATTAAAGTTTCATTTACTTTTGGACAGATTTTATTTACTAATACTAGTTTTTCCTATTACTTTTAATATTAAATTAACTTAAACTTATCTAAAATGATACTTTTATAAAATAGATTGAAATGTTAGTTGTCAATAATGATATTTTATGGGGATTAATGTTTTTTTTTCTCTTTAAACGTTAAAAATAGCAAGTATAAGAAGTGGCATATTTGTTTATTTACTTTTCAGTCAATGTGATTTACTTTAATGTCTTTTTGCTTTACTTTTAAGGGGGGATATTGGTTCTTATTCTCATTAGATTTGGTGGTTGATTGGTATACTAGGAAATTATGTAGGCAATAGAAATTTCCATGATTTTCTAAATTGGGTAGTTTTTGGTTAACAGGAAGTGGAAAAAATGGGGGCAATGAAAATTTCTGGGAAATTGAAATTCACACAAAATGTGGAAATTTATTCACCTAGCCCCCCATTGGTCATTCAAAATTTCCACATCAATTCATGGGAACTACAAATTCCTTGTGTCAACCAAATACATTAATCAATTTCACAGGAATTACAAAAGGAAAATAACTTGAAATTAACTTCACATGGGAATTAACTTCCCATATATACCAAACAACCACTTGGTTCACATCAGAACCTAACGCTCCCTCTATCTCTATAATGATTTATTCACTATTTATTAACATGATTAGAAATCCTGAGCCCAAAAACTAGTTTAAAACCAGCCATAAATTTTGTATAATACATATAAAAACCTTGACTGATAAATTTAAAAATATATAAACAAATTTTAATATATAAGATGTTGGTCTATTGGATTTATATTATTGTATTGGAAATGTCTGGTAAATGACTTTTTTCTTTGGTTTTTGGCTTTTTGATGTAGTGAAATAACTAAAAAAGTGTTTTCGAGATGACCTTCGGGTAGTTAGAAATATTTTCTCGGCCATGAGTAAGGTTGGTTATGTTAGCCTTTATATCTGATTTTGAATTTTATTTTCTGTACGCATATTTTTATTGCCTACGCTAGATGAGCGCGAATTTGACTATCTCATTGTTAAGGTTTCGCTAACAAGTGTTTAAAAGGAAAATTCATAAACCTAATGGGATATGTGGGAAACCATAGGGATATCTTAGGAAATTATACAATGTAGATTTTCCCGTCATGACTTCATAATTGGTCAATGAACCAAATATTGGTTTCGGGGGTGAGGCTAGGAATATAATCATGAATCAAATTTGCCCATAGTTGGCATCTACTTAATACGATCCATGTTATTGTCTTACGCAAATAAACATCCAAACAATGTTTTCATGCATTTTAAAAATTAATCTATATTGGTTTATTAATTAAACAAGCAAGAGACTAATTTTTATCATATGTTTATTAAGTAATAAAATTACTAGGAACCTAATTCAATTCTTTAAATTATCTGACTTTAATATTGGAGCATTTATTTAGGTCTTTGATTAGCAAAAATAAAGATATGAATGATGATGAAATCAATAAACACATAGGCATGAATATGTGAATAAAATAATAAAGGAAAATATTAGAGATTTATATTATACAAGCATCATGAATTGCTTAAAGATCTACATCATTAAAAACTTGTTTGTAACTTCAATGAATTATATTGAGATGGAATATTAAGGACCCTTAAAAATATACACTTGTCTCGTATATCTTGAATAACGTTCCGGAGGAGGAGCAATCTTGGAGCTTGAAGATTGACGGAGATTTGAAAGTTGTGTTTTTGAAGTGCTTAAAGTGTTTAGTTTTGGAGTATTAGATGAATATATTATTAGAGTATATTAGAGGAAATCGTATTATGAATTTGTGTATAGGCGTATTCCAAAACTGAATAGAACAAGGTCTATTTATAGGGAAAATAGAAAAAGAGATAAGACTTGTGAATGCGCAGCCCGCAAGCCTGATGCACGTTACACATCAACTATGCACAGACACATCCTGCTGCGTGTTTCTGGATTTTGATGACAGCTACCGGCTACGATGTCCCGTGTGCACCGTTGGTGCGCGGGGCGCAACAGTCTGTCGCACAACCGCAGACTTGGCCCAGTTTTATTTGTTATCCGAAATTAAAATATTCTTTTTATACTTTATTAAATATAATTTTTGAAATCACTTATCTAGAAGATAAAAATTGATTTTCATAATATCCTTTATCTTAGAATATTGTTAAAAATAATCTAAAATACAGTAAATTATCAATAATAATTAATTGGGCTTTTCAAACATAGGCTTGAAAAAACAATTAATGATCATGAATAATAAATTGGGCTAAATGTAGACTTCGAATATTTTAACCAAATAAATAGACTTAGCATTCTTAAAACAATTTTGGGCTTAGCTCTTTGGATTGCTCCCATTTGGATTAGACAAATTAGGACGATTGTATGTATCATCATCGGGTGCTAAAATGGGAAGGCACGATAATGTGTCGACACTTTTATTTTGCACTAAATCAGTAGATAGCTGGTTTTACCAAATATTTACAAACACCTAGTCAAATAGCAAAGATAAACAACTAATACTAACAGGTAGTAGCTAGTCAAACCAATCAAGGAAAATAACAAGCAAATGGCGATCAACTATGAATCGCCAAACCCTCCTAATTTAGAATTAATAATTAAAGATATCAATGGTCAAAATTTTAAACCAGTAAAGTAAAAGTGCAAATGTTACCGATATAAATAATGGGGGAGTATTATTTTCATTGTTATTGTTATTGTTATTGTTATTGTTATTGTTATTGTTATTCTTATTCTTATTCTTATTCTTATTCTTATTCTTATTCTTATTCTTATTGTGTTTGTTTTGTGTTTATTATTGTGTTTGTTTTGTGTTTGCTATTGTGTTTATTATTGTGTTTGTTTTGTGTTTGCTATTGTGTATTTGTATTTGTCCTTTTTAATGAATATGGCCTGCTTCAACTTGTTTTCACTTATTTTTAGAACAGTTAAGAAAAATTAAGAAAAGTTTACAAAATTGTAAAAAGTCTATGAAAAGTTGAAAGATTTAAATATAGAAGTTCCTATATTTTTTTTTTTTTTAAAAAAAAAGTTAAGAAAAGTTTTAGATATTATAAAAAATTAATAAAAGTTAAATACAGTTATGAAAAACCTATGTTGCATGGAAACAATAAACAAGAAACGGACACGAAAATACGAAATGGATACAAAAAAAATGAAGGTAATCCTCAGACCTCAAGTTGTTTTAACTTGCATGCTGTAAAAGTTGGTAATTCTTTTAATACATGCTACAGGTGTTATTCCAGATAAGAAGTCCCTATGCCATGGACTACAACTCCTTTCAGATAAAACAAGTAGTGTTAAATGTGACACAGCACAAAGTAATATCGATTGGGGAAATTACGCAATTCATTTCTACCGGAGACAGGGTCACGGCAGGGGAGCTGCCGGCGGTGGAGCAGATCTAAGTCGTCAGCCTGTTACACATAAAAACTATGCACCATGGCTTCTGCACCCTTGTTTAGTCACTACATCCTCCTTTGCTTTTGTCACCTTTGCCTTGCTACTTCTTCGCCCTTAATTTATTGCTAGCAAGAAGTAAACGTTTGCAGTAGCACAAGGAACATTTTATCTTGTTAATGTGATTATGTTCTGCTAAAAATCATGAGCAGTTTTTATGAACTCATCTTACTTATGTTACTTATCAAACCTAAGGGCAAAGGTAAGGGCACTTTTGTAAGCATTAGCAGATGTTTACCTCTTGAATTAAATAAGTTAGATGTTCTCTTGTTTTACAATTATTACCTCTGTTCATAATGGATGCATGTTAAGAACAGAGTTGGAGACCAAATGCAAACTCCCTAAGTAAAACGCATTCAATAATTGTCAATCTTTGTAAAAGCATTCGACACAAAGTTATTTTTTTTTCCTGACATCGCGAAAATTTACATTAATTAAAAAACCAGAATTACAACCTAATATTATCACAACTAAACATGAAAGAGAAACAAACAAACACTAAGGTGGGCTTCACTTGCTCTTACATATCCTACGAATAGAAACCAACATGTTGCTGTTCCAGTCCAAATGAACCTTAACTTGGGCGATTTTTGATGGGGTTGGCTATATGTCTTGTAGAAAAAGACCTGATATAATGAGAGGGAATCTGTTGAGATGTTAAACCCAGACGATCTTCAGAGATAGATTACCGTTTTTCATCTTGTAGAACCCTATGTCCACAAGATGATAAATCCCAAGGTACTTGAACATACATGTCTTCCTGGAATTCTACTGATTGAATTAACAAAAAAGTCACGTCCTTTAGTGACTTCAGACCTAGCTGTGAGGGTGTCCAGAGTTTAGCCTCACAAGGCTAAAACTCAAAATGCGTGGAGGTCGAAAATTGCCCCAAATCTAATTGGAGGGCCTCCCACAAGATGCATTTTTGAAACGTGATGACTCTAAAAGGCATCACATGAACTTAGGGCGAATTATATTGATTTAATTTACCCAATATTCGTATCTAAAGATCCAACCCTGGTTACAATCTCGAAAGTAGAAGATCGAACCACAAAAGAGATAATAAGTAACCTAAATTGAGAACCGCCTCTCATTTTAGCCAACTCTCGAACTGCTAAAGCTGCAATTACCAAACAATGGCACACTCCAGGAGCAACTTCACTATGGATCAGATTTCCTAGATTATCGTTAGTCATAGGCAACCAACATCTTACTATTACCCACCTAGCACTACTAAATACCACCCTAGCACCACCATAAACTAAATGGCAAGGATAATTGGATCTGGATAAAACTGAACTAAGAATTAAGCAAAAAACATAACTGAAACAAATTCAAGCCACCATGACTAGAGACGGCCTTTGACGATGCTTCTTCGCTAAACGAAAGGTTGGAGTTTGAAGAGCCTTCCAAATAGGCACCCGCAAGTCGACGAAACCTTTAGCGGCGGCAGCACTGGCTCTTAGGCGGCGCGGACCGCTAGGACAACAACTAGATGGCGGCGTTTGCTACTAGTGTGAATTCTTTTTCCCATGCAACCCTAACCTAAGCCAGAAAAATACAGAAACAAACCAACAGATGCGAACAAACAGAAGTGAACAGTGGGACGGGTAGACCGGAGGCGGCGCGTGCTCTGGCGACGACGAATACTGGGGTTCCACAAAGACGCTTAACTGTCAATCAAACTGAAAACTCAAAAACAGATAACTAATTGGGGAATGAGAAAGGGATCGACGGCCACCGTGCCAAGACGGCTCAGACGGTCGTCGATCCCCTTAGGTTTTCGGTGTTCTCGCTAGGGTTTGCGTTCGCTTAGGTTTTTCTCGAGCGTGATTGTCATTGTCATATTTTTATGGCACTTCTTAATTCTTTATCATGCGCTAATGGTAAATTTTATATATACATATATATAATGCCAACTACAACTACTAATGCTAATTGAAGTTCCTTTCCTGGCAGCGTTATGGCATCTAGGAGTTTCATCAGCAATGGTGAGAGTGGCCTATACTAGTTGCGAGATAAAAGTCATTCTTCCAAACAGTGGTAATCCCGCATCTGAACCTATTCTCCTAGAATACATCTAATACAATAAGAAAGGCATAAAGACACTATCGCAGCAATAATACAAAACGAGCCAAAAAGCGCTTCTAATAGCTCTCTCTTGAAAGCGCTTCGATTGCTAATGCTTTCCAGACATTTTCAGATCGAGTGTAATTGCTCTAATTTCAAGGGAAGAAGTTTCTTCTTGGCAGTCCACCCCATCCTGTGTAAAGAACCCAGTGAGCCAAAGTAAAGAAAGCTCATTTTCAGGTTTATAAGTCAGTAAGCAAGAGCTAAAGAAAAGCCTAAGCCCTTTTAGTTTAAGTTAGTTCAAGGTAGGGAAACTTTGAAAGCCAAGCCCTCTATTCTATATGGGGCAAGGTGAAAGGCTACCCAGCACTTGTGAGCAAATCAGAATCTTTACTTATTACCTTGGGAAAGATTATATATATATATATATATATAGGGCTGAGTTGTCGGCAGACAATTTTCTTATATATGAGAATACATTGTTATAATATTTTTTAAGAAAAATTGATAGGAATAAACCCACCTTTGACCGGTATTCTTATAATAGTCCCACCTTTTAATATTATGGGAATAATCCCACCTATGACCTATGTCTTCCCAAATTGGGCCCTATCAACCGCTTACCCAATTCACCGGTTAAAAAATTACTTGTTAACTTTTGTTTCCTTTCAAAAAACAATTATCAATTCAATTTAAAAAAAAAACTTAGCCCTCTGCAAAACACATAATCGTATCTCCCCATTTTAGCACCCAATGATGAAACATATCGTCGTCCTAATTGGTTCGGTCCAAAGGAAGAACAATCCAACAAGCTAAGCCCAATATCGTGTTTAAGAACTTGAGTCTATTTATTTATTCCAAACATACCTTTAAAAGCCCAATTAATTATTCATGATAACTAATGATAATTAATTGTATTTTTAATAACTATTATCCACATTAAAAGATATTATGAAAATCGGATTTTTTTATTCTTTTAGATTATCAATTTCCGAATCCAAAAGATATTATTTAATGCAAGATAGATAAAATCTTTTAATTTCGTATAACAAACAAAATTCAGTCAGATTTGTGGTTGTGCGACACGCAGCTGGATGCATCACGCACAATATCGAGACAGTCAGCGAGACACATAAACACAAACCATCGTGCTCCAAGCGCACCTATATTCTATTATTCTCCGTGCAATTTTAGGAATTGTTTACCTATAATTAGCCTCGTGTTAGTTTTTCACATTTTCATATACTTTGCTACACCGACATTATAATCTAAATACTCTCCAAAACACTTCAAACACGTTATAAATCTGCATTCAAGCTTCAAGATTGCTCTTTCTACAGACCATTATTCAGGACCCATGCGACAAAAGATATAATTACTGAGGACCAATTCCAATTCATTTCTTATTATACTAGCAATCTACTTTTCATGATGTAGATCATATAATAATTCACGCTATCTTGTATCTAATCTTTCATTTTATTTTTGTTTTTATGCATTCTATATTTTTCATATGCATGCTATATGTTTATTGCTTTCATCACAATTCATATGTTTATTTATGCTAATCAAAGACCTAAATACATGTTCTCATGCCTAATAAGATAATTTGAACAACTGATTTAGGATCCTCGTAAATTTGATTGCATAAATAACATATCACCAAAAATTAGTCTTTTGTGTTTAATGAACCAACATAGATTAATTTTTAGATTACATGAACAATTGCGTGGTTGTTTATTTGCCTACAACTAGACATGAATTGTATTAAGTAGTGGCCAATGATGGTCGCATTTGAATCCTAGTCATATTCGTACCCTCACCCCCAAACTCTATCTTTGGTTCATTGACCAATTATGAAGTCATGATGGGGAAATCTACATTGGATAATTCCCTAAGTTGTCTCTAAGATTTTCCATTATCTATTTAGGTTTATGAGTCTTCCTATAAAGACTTGTTGGCCACTTCTTTTCCAAATTATTTTCAAAACTAAAACCTTTACAATGAGGTTGTCAAATCCGCTCTACACCCGCGTAGGCAATAAAAATATGCCTTCAATTTGGCGACTTCATTGGAGAGGATTTAAAATTTAGTTTTTGATGAGTGGGTGAAACTCGAAAAATGCGA
The DNA here is from genome assembly GCA_947646795.1 of Beta lomatogona. Lineage (NCBI taxonomy): Eukaryota > Viridiplantae > Streptophyta > Magnoliopsida > Caryophyllales > Amaranthaceae > Beta > Beta lomatogona. The sequence continues at coordinate 80,519 of CANSNZ010001460.1, read as the reverse complement.
TTCAGACAATATTTATGCCTTTAAATAACATCACAATTTTGCATATGCATGGTTATTCTTTAGAGCCACTATAAGTGTAATACTCCGTCCATTTACACAAATGAAAATAAAGAAAATATAATAAAAAATATCAAAGTGGACGATAGCGGAAATATCACTAAGACAAAAAAATGTTACTTTAAAGTTCAAATAAACATTATGATAAGGAATATACCACAATATCGTACTAAAACAACCTCAAATGGGTTTATCCATCCAAAGTAAGCAACATCTAGAAATCCCGAAATATAAACATTTCATCCAAAATCTCTTGTGGCAAAACAACAACAAAAATATAGTACTACTTCACACCTATAAGACTAAAAGTCTTTTTGTAGCCGTCATAAATGTCGTCTAATAAAACATAAATAACAAACTTAGTAAATCTTCCAAAACGCACTTCCCGTTCCCAAACTGTTATAAGTCTAGCCTTCGGAACCATATGCAATACAAAGAAACAACAAATAATCCACAATCAGCGGGGTAACTACAGTTCTCCCAGAACAACTAGTATCTAGATAGCATTAGAGATAAGCTTTAATCATCAAGAATAAAAATCATCACAATATACTCCACTTAATAGATAATTACATAGAAAAACTATACTACTAACTAAAATGATATCAAAGATTCTAAGCATGAATTCTATATATAATGAAGAAATATATAATGAAGAACAAACATCATCATGCTCTCACTATCATATATCACCATAACATAAAATAAAGTAAAACACAAGTAAGTTTATGAGAAAAAGAGTAGAACGCTAGTGGATCACAACCCACTTCCTAAGGTTTGTCAGATTGCAACCTCCAGACAGGTTATTGGTTTATGTTCCCTACTGCATGTGTCAAAGAATGGCCAAACTCCCGATGCAGGATAGTAACCAACTCAGTTTTTCCTGACCTCTCGTCTGACGATAATTAACCCACGTTTAACCCCTAGATCGCAACCAAGGTGGTTGACATGTTCTTCACCGGGGACTACATCTATCCCTTTGGATATATTAAATCTCAAAATAAAGATAAAGTAACAAATTCAAATTGAATTCTTCCATAATCAAAATCAATAGGGTGGCCCAATAGCCTTATGTAGACACATAATCGTGTCTCCCTATTTAAGGGTCCAATGATGAAATATACTGTGGTCTTAGTTGGCACGGCCCAATGGATGAGCAGTCCGAATAACCAGGCAATGTGTATTTTGAAATAATATTATAAAAGCCCAATTAATCATTCATGATGATTAATTGCAAGTTCAACCCGTGAAATGTTTTTTAAAGTCCATTTTAAAAGCCCAACAGAATATTTATTATTTTCATAAATATTTTTCTAATATTTATTGTTTTGATAAATATTTTCTTAATATTTGTTTTGAAAAATATTTTCCTAATAGGTTTTATTATTATCTTTTACCCATAAATCATATTTTTAACCCGGAAAATTCGTTCTCCGGATTTTTAGGGATAAAAATGGCATCTTGAAAGCACGCATAGCATCAAAAAAGGAATATTCCGAAATTTACACTAGACGCGGCGGCTGCGCTTAGCGCGCCATGTGCGTCCAGCACATTGGCCATATCGCGTCAGGCACTCCAATGAGCGCCTGACACATGGACTTGTGACTCACACAGAGTCCTGCGCCTAGCGCAAGTTCTTTGTGAGACGCAACATAAAATTTTATCTTTTCAAAAACGCGTTTTCATGTGCAAAGTTTTAACTGGATGGACCAGGTCAGGCAGGCCAATCTGCGCCTGACGCGTGTCCTCGCGCTTGCCATTTAGGCTTGCGCCTGGCACAGGGCGTGCGTGTGACGCACGCGCTGGTTTGCCTATAAATACGGGCTGATTTCCCGAATCAAACACGGCTTGGAATTATTATTTTTACGCAAGAAAATACTCTCAAACACTCCGAAACATACTTCGAATACAAGACATACAAAACACTTTTGATCTTCCACATTAATTTTGGTTCCTGATTCTACTATATTCTTGGTTCCAAGATTGGTTCGACTGAAGGTCACTACGCTCTCCGATCTAAACCGTATAGGTATAATCCTGAGGGCTCTAGAATAATCATATTTATTTTATTGAAGTTACTAACCTTTTTCTTGTCATGATGTAGATTCTTAATTAATAATCGTGGTTCTTTTGTAAATTCTAATCTCTTTTCTTGTATTTTCTATATATAATATTCATGTTATTATGATTGTCTTGAATGCCTTTTTATCACCCACATGTTATTATGCTAAAACAAGACCTAAAAAACAGTTCTAATTAATTTAGATAATTTGGACAACCTGTTAGGGACCCAGTAATCTGATTGCTTAATAACTTGTCACTAAAATTAGTCTTTTATGAGTTTCCTGAACCCATCTAGATTAATTATTTTAGGGTGCTTTAAAACGTTATTTGATTATTCTATTGCATAAAATCTGCTGTGAGTCGTTATTTAGTAGAGGCTAGCAATGGGCAATATGGTTCCTGACTATATTGTACCCTCACCCCCGAACTTACTTTTAGTTTCTCACCATCTATGGAGTTATGACGAGGAAATCTACATTGGATAAGTCCCTAAGATGTCCCTTCCGTTTCAATATCCAATTAGGTTTACGATTCTTCCTTTAAAGAATTGTTGGCGACTGCAAAACGTAATTTTAATAAAACCTTAACAAAGGGGTAGTCAAATAAACGCGATCACACCGCGTGTAGGCTTTAAAGGAATTCAAAATTCACGCCTACAATTTGACGACTTCACTAGGGAGGATTTTAAAAAAAAAAAATTTTAAATGAGTGGGTGAAACTTTAAAAATACAATTCACTCTTATTTTTGTGACTTAGAATAATATATTGTTTTGCATGTGCATGGCTATTAGCCATCATAAGGACAATCTACCTTGCCTCATTAACACATGTTCTATGTGTGAGGTCACCCCCGGGGGGTTTGCACTTTGTCCATCCAAAAAGCTTCCTGAGCGATAGTGTTGGATCTTAGTCATAAGCAAACCTACCCAACTATGGCATTGTTCTCTTGCTCCTGACTTGAGACTGGAGTGCGTCTTACACATGGCCACCTCTTTAAGCAGGGGTACGAAGCGTGGGATCAATCTCTTAGTCATAGACCCTTTTCAGCCTTAACCTAAACCTGACCAATAGTTGAATGTAGAACTGGACTTTAGGTTGAGAACTTTTGCGTCCATGTTACTTGACATTTATGTGTGATTGCAATTTTGGCCTGATCATATTTTATTAACATGTTGATATATTCTTGGTTCCAAGATTGGTTCGACTGAAGGTCACTACGCTCTTCGATCTAAACCGTATAGGTATAATCCTGAGGGCTCTTGAATAATCATATTTATTTTATTGAAGTTACTAACCTTTTTCTTGTCATGATGTAGATTCTTAATTAATAATCGTGGTTCTTTTGTAAATTCTAATCTCTTTTCTTGTATTTTCTATATATAATATTCATGTTATTATGATTGTCTTGAATGCCTTTTTATCACCCACATGTTATTATGCTAAAACAAGACCTAAAAAACAGTTATAATTAATTTAGATAATTTGGACAACTTGTTAGGGACCCAGTAATCTGATTGCTTAATAACTTGTCACTAAAATTAGTCTTTTATGAGTTTCCTGAACCCATCTAGATTAATTATTTTAGGGTGCTTTAAAACGTTATTTGATTATTCTATTGCATAAAATCTGCTGTGAGTCGTTATTTAGTAGAGGCCAGCAATGGGCAATATGGTTCCTGACTATATTGTACCCTCACCCCCGAACTTACTTTTAGTTTCTCACCATCTATGGAGTTATGACGAGGAAATCTACATTGGATAAGTCCCTAAGATGTCCCTTCCGTTTCAATATCCAATTAGGTTTACGATTCTTCCTTTAAAGAATTGTTGGCGACTGCAAAACGTATTTTTAATAAAACCTTAACAAAGGGGTAGTCAAATAAACGCGATCACACCGCGTGTAGGCTTTAAAGGAATTCAAAATTCACGCCTACAATTTGACGACTTCACTAGGGAGGATTTAAAAAAAAAAAATTTAAATGAGTGGGTGAAACTTTAAAAATACAATTCACTCTTATTTTTGTGACTTAGAATAATATATTGTTTTGCATGTGCATGGCTATTAGCCATCATAAGGACAATCTACCTTGCCTCATTAACACATGTTCTATGTGTGAGGTCACCCCCGGGGGGTTTGCACTTTGTCCATCCAAAAAGCTTCCTGAGCGATAGTGTTGGATCTTAGTCATAAGCAAACCTACCCAACTATGGCATTGTTCTCTTGCTCCTGACTTGAGACTGGAGTGCGTCTTACACATGGCCACCTCTTTAAGCAGGGGTACGAAGCGTGGGATCAATCTCTTAGTCATAGACCCTTTTCAGCCTTAACCTAAACCTGACCAATAGTTGAATGTAGAACTGGACATTAGGTTGAGAACTTTTGCGTCCATGTTACTTGACATTTATGTGTGATTGCAATTTTGGCCTGATCATATTTTATTAACATGTTGATATTTGCTGCGCCTAAAACTAATACACTTCGCGTCTAAACACTGTCGTTGTTTTCGCCCGAACATTTGTCAAATTACCAATATGCATGTCGCAGAGTATTGCGCCAAACGCATTAAGTTGCACCTGGCGCAACACTCCTGCGCCAGACGCAAAACCCGCGAGCCACGCACATATGTTGCGTGACAAGCAGTCTTTTCGTCAGATGCAAATTGGTCTTTTGACCACTGATCGCGTCAACAATTTGCGTCAATTAGTGCGTCCTAAACTGTTATTATAATTAGTGTGTCAGTCTTCGCGTCTCGATGTTATACAAGATTTATCAGAACATCATCTAAACTGTCACGAACACGACGGTGGGATCAGCACGCTAGACGCATGAGGATGCGCCTGACGCTGTTGTCCTGCGCCAAACGCACCCTTTGCACCACGCGCAAAGTCGCTACGTGGTGTATTGTTGTGCATTTCTCGTTTTCCATCACTTTAGGCAATGGTGGTGATCAATTCCGTATAATACTTCGTGCATTTGAGTCATTGACTATTCCGAACATCTCATGTTTAACTTCACTTAAAAAAAAATAGAAAGAGAGTCTTTGTTTTCTTTTAGACTTCCATCATCATTAGGTCTCACCTAGGTGCACGGTCACATTTTTTTTTTTTTTTATTTTTTGGAGAAAGTCGGATATTCCTATCCTCCCAACAACTTACCCCATCTTAAATTAATATTTTTTTTTTGAAAACAAAACATTTTTTTCAAAACTGCATTTTGATTGGTGACAAACTCTTGCCAATATATCATTATCCATTTTCCTCCACAGAATAAAATTCATAACGTCCAATATGTCATTATCCATCTTCCTCCACAAAATCAAATCCATAACGTCCAAGATGTCATTATCCATTTTCCTCCATAAAATTAATTCATCATTCATTATCCATAAATTCATACTCCCTCTGTCCCAGAATACTCTTTACACTTTCCATTTTCATCTGTCCCAGAATACTCTTTACACTTCTATTTTTGGATATGACCCACTATTATTTTAATTCTTTTACCTTTTAACAATTGGCCTACATTCTCTCTCCTCCAAATTAAATAATACCACTCCTACTACCTACCAACTCTAAACATTGGCCCACACTCTCTCTCCACCAAATAAAATAATACTACTTTTACTACCTACTAACACCTATCACATCTACTTTTTCAATAAAATAACAATTGATAACCAAACAACAACTTATCATCTAAAACTATGTGCCCTGATAAGTGTCAAGAGTATTCTGGGACGGAGGGAGTATATCATACACAAAATAGATTTCCTTCCATTAATTTTCTCTTCTTTTAGCACGAGTTTTGAACAAATTAAAATGATATTTTCGAAAATATTTTCATTCCTCACACTATCCATTTCTGGAGTGTGTCCTAAGTCAATGTGTCCTTGTCAAACAGAGTAATTAAGAAAACAGTCTCGATAGGTTGTCTGTTGAAGCAACAATGGGTGACGAAAAGGTTACTGAATTGACCAATATCATCGAACGAATGGCTAAGAACTTGGAGGAGGTCACTCTCCGTCTGCACCAAGTTGAAAGTGGTGAAAATGTTGTATTCGCCATGCAAATGGAAAATGCTGTTAAAAAAGTCACCAATAAGGAGTCCTACTTTGATTTGGATGAGAACAACAAATTCAAGGGAAAACTACCTGAAAAGTTTTCCATTTCCTAAGTTTAAACCTACTGACAATCCCAAGTATCATTTGAGGAACTTCAAGGCCACTATGATCATTAAGTCTATGGACCCTGAACTTTATCCAACGGTATTCCCGATGTCGTTGGACCCTGCCTGTCAAAATTGGTTCTACTCCCTGGACCCCAAGCATGTTGAAACATGGGGTGATATCACTAGAGTGTTTATGAAGCAATATGAACATAACACTGTAATCCAAACCTCACTAAGGGAATTGGAAGTGTTGAAGTAAGATAACAATGAAGGCTTTACCACCTACCTTAACAAGTGGAGGGAAAAGTCTGCTTATATGGCCTCCAGACCTGCTGACAAGGACCTCGTCCGCATCTTTGTTAACAACTTGTTACCCAAGTACAAAACGCATCTCAAATACTTGGATATCGATAATTTCACCAAGTTATACGACATAGGTGTGCAAATTGAAGATGACTTGTTGAAAAATGCCCAAAATGACAACAATCGTTATAAGGGCAATAATAACAACAAGGAGAATGATTACTGTAGACACATAATCGTGTCTCCCCATTTAAGGATCCCATGATAAAACATATCGTGGTCTTAATTGGTAGAGCAGTCCGAAGACCCATTCAAAACCATTTCGAAAAGTGTTAAAGTCCTATTTTAAAGCCCAATGAATTATTCATGATAATTAATTGTATTTGAGCCAAATTCTTTGAAAAGCCCAATTAATTAATAATTAATTGATTTATTTTAATAAATAAATATTTTGAATCTTCAAAACGCGTTTATATCAAAAAACTATCAAAAACAAGGCGGTGCGCTGAGCACAGTTGACTGTGCTGAGAGCTGTTGACTGTGCTGAGCGCACGTGTCCTGCCACGTGGACTTCCCCGTAGGCTGCGCCAAGCGCACAGGCTGTGCTAAGTGCACAGGCTGTGCTAAGCGCAACAGAACTGCCACGTAGACTTCTGTTTCATGTAGAGTCCTGCGTCAAGCGCGGCTCTCTGCTTGAGAAGTGATTTTCTTTCTTATCTTTTTTTTGAAAGCGCATACTACGTGTACATTTTTTACTGGTCATGCCGCGTCATACGCTTGCCATGTCAGCTGCGCCTGAGTCAGTAGGCGCGTGAGGCACAGTGCAGTTTTCCCTATAAATAGGCCTGATTTTCCGCACAAATGGAGGACGAATTTTTGACATTAACACACTTCGAACTCGACGAATATATTACGAATTCTCTCTACAAACTACAAAACTTCCCTACAAAAACTCATACCTTTCAAACACAAATACATTCAATCTACATACTTTCAGACATTCAGATTTTCAGGCTTCACGATTGCTTGTCCTGAAGGTTGTCAATCTCTCAGACCCAAGCCACGGTATAATCCTGAGGGTCCTTACATAAATTATATTCATATTGAAGTTACTAACAGTTTTCTTTCCTGATGTCGATCTTTAATATAAAATCGCTCTACTGTATATTCTAAACCTTTCTCTTTCTTTTTATTTATTTTCATTACTATTATACTTGCCTGATTATTATATGCTTGCCTGATTATTCTATGCATATTATATGATTGTCCCTGCATTATTGCTTTTCATCACCCACATGATATTTTTGCTAATCAAAGACCTAAAGAATTGTTCTAACATTAATCAGATTAATTTGGACAATATGTTAGGTTCCCTGTAATATTGATTGCCTAATAACATGACACTAAAATTAGTCTTTTTATGTGTTTCCTAAACCAATTTAGACTAAATATTGTTAGGGTGTATAAAAATATTATATGATTATTCTTTGGCATAAAATCTGTAATGAATCGATATTTAGTAGAGGCCAACTTTGGGCGAATGTGGTTCATTATGACTATATTCGTACCCTCACCCCCGAACTCAATCTTTGGTTCACTTTGACCATCTATGGAGTCAGGACGGGGAAATCTACATTGGATAATTTGTCCTTATGATTTTCCTATATCCAATTAGGTTTATGATTCTTCCTAAAATGAATTGTTGGCAACTTCTTTCAATACAAACAATTTTAAATAAAACCTTAACAGTGGGGGTAGTCAAATCTAATACGCGCTCACACCGCGTAGGCGAAATAAAAACACGCCTACAATTTGGCGACTCCACTGGGGAGGATTTTAAAAAATTTAATTTTTTTAAATGAGTGGGTGAAACTTGAAAAATACGATTCATTATTATTTTTATGCCTTTGAGTAATATACAGTTTTGCATATGCATGGCTACTGTTCAGCCACCTTAAGGACAATCTACCTTGCCTCATTAGCACATGTTCTATGTGTGAGGTCAGCCCCGGGGGGTTTGCGCCTTGTCCTTCCAAAAAGCTTCCTGAGCGATAGTGTTAAATCTTAGTCATAAGCAAACCTACCCAACCATGGCATTGTTCTCTTGTTCCTGACTTGAGACTGGAGTGCGTCTTACACGTGGCCACCTCTTTAAGCAGGGGTACGAAACGTGGGATCAATCTCTTAGTCATGGACCCTTTTCAGATTGAACCTAAACCTGACCAATAGTTTCAAACATAGAATTGGACTTTAGGTTGGAACTTTTGCATCCATGTTATATGACATTTGCCTGTGATTGCAATTTTTGCCTGCTATTATCTTGTCAATTTGTCATTATTATGCGTCGTGCCTAAAATCGCATCTAACAAACAAGAAAAATTCGTCAATCGGCCAATTCGTCGCCTAAATCCTTGAAAAACATGTCGGGGAGTAGTGCGCGAAGCACATTATGTTGCGCCTGGCGCACCACTCCCGCGCCAGACGCACAACTATGCGCTGCGCGTAGCAATGCTGCAAGACACGTAGTTTGTGCATCGCATGCTTTTCCTTGATTTAGCCGTCGTAATTGTGGATCCTACGTTCAGTCTTATGTGCGTCTGTCTGCCTGCATTCGTATAATTTGGTCATCTAGGCTTATCACCTAATTCAACATGTAAAAATCAGTCTTTTCATGCAAGGTCAAGTCTGTCCTAAAAAAAATGCATCTAAAGGGTCACTGTAGAATCGGAGTTGTCATGCATGTCTACCTCCTCCCATTTTCTCCCTGCTGTTCAACTAATCTTCCCTAACAATCCTACCCTATCATATCCATCAATTCCAAAAAACTTACATTTTCAAATTAAATCATGCATCCCATTCTATTCTACTTTTTTTTCAAACACATTTACTAATCATTATCATACCGCGACATTTCAAAAAAAAAAAAAAAAAAAATTTTCAAAATCAATCCATCATTTTTTCCTAACAAAAGATAAAACAAGGGGTTCCTTTCAAAAATGAATTTCGAAAATTCTAAGCCCATTCCAAACACCTTCAATCCAATTCAATTCAATCGATCCAATTCACTTGCATTCATTCTAGGCCTATATGCGTTAAAGTCCATTTTGCATTCATATAAGGTCCATCTAATTCGAGTCCATACATTCACTAGCATTAGAGTCGATCTTAGGCCTGTATAAGTCTAGTTCATTTCAAAATCTAGGCCTATCTGCATCTTTATGAGAAGTCTAGTCCAAGTCTATTCTTAATCAATTCCAATCTAAGTCTAAGTCTAGTCCAATCCAATTCTTAGGCCCAACTCATTCCCTAGGTCTAGTTTGTATTATATGCAAACCATAATCAATCTTCGGACTATAAAGTCAGTCTATGGACTATAAAAGCCTAGTCTTAGGCCTATAAAGTCAGTCTACGGACTATAAAAGTCAGTCTTAGGACTATAAATTTTCCTACATCTAGTTTGCATTATATGAGTTCAGTCTTAGGACTATAAAATTTCCCTAGGTCTAGTTTGCATTACATGTAAACCCTAGTCAGTCTTCGGACTATAAAAGTCAGTCTTAGGACTATAAATTTTCCTACATCTAGTTTGCATTATATGAGTTCAGTCTTAGGACTATAAAATTTCCCTAGGTCTAGTTTGCATTACATGTAAACCTAGTCAGTCTTCGGACTATAAAAGTCAGTCTTAGGACTATAAATTTTCCTACATCTAGTTTGCATTATATGAGTTCCGTCTTAGGACTATAAAATTTCCCTAGGTCCAATTTGCATTATATGTAAACCCAAGTTAGTCTACGGACTATAAAAGTTCATCCCCTAAGTCTAGCGAAGCTAGCATAGGCAATCTTTCAGTCTGTTTGCATAGTCCAGTCCAGTCCATGTCTGCATTTACATATAATTAAGCCCATGTCTCCATCATGGTCAAGTCTACACTAGTCCAAACCATAACCATTTCCATTTCCATTTCCATTTCCATTTCCATTTCCACTTTCGTTTCTAATTTCTCATCTCCATTTCTTGTTTCGAAAGCATCATTTCTAAAAGTTTACGAGGTCCATTCGATTTCTGTTCAGGACAGGTCGTGAGATTATAACTTGGGAACGTCCGACAGAGAGGCAACAAGGTCAACCTACTCCTAGACTCGTCAAGCGCATCCTCACATTTTCAGACGAATCCTCTGACTCTTCTGAAGCATGATCTGAAATGGGGGACACTAATGAACAGCTTAGTGCCATTATGGCCCAACTGCAACTGATGAACTCACGTCTTGAGGAACAAGACAAAGAGATTAAGGCATTGAGGGAGAAGCTAACTGAAGAGGACGAGCAAGGCGACACTCCACCACCATCCAAAACCAACACAGATTTGAGGTTTGAAAAACTCGAGCAATTGATCCAGTCAATTCCTGCGCTTTAGGGTCAGGCTCATGGCCATGAAATCATTGATCCTCAACTGAGGGACAAGCTCCCTAAAAAGGTAACATTGGGTGACCTCCCAAAATTCATGGGGGTCGAAGACCTAAATGACCACTTGAGAGCATTTTCCATTTCTATGGCTCTCAAGGGCATGAGCAAGGACCTGTTTGCTTATGTCTTTCCTTTAACCTTGGATGCACATCCATCCAAGTGGTTCAGATCACTGAACAAAGCCAAGCTGAACGACTGGGACTACATCCGAGAAGAGTCCCACAAGCAATACATCTACAATACTCAGCTTCCCATTTGCCTTCGTGAGTTGGAATTAACTAAGCAGAACTCCAACGAAGACTTTGTCACCTTCCTTAACAGGTCTTCCTAACTGGATCAAGTCCGGTTGGTGATCCGTAACCTGCAGCCCAAATATGGGGATCATATCAAGTTCCAACCTATAGAGACTTTCACGAAGCTCTATAAGGTAGGTCTATTGATTGAAGAGGAGGTACAGGCCAACAATAATAAGGGTTCCAATAACAATTGTTTCAAGAAGAGTAGTAACAACCCTTCTAGCTCTAATATCAATGCCCTAACTACTGAAAAGGGAGGATATCAAAAGCCTCAACGAACATTCACTCCATTGGGCATGACTTTGGAAGAAGCCTTCACAAGGCTTCATGTAAAAGGAGCAATACAGCCTATCGGTCCCACTCCAGACCCGACACCTTAAAATAGGCACAAGAAGTGGAACCCTAATGCCTATTGTAAGTACCACCGAGGGAATGGACACCCAACATCTGCGTGTTGGGCCTTAAGGAATACTCTGCAAGACATGGTTGAAAGTGGCAGCCTTTTGATCCCGCCGGCAGCAAAAGTCAATAACAACAGCAACCCCTTGTGAATCATCTCAACTGTGCAGGAGGCTTAGTCATTTAACGCTAGTTTTCTAGGTTGAGTCGGAGAGTCCCTCCCCTAGCTCATTTATTTCCTTTCCAGTCGAGTCTATGTCATATAGGTTTTTACTTCAATAAGCCTTGTTTCATTCATTTTCAATTAATAAAATAATCGCATTTTCTTTTCATTTTCATTGGCCTTCCATCATTTTATTTATGCTTCTAATTCAATGATGAAACTTAAATCACCTAATGAACTTGACTAATAATAACAAAAAGAGATCTGAAATAAAAAAGAGAAAAATAAAAAAAGAGGACATACATTGGATCAGGAGTTATCCCCCTCTCCCTTCCATTACCTTTCATAAGCCATCATTCTTAAAACCATCATATCAATAAACTAAACAATCCCTTCAACATCAAAGCTCCACAAATATCCTTCAAGCCTTCCAATACCCTAAACCAAACTCGTGTGCAAGCCTCACTACATTACAAAAAGTATCAATGCTAGGCAAAAACAACAAAAAAGTGAATAAAAAATTCGAAGTGCGAAAAAAGCAAAAGCAAAAGAAAACGCACATGATAAAAAGAAAAAGCCAAAGGGAAAGAAATAAAAAGTCAAGCTATTGGGCTTGCACACAAGTTCTACCCCTCATAAAAATCCTTCGATCCATCAAAACCCTTAACCTTTAATCCAAATCCATGACTCTTCATTCCTCTAAACAATTCAACCTTCATCTAAACCTCAAGCCTTAAACCTTTCAACCTTCCATCAACCCTTCTATAACTCCTTTTTCAAGGTATGTCCAAGACCGCTTGGTTGAAAACCCGAAAGGGCAGCCTAGGCAAAAGTTAGGGCACAACAAAAAAAATAACAAATAAAAAAGAAATCAGATCCAGAACAACGACTGGTCTAATTCCGCAAGGATACGTAGGAATCCTTATCTCAAGGTCCGACCGCTTCAATAAAATAAATTAGTCAAAGTCTAATGATTTGACTTTCTAGAATTTAGGAGCATAATCTCTTTCTAGATCCCGACATAGACTCGAGTCTGCACCTAACCTCGTTAAACCCTTTTCCCACCTATATTTATCTAAGTCACAAATTTCAACCTTTTTATTTTTCAATCTAAGCTCTCCTTGTCCCTGAAAGACTCTTCGACAATTCCACGATTTCCGGCGATATTTGACTTTGCCTAATCAACTTTCCAAAGACGAATCCCCATTACAATCCCCAGTGAAAACTTGCAACGTTCAAGACAGATCAACTACATTCCAATATCAGATCAAGTACATTTCAATCAAGGCTCATAATGCCTAATTCAAGGCAAGCTCACCCAAAGTGGGGGCTTCCTATCTGTGGTGGTTCCTCCAAGTCGAATCAAACTCCCGAAGAGTTGTAATCCGCGGACCTCATTTACGGACCCTAAATAATTTGCTAAAAATGATTTTCGAAAATCATTCTATCATTCTATCACTCTATACATCTTCTTGCCTTGCAAAATCCTGACCTTGCATTGCAGCCTTGCAAAACCCTGACCATGCATTGCATTTCTATACATCTTTTTGCCTTGCAAAATCCTGAGCGCAGTTGACTGTGCTGAGCGCACGTGTCCTGCCACGTGGACTTCCATGTAGGCTGTGCCAAGCGCACAGGCTGTGCTAAGTGCAACAGAACTGCCACATAGACTTCTGTTCCATATAGAGTCCTGCGTCAAGCGCGACTCTCTGCATGAGACGCGAATTTTCTTTCTTATCTTTTTTTCAAAGCGCTTACCACGTGTACACTTTTTACTGGTCATGCGGCGTCATACGCTTGCCACGTCAGCTGCGCCTGACGCAGTATGCGTGTGAGGCACAGTGTCGTTTTCCCTATAAATAGGCCTCATTTTCCGCACAAATGGAGGACGGATTTTTGACATTAACACACTTCGAACTCGACGAATATATTACGAATTCTCTCTACAAACTACAAAACTTCCCTACAAAAACTCATACCTTTCAAACATAAATACATTCAATCTACATACTTTCAGACATTCAGATTTTCAGGCTTCACGATTGCTCGTCCCGAAGGTTGTCAATCTCTCAGACCCAAGCCACGGTATAATCCTGAGGGTCCTTAAATAAATTATATTCATATTGAAGTTACTATCAGTTTCTTTCCTGATGTAGATCTTTAATATAAAATCGCTCTATTGTATATTCTAAACTTTTCTCTTTCTTTTTATTTATTTTCATTACTATTATACTTGCCTGATTATTATATGCTTGCCTGATCATTCTATGCATATTATATGATTGTCCCTGCATTATTGCTTTTCATCACCCACAGGATATTTTTGGTAATCAAAGACTCAAAGAATTGTTCTAACATTAATCATATTAATTTGGACAACCTGTTAGGTTCCCTGTAATATTGATTGCCTAATAACATGTCACTAAAATTAGTCTTTTTATGTGTTTCCTAAACCAATTTAGACTAAATATTTTTAGGGTGTATAAAAATATTATATGATTATTTTGTGGCATAAAATCTGTAATAAATCGATATTTAGTAGAGGCCAACTTTGGGCGAATGTGGTTCATTATGACTATATTCGTACCCACACTCCCGAACTCAATCTTTGGTTCACTTTGACCATCTATGGAGTCAGGACGGGGACATCTACATTGGATAATTTGTCCCTATGATTTTCCTATATCCAATTAGGTTTTTGATTATTCCTAAAAAGAATTGTTGGCGACTTCTTTCAAGGAAAAACAATTTTTAATAAAACCTTAACAGTGGGGGTAGTCAAATCTAATACGCGCTCACACCGCGTAGGCGAAATAAAAACACGCCTACAATTACGGATCCACTTCTAAAGGTGGAGAGGTTAACCTTCTTGAGGCACCCCAAAAAACCTTCGAGAGGAATATGAGAAGGACATTCACTCCAATAGGCATGTATGCCACCGCTTTTGATCGCCTCAATTCGAAGGGCGCTTTGTTTCCCATTGGACCGACTCCTGATCCAGAAGAAAGTAAAAGGAGTCAATATTGGGATAAAAATTCTTACTGCAAATACCATAGAGGGAACGGTCACAAGACAGAGGACTGTTTCAAACTGAAAAATGTTATTCAAGACATGGTTGATGAAGGCAGACTTCCCATTCCTCCGGTAGGGAAGAAGACTAACAATCAAGATAGACCATTAAACAAAGTTCTGGCTATCTTTGAGGATCAATACTGCTATGATCCACTTCTCTTGATCGCACCAATAAGGGATCCTGTCCCCACTATCATTATTGCTAGCACCTCACCAGATATCAATGGTATATGGGATAGTGATGAAGAAGCTGAGTATGTCACAGAAGAAAGTGACTATATACGGGGAACATGTGTCTCTCCACCTCTAAGACTATATGACGATGATGAAATCATTAGTCCTAAAATCGATCGCTTTACTTTAGCAATGGATTGGTACAAAAGTGATGAGGAGGCAGTACGGGTACTTACTCGAACTGGAAGGCTAACGTAGCCTGTTCAGGATAACCCCCCACATCGTCTGCATCTCATGAAAGAGTTCTTCTCAAAGAGAACTCTCTCATTCAACAGCTCATGAAAACAAAAGCTGATGTTAACATTTGGCAATTGATAGCTTCCTCTCATGGGCATCACATGGCATTATTAAATGCCCTTACCAAGATGAATGTGTCATCAGACACTTCTCCTGAAGGATTGGTCAATTTCCTAACTGCTGATAAGCCAATCCGAGGAAACACTTTTTCCTTACGGATGATGACCTTCCTTTTGAAGGAAGCAAACACAACAAGGCCCTACATCTCACTGTAGCATGCGTGGGCATGAATGTCCCAATGACATTAGTAGACAATGGATCTGCCATTAATGTATGTCCATTGCGAACCGCGCGCCGCCTAGGTTTCAAAGATGAGGATTTCAGTGCCTCCCATCAAGGCATCCGAGCATACGACAATTCTCATCGTCAATCCTTGGGAACTATAACCTTAAACATCTCTGCAGGGGTTATAGAAAAGCGCACGATTTTCCAGGTCATTGACATTAAGGCCTCATTCAACTTACTATTAGGACGACCATGGCTTCATGAGCTTGGTGCAGTCCCATCTTCCTTGTATCAAAAGGTTAAGATGATTGTGGATGGCATTCCCATAACTCTTGATGCCTCTACAATGAAAGTATAAGTAATAGACAAACCTCTCATCCACATAGACCATGATGAGAATGATGAAGATCTCCAAGGATTCGTTCCCGAAGAAGTAGCCATAATTGAAGAGGATTTGACACTATTTGATTTTGATTGCTTCTCCAATTTAGCAGTCAACTATATCATGCACAAGAAGGGACACTTCCCAGGTATGTCACTGGGTAATAAGAAGTCTAGAGCACCTCCTGTCACTGACGCTAAGTCAGTAGAAAATTTTTTTGGCTTAGGATACAAGCCCACCAGGAAGGAGCTCACAGAACGTATTGCACAATGCATAGCATATCACAATACCAAGGATAAGGACAGTCTCCCTTTTCCTCCTTATCAACCCACTTTAAATGGGCAATTTCCGAGGGAAGGAGAAGATTATCCTTGCTATGATTTCCCTGAACCATTCTATCAGGCTCAGGAGGGAGTGATCTACCCCGGATTTGAAGTATTTCTAGACTGTCACTTTTTGAAAGAAGTGATTCCTGATCCCCAAATTAAATAGTTCACTGAAGACTGTTTAGACTACAAGGCATTGGGACTTCTATTCGGTCAAGAACGAGTTAAATGCCCAAATAATACTGCTCATATCCAGGCTGTGCTACAAAATGAAGACTTTGACCCTGCTATGCTGATCACTCCTGCAAGTGGCGTCATGCAAGGATGGAGGAAAACTATCAAGCTGACTACTCCAAACGGAAAGAATATGATCTTCACCACCGGGGAAGGGCCAATGTTTGAAGAGTCCGAGTCATCCGAGTTAGAGTCTGAGTCTGAGTCTGAGTCTGTTGAGTCCAGTATCCCAGTTGGGACTACTTCTAAGCCTGTTAATTCTAGTGTCCAAGTAGAGTCTTTAGCTTTTGCTCAGTCATTGTTCAACTCTATGATTTCCGATTTCAATAATATGAACTCATTTGCTTATGACTTGTGCAATATCTCTACTTCCTCTTCTCCTTCTGATTGCAACAATGAATCTGAAAAAGAAATAATTAAAGCAGTGGAAGAACATGAAAATAAAACTCCAATCATTGAGGAAACAGAAAAAAATAATCTTTCAAATGATAATGAACCAAAGGAGGTAAGAATTGGATTAACTTTAAGCGAATACGAACGCACTCAATTAATCAAAACGTTAGTTGAATATATCGACGTATTCGCATGGTCCTATCAGGACATGCAAGGCATTGTTCGCGAAATTGCTCAGCATACCATTCCCCTAATCGAAGGGATGAAGCCTGTCAAACAAAAGTTGCGCAGAATGAAGTCAGGTGTAGCTCTCAAAATCAAAGAAGAGGTCATGAAACAACTTAATGCAGGTTTTATAACAGTCGCTAACTACCCTGACTGGATTGCTAATGTTGTGCCTGTGCCTAAAATAGATGGGAGAGTTAGGATGTGCAACGATTATAGAGAATAAAGCAAGTCCCAAAGACGGTTTCCCCTTGCCTCACATAGACGGGTATGCAAATGGCCGAGGAAGATATGGAAAAGACTACCTTCATCACACCGTGGAGGACCTTTTGCTATACCGTTATGCCTTTTGGATTAAAAAACGCTGGGGCCATCTATCAAAGAACTGCAACTACCCTTCTCCATGACATAATGCATAAAGAGGTTGAAGTTTACGTAGATGACATGATAGTTAAGTCCAAAGATAGAGAGGGACACCATACCTCCCTTGAGAAGTTCTTCATGAGACTTCGCAAATACAACATGAGACTTTATCCACAAAAATGCGCCTTTGGGGTCACTTCCGGGAAACTCCTAGGTTATGTCATCAGTTCTAGAGGAATTGAAATTGACCCTACTAAAATAACGGCCATCATGACCATGCCTCCACCTAAGAATGAAAAACAAATCAGGGGATTCTTAGGTAAAATCCAGTTTATCAGTAGGTTCATCTCTAAACTGGCCATGGTGTGTGAGCCCATGTTTAAAAAGCTTAAGAAAAGTGTCGCTGCCGAATGGGATGAGGATTGCCAAAAATCCTTTGAAAAAATCAAAGAATATTTATCCAACCCACTTATCTTAGCACCTGCCTTACCAGACATACCTTTAAGGCTTTACCTGACTGTGACTAAGACCGCGGCTGGGGCCATGTTAGCACAAGAGGTTAATGGGCAGGAGTGTGCCATTTACTACCTTAGTAAGAAACTCTTAGAGCACGAATCCCGTTACACTCCCTTAGAAAAGCTTTGCCTTGCATTAGTCTGGGCCACTAAGAAGTTTAGGCATTATATGCTTACTCACACCATCCATATAGTATCATGACTAGACCCTCTTAAGTTCTTGCTCGAAAAGCCAGTCCTTAATGGTAGACTCTCCTGCTGGGTAGTAATGTTGGCCGAATTTGACTTAAAATTTATCCCTCATAAATCCATCAAAGGCAACGTTGTTGCCGACTTCTTAGCGGATTTTCCTGTAGATGAATCTCGCGAAGAATATGAATTTCCTGATGAAGACCATCTCATGACGGAAGATGAAAGTTGGGCACCGGGGTACTCCTGGTATCACCGGAAGGCGAACACACTCCTCTTTCTGTTAAACTCGACTTCGATGTTACTAGTAATGCAGCCGAGTACGAGGCATGTATCATAGGGCTCCAGGCCGCAGTGTCCCTCGACATCAAGAAACTAAGAGTATATGGTGATTCATCTTTGATCATCAATCAAATCCTAAAAGATGGAAAGTTAGAAATGAAAGCCTCTTGCAATACCAAACTCATCTAGAAACCATTGCTGAACAAATCCCTGAAGTACAATATACATACCTTCCACGAGAAGAAAACCAATTTGCTGACGCTTTGGCCCGCTTAGCCTCTATGATTAGAATTCCTCGCACCATGCCAAAAATGCCCCTTATTATTGAGAGACGGCAAGAGCCTGCTTATGTTCATGCTTTAGACACTGAGCCAGATCCTAATCCTTCTAAACCCTGGTTTATTGATATTCTCAACTATTTAACGAAAACAAAATACCCACCTGAAGCTTCAACAAGAGCTTAGCGTGCCTTAAGGCTCTTGGCCTCCCAATATGTCGAGTATAACGGGACACTGTACAAAACAACACCACAAGGCGTGCACCTGCTCTGTATTGATAAACCTCATACCACAACGGTCATGGATCAAGTCCATAGTGGAATTTGTGACACGCATATGAACGGCCACATGTTAGCTCAAAAGATCATTCGCTTACGTTATTACTGGACCACAATGGAGAAAGACTGTTACCTTTATGCCAAAACTTGTCCAAAATGCCAATTATGTGCTAACCTGCAACATGTCCCACCCTCCTTGTTATATACCTTCACTTCACCTTCGTCATTTTCAACCTGGGGTATTGACATTATTGGTGAAATAACACCACCTGGTACTGGGGGCATGAATTCATCCTTGTGGCCATGGATTACTTCACTAAATGGGTAGAAGCAGCATTCTATGCTACATTGACAGCCAAACATGTCACTGCCTTCTTAGAAAAGACCATAAGTTGCCGCTATGGGGTGCTCCACTAGATCATCAGTGACCAAGGTACCCACTTCCAGGCTGGATGTGAACAAATCCTTGAAAAATATAGCATCAAACACCATCGCTCTTCCCCATATAGACCCCAGACCAACGGTGATGTGGAGGCTGCTAACAAAAATATGAATGTTATTATCCAGAAGATGACTGAAGATTATAAAGGTTGGCCCGATAAGCTACACTTTGCCTTATGGGGATACTACACTTCTATCCGAACATCTACCAGAGCTACACCTTATTCTCTTGTCTATGGCATGGAAGTTGTTCAACTAGAAATACCATCCCTACGCATTGTCTTAGAAAGTCAAATTCCTGAAGCTAGATTGAGTCAAA
The DNA here is from genome assembly GCA_947646795.1 of Beta lomatogona. NCBI lineage: Eukaryota > Viridiplantae > Streptophyta > Magnoliopsida > Caryophyllales > Amaranthaceae > Beta > Beta lomatogona. The sequence continues at coordinate 60,551 of CANSNZ010001460.1, read as the reverse complement.
GCTAGATTCGAAGAGCTCATCTTACTCAATGAATGACGATTAGCTGCCTTGCATCATGTGCAAGTTTATCAAAATCGTATTGCGAGATCTTTCAATAAGAAGGTCAAACCCCGAAATATTAAAGAGGGCGACTTAATGCTCAAAGCATCAAGGAAAAATGTGTTAGATCCTCGAGGTAAATTCAGACCTACTTGGGCCGGTCCATACATTGTCAAGACAATCCTATCTGGAGGAGCAGCTCAACTCATTGACATAGACGACACTAAATTTCATAATCTAACCAATCTTGATCAACTCAAGAAATTTTATGTGTAAAAAACAACCAATTCTTTGATTGGTAATAGTTATCCAATTTTTTCGAACCATGAACTTCGTGCGGCCTGATTCCTATTTGAATACATAGGCAACCTTATACAAGGTTCGACCCCTTCATTAATCAAAACCTCCTGCGGTTCATACGAGTTTACATCAACACAAAAAAAAAAAATTCATAGTATTTTATAATGGTTAATCACGCCAGACGCAACAATTTTGCGCCTAACGCAGCGTAGTGCGCCAGACGCACCTGTCTGCATCTAGCGCACTAACCTGCTTTGCGCCTGGCTCGAACTTTTTTCCGGCATTCATTAAGATGCTTAAATACAACAATATTTTACGACATATTTAGGCTCCCTTCGGTCTACATAAAAATAAACTTTGTTTTTGTTAAAATTGTTGAATGAAAATAAAACATGAAACATAAGTTATGACTACACTATAAAATAACTATGTGGCATGAAAGCCTTATTGAAAGCAATAAATCAACATAAAAACAATAACTCTGCAGACATTGATGCAATCAGTCCTTCTTTTCCTTCCCCTTCTCAGCCTTTTCCCCCTTAGTAGAAGTTTCTCCCTTTTCTATCTGTAGTTTTGGTCTAGGAGCTTTCCTTTTTTCCCAATACACCATAGGTTCCTACCCTTTGCCTGTAGGAGTGTCTGTCCGTGGAGTCACCCTTTATGTGTCAGCCCTTTCCCTGATTACTACACCCCCAAGCATAGTCTTCTCTTTGTAGGAGGCATCCGTGGCCCAAGTCGTTCCCGCGCTGGTGCTACCTTTGGCCCTAAACGTTCCTTCACAGAGTAAGTTGTAGTAACAGGTATCTGGACGCTCTTCCCTAATGACGAGCGTCCAACTGGTCTCTTGCCCCTGTTATCCAAATTCTCAAAAGTTTTCCCCACAGTTCGGGGAGTAAACTTCCGCTTCTTTGTCACCTCGGAGGGTCCCTAATCAGCATCCATACGATATAACTCTTAGACACCTTCTCAGATTCTGTTCTTTCCTGGGTATACCAAAGTGGGTGCTCTCCCCAATATTTCTCCCACCTCCTAATTCCACTCCAAGTCAGACCATATATTTTTGGAGCAATAGTGTCTTTAGCGGAGATTAGTTGGCGGTACCCACCCTCGACGGAAAATAAAAGGTCATGGTATACAGAGTACACAGCTTCACATAGGGTGAATCATCACGAATCCCTACCATGGACCCAATCGTCATGGCACCCCCCATCTAACACTCAGCTCATCATCCCTAAAGAAAAGGGTCCAGTCTTCAAAAGATTTCTTCGTAAAGATTTTCTTCCTGCCAATGAAACCCTTTTTTTTATATCTCTCCATAATTTCGGGAGGATCAATCAACCTCAAATGTTCCATAAGCTAGATCTGCAACAACAAATAAAATATATATTATTATTGCTTCCTGACGAGTAATAATACATATACACTATTTCATTATTGCTTCTCAAAGAGTAATAATACGTGCACAACCTTTATCGCTTCATGACGAGTGATAATAAATACAACCTCATATTACTTCATATAGAGTAATAATACGAGTGTCCCTGCATCCGCGCCCGACACACAAAACTGTGCCAGACGCGCACTATGAGCGACAGACGCATCCACATGCGCTAGACGCAACAATCTGCGCCCAGCGCAAATTCCTTTTCAATATTTTCATCGATTTTTTTGGGATGTAATATCATAGTTCCATTATTCAATACAGTCGTCATAATCCGAAAAATTTATTATGTATTATTACTTCGCATAGAGTATGGTAAAAAATGATAAAAAAGAAGACAAAAAAATTATATCTTTGGTTCATGACAAAAAATATATATTTTTTACCTGTCACAGTAGGGGGCTCCCCGAAAACTTCCCTTTTGGGTCCTTCTTCACAGCATCCATACTGAAAATCATCTCCCCTACGCAAAGTGGCATCGGTGTCCTTCCTACCTCTAGTTGCTCTGCTACAGTAATCAACACTAGTAGAATAAATGCTTATTGTTGCGGTCATTAAGTGGCCTATTGCGGCGGTTTTGACTGCGCAGCAATTAATGGCGCAGCAATAGGTAATTAAACTATTGCTGCGGTTTAAAGGGAAAACCGCAGCAATATATATATTTTTTATTAGATAAATGCAGTATATTGCTGTGGTTTATGGTGAAAACTGCAGTAATATCTATATATTTTATTATAAAAAATAAAGATATTGCTGCGGTTTTACCATAAACCGCAGCAATAAATATATTTTTTATTATAAAAATACCGTATATTGCTGCGGTTTATGGTGAAAACCGCAACAATATCTGTATTTTTTATTATAAAAATAGAGTATATTGCTGCGGTTTTAACCATAAACCGCAGCAATATACTGTCTTTTTTTTTAAAAAAAAATATTTTTATGCACTTATGTCCATCCAACCTCCTCATGCAAGAAGCAGGATGTAGCAAGCAGAATGCAGCAACTGCAACAATATTTTCTACATAAATTTCGACGAGCTCCGTTTGTAAATTGGATAAACCCATAATTGGGAATTAACCTGTACAATATTACATGCAACAACCAACATCCATCATGCAAAAATTCATCCAACAACCAACATCTAATCCAAAATTCATCCAACAACCAACATCCATCATCCTCTAAGAACCAATTTTCCTCCAACTTCCACAATCCAAATTCCAAGTTCAACAAGAAATAAATACTATTCAATCCAACATAGATATCATACAAATATATAACATATATATATATATATATATATATATATATATATATATATATATATATATATATAATCATGAAATCCAAGTCAATACGATAATGTTGGTTAGTACAAGTTGCACTAAACTATATTTTGTTGTAAGGATGAGAGAAACAATGAAAATTAACATTAACTAACCTACGCAATGCAAATATCTTGCCCACTTATTTTTCACCTCGTTGATTTGATCTTCCGTATAAGGATCGCGGGTCAAGGTACGAGCAACCTGAAAATAATTCACCAAAGTTAGCCTTAAATAGTTAAATATATAAAATATGAAACGAATAATAAGTGAACAAAAACTTACTTCATCGAAATCCTCCGAACCAAATATAAAGTGAGTACGTCAAAAATGTTGCGCATGACAAAATAACCGCACTCCGTGCCTCCTTGTTGTTGTGGGCACTTTATCAAATATTTTAAGAAAATGAGGATATTAATCGTATAATGAGAATGACATATGCTTTTAATTGAATAAAATAAGTCTATATTATACCTGAACACATCTCCAAAGAAGCTTGTCTCAATGAACTTCGTTGCCGCTCATCCGAAACCTCCTAAAAGCACTACAAAAAATAACATCAAATGATTTACACTTTATTTGCTTTATATTATAATTTAAATTCATTTAAAATATATCAAACCGATCAACTTACGCTATCATAGGCAGTCTAATCTTTAACTTCCGCTCCTTGTGAAAGCTAGCGGAATCAAAGACATAAATTATCCCGAGCATGGGACGTATGACAAGGGGCATCCAATGACGGCTATTGAAGATTGAATAACAATAATTACTTAAAAAATTCACATGTCATGCAACAATCAATATTTATAAAACTATTAAGATAGAATATTACTCTTGAAAGATTGGTGCGAAGATGATACTAGCACCAGCAATGACGAATCCAGTCAAAGCACACTGAATGTAAGTCGTTACATTCTCCAATGCATTCACATCTGCGGTACTCTCTGGGCACATCCAACAAACTCGAACAGCAGCCCCAAATCCATCCAAGTCAGACTGCGTTGCCCTTTAAAATATAGACAAATGTAAATTTAATGTGGAAAATACAACTATCATACAATCAAATGTAAAAAAAAAATCATAACTTTGATTATTGTTACATCATGTACACCTGGATAATAGAAATATTAAGCATCTCCTCTTTCAGGAACTGAGCAATATCCTCCTTGGTCAGATAAGCAGTGGCATCTTCTGAATAATGGAACACTGAGCTCGGCATGGTTACAACAACACTATCATCGTCTACGACGGCAAGGGCAAGCGTATCTGCTAACTCCTTACAGTCTTCAGTGAGGGATTCCAAGAACGATACATCATCGACAACCGGACTAACACGAGTAGCCGAACCGGCTGAAAGGCTGGCATGGCTAGGACATCTAACAACCTCCCCCGAAATCCCTTTTTGTTTTTTAGGTGTCGGTGTAACCTAATAATAATTTTTGAGAACGCGCATAAGATTATGTAATTTTTAAATTTAATGCTATTATTTTTACAAAAATGGATAAAATTTGAACAATTACCTCATCACCTAATATTTGCACTAAATGATTAGGCCATTGCACCCACGTACCCAAAGCAGTTTCTGCAGTGTCGATTTCATATGCAGGGATGGGGACAGGTAGTGGCAAATGACCATACTTCTCTACAAAACAATGAATTTTCACTCGAAGGTGATCATTCATCATTCTAGACCCATGAACTTTAGTGGTCTCATCAAAAGCATAAGAATGTGCATCTCGCCACTAGACAAATCTTTCCACTAGTTGGATCTATCAAATACAATCGACATGGAGTCTCGTCCTAACAATAACGTAAAGTTCTAATTATGTAAGATAATTATTTGTATAAAGCACATGTATATACGATAATTATTTGTATAAAGCACATGTATATATGATAAATATATGTACCTTCAACTCGAGGAGAATGAGTGTCGGAATATCCGGATAGTGGCGTACGTAGCCGAGTGGGTCGTGAAGTAGATGGCCCAACGAGATGGTGAAGCAATGATGGAACAAATGGTGAAGCGAGATGATGGAACAAATGGCGGAAAAGGTAGTTGAGTAGGCTGAAAAGTAGCCGGCCCAAAGAGATGGTGAAGCGGATGATGGAACAAATGGCGAAAAAGGTAGGCCGAGTGGGCTAAAAAGTAGTTGGCCCAAGAGATGGTGAAGCGAGATGATGGAACAAATGGTGCAATAAATGGTGGAGTAGGTAGGCGAGTGGGTTGTGAAAGCGCCACATTCTGCATATATGTTGCAATGTCATTGCTCCACCTTTCAGTCATTTTCTACGTGAATGCTTCCTCTTGTTCCTGACTCGAGCTCCAATAGTTCTTAGGAGGTGGACGGCCAAAAGCCTTCCTATAGCCAACATTGTAGCCTCCAAAACCATAACAACGACCCGAATGACCTGGCTTCTCTCCAAGAGCCACAAAAAGGGCGTCTTTGTTACGTAACAGAGTGAACTCACCCTTGGCTTGCTTCTCCTTGTACTCCAACTGTCCAAAAAACAAGTTACAAATAATAATGTATTTGACAAAGAAAAAACATATATATGTCAAACTAAAAGTTATAATGATATACATACGTATTTGTCAGCTGCAATCTTTGTTTCCTCATCTGGAATAAATCGATGTTTAGTGACTGGATCCTTCTTATGCATCGTGCACCACCAGTCATCACTCCGATTAACATGAGAGGACACCGAGGAGGATGGTGTACTAGATGACGATCCAGAATCAAAACTAGGTGGACAAAAGTTCTCCTGCTTCCACAACTCTCTAGCATCCCCATAGTTCCTTTGACCTAAGTGGTTGTGATGTGTATTCTTTTTTGCACTCTCGAGAGCCTTTTCTCGCTTTTTCTGCAATAAAAAACACATTAAGTTAGTAGAATATAATTTAAGTTAATAAAACCAAGTTAATTTGATTATAGACTTACTACAGCCTCATCTGACGTCATAGCCTCTTTGAAGGTAACCCAATCCTCCATCTTGATGTGCTTGTATACATCTGGCGGAGTATCACCTAACTTCTCTTTCTTTGATCTGACTCTGGTCATCCTGATCCAACCAGATACCAATTTGCTCTTAAAATCCCTCAATCTAGAGTTCACAGCAGTCAAGTAGTGCCTCCTATAGCTTATCTCGTCCGGAAGGTGAAACATATATTGTTTTCCATCATAAACAAATAAATAAGCACGTTAGCTCAGCATTAGAACAATAAATCCCAAAATTGTAAATGAAACATATCTTACCATAGTGTCTGTCCACATCAAATCCAACAGGGCAGGAGAAATGTTTTTCCATTTCCAATTGATGTTAAGCCTGCGTATAGAAAGACCGACCCAAATATCATACTTGGCTCGCCACGTACCTAATAGAAAAAAACAATTAGAAATCCAAACAATAAATCATAAGCATGATAAATTATAACTATCTTACAATCAATAATTACCTGTTGGTCTCCCCAATTCATTAAACTGTAAGTACATATCTTATGTGTTGTGGAGATTCATCGTGGGATCTCTCTTACTCTTTCTAGATGCCTTTGTCTTCCAACCTGACTTATTCCCCCTCCCCCTCCCCCTCCCTTGTGCACCATAATATGCACTGGTCTGACGAGGATCTAAGAATCAAAATAAGGAAACTAAATTAGAGAACGAACAAATAAATGACATATTCAATATTACAATAATCAAATAAGCGCGAACCTGATGGTGGTGGCTGACGTGGATCATATGTCACCTCAATGTCAAGTAAAGCATTCCTATCAGCTTCTAGTTCCATTGTTTCCATCCAAGCATCAAACGCATCTGCAGCACGATCACTATCCTCCCCCTGGCCAGCCTCCTTTTCCGGGTGAAATGGTGCATCGGAATCCGATGACTGATCGCCCGAGCCATCACTAGCCATATATGTAGCATATACATAGAAACAACAAAAACTGTTAATAAAATTTAAAACAATATATATCAACACATTATTGTAATGAAATCTATTATAAGTGCATCAATTTATAATTCAAATTACTCATAAAGAACATTTTTTACCTTTAATTTTGGTCAATAGGTTGCTCGATGACCGTTATACCTTCTTGGTGATCCATTCGCATGTAACTATTTTCAGTATCAGACACATCCATCATATCATCACTTGGGATTGAGAAAGGGGGGATATCATAAAACTTATCATATTCTTTTTCATCGTCAACATCACCTACTCCTAAAATTCGTCTTTTACCATTAACAACAATGCACCACTAAGTGTCTACAGGATCAGATAAATAAAACACTTGTCTTGCTTGTGATGCGAGGATAAAAGGTTCTTCAGTGTCATGCAGACGACTCATATCGACTAGAGTAAAACCACACTCATCCGTTCGCAAACCACGTCTATTATCCGCCCACTTGCATTGAGAAATAGGCATAGTGAAGTCACAATAATCGAGCTCCCATATTTCCTGAATGATCCCATAATATGATTGTTTAGCATCAATCGGAGTTTTATCCTTTGCACTCGCATACTCCCTAGATGATGCAACCATTGAAACCCCACAATTTTGTACCACCTTTGATTTCTTGTCTTGACGTTCAGTGTAAAAGGTATATCCCTTGATATCATACCCTTCATACGATTTAAAACTGTCACGTGGACCGTATGCCAACCACATAATTGTATCGGGTACATGATGGTTGTTTGCAAACAATTCACGAATTACTTTATTGTGGAACCAATCAATAAAAAACTTGTTATGCTCATTCATCAACGCCCTCTCCCCTTTTGACGGTTTTTTGTGGCGCAATTCACGCATATGTCTCTCTAGGTATGGATTAACTTCAGTAACATGGTGCAACACGAAAGATGAGCTTTATTCAACTCACTCAATGAAGGCAAATATGTCGTATTCCGACACCACCCTTGCCTTCTAACCTTCCCTCGTGTCTAGACATTGGAAGACCTATCGTCACAGCCTTAGCAAAATAAGAAGAACAATATCCTCCAACCTCTTCGGCAATTGTTCCTTGAATAATATTCGCCTCTGGTCTTGCTGGGTTCCTCACTTTTTTTTTCAAAGAACCCATATGTCTCTCAAAAGGGTATGCCCATCTTAAAAACACAAGGGCACACAGTTTAATCTCTCTTACCAAATGAAGGACTAAGTGAACCATAATGTCAAAAAAAGGTGGAAAATACATCTCAAATTGACAAAGTGTTATCACCACCTCATTTTGCAAAGCATCCAACTTATCAGGGTCAAGTACCTTGTTGCATATGGTATTGAAAAATGAACACAACCTCGTGATGGCAAGCCTGACATGTTTTGGAAGAATCCCGCGTATTGCAATCGGCAAAAACACTTGCATCAACACATGACAGTCATGGGACTTCAGCCCAATTAATTTTAGATCAGTCATAAAAACAAGTCTTCTCATGTTAGATGAGTATCCAGTGGGAACCTTAATACCGTATAAACACTCACAGAACAATCGTTTCTCTTGCCTAGACAATGTATAACAAGCTGGAGGCAAATACTTTGTTGTTCCCTTTCCTTTTTAGCTTTTTCCTTAACCTTTGGCCATAAATTAGGCCGAATCTTCAATTTCTCCATATCTCTGCGAACCATCAGACCATCCTTAGTCTTTCCCGGCATATTCAACAGAGTACCAATAATTGCATCACAAACATTTTTTTGCAATATGCATTACGTCGAGACAATGTCTAACTGATACGTATTTCCAATAAGGAAGTCTCCAAAATATAGACGCTTTTTTCCAAATGACACCATCGTCTTACGAAGGTTTAACCCCCTTACCAAATATTGTGCCCATCCCCTTCACACGATTATAAACTTCTTTTCCGGTCAACGGTATAGGAGGTGGAGCATTTTTAACTAACCCGTTAAATGGTGGTTTTTTCTTTCGATATGGCTGAGAATTATTTAGGAATTGCCTATTAATGATATAGACATGTTTCCCACAATGTGGCAAATGTGTAGCCTCCATATCATTCTCACAAATGGGACATGCCTTTTTTCCTTTGACCTTATACCCCGACAAATTGCCATAAGCAGGATAATCATTTATAGTACAGAATAGCATAGCACAAAGCCTGAAATCTTCATTGGAATACGCATCAAACACCATAACACCTTCGTCCCACATCTTTTTGAGATCTTCGATGAGAGGTGCGAGATAGATGTCTATATCATTTCCCGGCTGCTTAGGCCCATAAATTAAGAGAGACAACATAATATACTTCCGCTTCATGCACAACCATGGAGGAAGATTGTATATCATTAAAAGAAAAGGCCAAGTACTATGTTGACTACCCAAAGTACCGTAAGGGTTCATCCCGTCCGTACACAATGCAAGTCTCAAATTCCTAACTTCCTGACCAAATTCCCTATATCTGGAATCTATAGCCTTCCATTGAGGAGAATCTGCTGGATGCCTAAGCATCCCATCTTTCTTTCTCCGATCAGCATGCCATCTTAGGTTCTTTGCATCTTCTTTGATAGAAAAGAGCCTCTTGAACCTTGGCACAATTGGAAGATATCACAACACTTTCGCAGAAGGACCCGTATTGCCCGGCCCAGGCTCAACCTCATCCGACAATTTATAGCGGGACTTACCACACCTCGGGCATTCATAAAGGTCTGCATACTCATTTGGATACAACATGCAATCATTCGGACATGCATCAATCCGCTCATATTCTAAACCCAAAGGAAACATTAATTTTTTGGCATAGTAGGTGGATTTTGGTAATAAATTACCCTCAAGAAACATATTTTGTAAAGCTTCTAAGAGTTCTGTGAAGCCTACATCAGTCAAATTATGTTTCGCTTTGATGTTGAAAAGGGTTAAAACCCCACTCAATTGAGTGTATTTTGTACACCCTGGATAAAGCGGTTTCCCAGCAGCTTCAGACAAACTGTCAAACACTCGTGACCGCTAATTAAAATGGTCACGGGCCCCATCCAACATCTCACCTAATCAATCATCACCAAACACTTCATCCTCAGTGTCACTATTATCTCCGTGGTCATTTTCATTACCTACTATATCATCACCTTCAATCCTAACATGTTCTTCAATCACAACTTCATTCTCAACCCCAACATTCGACATATCAATCTCTAATGAGTTACTAGTGCGTGCCAACATCAACAATAATCCTATTCTGAGTATATTTTCCATTCTCACCATGCCATAACCAAATATAATACTTAGCCCTAAATCCTCGACGAATAATATGATCTCTTATGGTCCTAATACCAGAAATCATATTCACATTGTAGCAATCAACACATGGACAATAAATCTCATCCTCGCAAGTAAGTTGTTGATGCTCTACAGCACGTTTACAAAACTCATTCACACCTTGTACGAACTCCAACGTATTCCGCTTTCCATACATCCAACTTTGATCCTTTTCTAAAAACCCCCACACATACATACATACATAAAAAATTATTATCAATTATAAAAATTCACATAAATATAACACAACAAGCTAATATTCAATGCATGCTTCCATTGGATCCTTATCACTCCAACCTAACCTATCCTTAAACGTCCAATCCCACTAGTAATTGCATGTATCATCTTTGATTCTAAGTAAAATTCGGCAGCATTTCCCTTCAGTTCTCCAAGTACACGATGAAGATAATTGCTTATCTTATATGCACCCGGAGAATAAATTAGGGAAATGATTAACCGTATTTCACTTAGAATCACATATTCAACACACATTCACTACCTAAGTGAGATGTGACGTTTAAGAACAATCCCAAAACGGGGACTATTCAAGACTTACTCCTAATGAGTAAGTCATGAACGGGTATCTAGGCATTATGATGTACATAAAAACAATCGCATTCAAGCGATTCCAAGTCATCACCAAACAACAATCGCATTCAAGCGATTTCAAGTTATCACCAAACAAGTACCAAACCATTACTTAGATTTCCCTTCCCCCCATTGGTGAGTCTATCAATATGAAGGCATATCACTTGAAATATAACAAGAACTTATTAAGCATAAACAATCCCGTATAGCATTTTAGGGCATACAAAAACTTAAGCAAAATCATCACAAAATCAGTTTTTAATCCTCAAATCTTATAACTAATCATATATATATACTTTGTACTAAGCATTTTAAACTACTTTTTAAGCCAAATTATCCATTAAAACACTATTAATTAAGAAAACAACAAAATTTTTTAAAAAATTATGAAAAACTAACCTAATATGACAAGGAGAGGGTGGCGCCGGCGGTGAAGTACGAATGTGGCGGAGGAGAGCGGTGAAAAACCGAACCAACCAAGCAAGAAGCGGAGGAGAGGGGCGAAAAACCGAACCAACCAAGCAAGAAGCGGAGGAGAGGGGAGAAAAACCGAACCAAAAACCCTTGTTGCCGGAAAAACAAGAGTAATGTGAACCCTTGTCGCCGGAAATTGGAACCTTTTCGCCGGAAATTGTAAGAGAGTGAGAGAATGTGAGAGTAGAGAGAGAGTGTGTGAAAGTAGAGAGAGAGAGTCGAGAGAAATAGTAAAGCAAAACAAAATAAACCCGTGTTTTTTTAGATCTGGCGCACAGATATTGATGCGGTTTCTGTTAGAAAAAATATTATTCTAATATATTGCTGCGGTTTCTGACAGAAACCGCAGCAATATCTGTGCGCCAGATCTGGTAAAAAAAAATTCCACTTTTTTCAAAAAATATCCGTTGGAAATATATTGATGCGGTTTGCTGTAGAAAACGCAACAATATGGTTGGTCAAATGGTTAACTATTTGCAAAAAGTTTCCGTTGCAACAATATTACTACGGTTTTTTTAAAAAACCAGAACAATATGGTTATTTTATATTATACCTTTTCTTTTGTCGTGATATATTGCTACGTACAGGTAAAACCGCACCAATACTACCGCAGCAATAAGCATTTATTCTACTAGTGCAAGGAGGCAAAACCAGCAGCACCATTGTCCCCATTCACAAATAGAAAACTACTAAGCAGGCAAAATACCTATCTAGCCCTTTCAGTAGAAGGACTATACATTGCAGCTAACCAAGTCAAATGAACCCTCCTCCCATACATAATTTCGGACATATTTTCTTCCTTTAAATCCATGAACCTCTCAAAGTCCTTAAAAAATAATCCTCCAAAGAAGGGATGCAGGGTAATTGACTATAGGGCCATCCAATTATAGCACCCAGTTCCTCAGGCAAAATCGTTAATTCGTGGTTCCCAATGCAAAAACAGTGATTGGTAACATCCCAATAATTAACAGCTGCATAAAGGAAATTATAATATAACTGTACAAACCTCAAGGATGCCAATACATCCATATGTCGCCTCCCCAACTCGTGTTTCTCAGCAATAGTCAGCGACGACAACCACCCACTTAGAGTTGGTTCAAAAGCCATAGCAAATAGTCAAAAGTGACAGATTAGTATAGAGAGGAATAACGCACGTAAGTCGTAATACTGAAATAACGCACAAATTCTCCTATTTATAATGGCTTCGTATCTCAACTCTAAACGGATTCGGACTTACCGGTCCAGATGGAAAACGTGTTACACGCTAAAGTTGCGCCCAGTGCACAAGAGCGCCGAATTGTCGCTACAAGCTGCGCCGCCCCCTACACGATAAAGCGCCAGACGCCAAGGCTGCGACGTGCGCCCCAAACATGCGCTCAACGCACAACTTCGTTTCACATGTGTCGACTCGGATTATGATCTCTCACAATATTTCGGGCCACTCCCCCTCCACTTCGGATAAAAAACATTTTTTTTTACTTAATGTCCACGTTTTCAGCCCTTTTTTGTAAACCCACCCGCCCAAACCCTTTTCGCTCTCCTATTTTCTTTTTTTGTTGGGAGTATGTCGGCTACGCTCTATTCAAATTTGCTTTAAACTGAGTCAGTCGCATTGCATTTCTACATGGCATTTTAGAATAAGGGTCACTGCTAACAAAATTTCACTAACAAACATGGGAAAGAACAACACCAATGGTCATAATATTTGAACAAAAGACGCAATACATATCAACATAGAAGATATACATTGTAACAAAAGTGCAGGCCACAGGTACACAAGAATAAAATAATGCAGACATCTAAGGGGAATGAGGATCCTGCTCCCTCGAAGAGGAGTCCTCTGGTTTTTCAGCCCGGACCCCGCTCGACTCACCCGCGTGATAGCCAATCCCAGGCTGCATCAATGGAGTCATAGGCGGAGTCAGTGGCATCGGAGACAGCTGCTGCATCCCCAACATCTGTTGTTGCATCTGCAACAACTACATCTGTTGCATCTGCTGCATCCGCATATGCTCCATCCACATCGGAGAAGGCCCAGGGCATGGATCGGGCCTAGCGCCCCCCATAAAGTCAATACTGCCAACATCAAACTGCCCAGTAAACGGACCCGTCGGAGCCCTCTCGGATGTCGACTCTAGGGGATTATGAGCCAAAAGCCTAGACTGGGTCGATACCCTCACCTCGGGACGAGGCCCACTCTCCTGAGGACGACGCTGCACAGAATGTCACAAAGCATTAACAAAACGAATACAACAAAAAACAAATAAAACTAAAGCACAATATGTCACTCTACCTGGCTATGCGCGTCACTGCGACGACAGGACATGCTCCTCTTCAGCTTGGCCATCCCATGCTTCAGCGAGTCAGCCACTCTGAGAATCTGAACTACAGTCTCCCGAGGAACCTGGAAATAAATAGTACATAAGTCACTACAAGCAAGATGAATAATGAAAGTTCCCGAATTTCAACACTTACCGAGCTCACATGGGCCGGCATAGCTCGAACAACGTGCTGCTCTGCCTGTGGGGCAACGTCGATCATCTCCTCAAGATGCCCGAAATATCCAGTATACCGGATTCTCAGATCCGGAACAAAAGGATACGAGCCGCAACAGCCTCCTGGCAAAAGCAAGAAAACAATAACATTCAATACTTTGATCATGTCAAAGTAAACAAAAACAAGCAAACTCAACGTGCATACCTCGTTGAACTTGACAGGAGGAGCCAAGCGAGGCAAAAGGACAGCTCGGTAATCGCGATAACGAAAAACAAAGTCGTGATAGCTCACCCGAAGCGTTGCCCCTCCCTCGATAGCCTGAACAAGAGCAACCCAGTCCATCATAGTGACACGGGGGTCATGAGGCACCAGTAATAGCCTCGTCCCGTCGTGCTGACAGGTCACCCTCTCACCCAGATACCACACAGGGTATGACTCTCCATAAAAAATGACCCTCTCACGAGTCAGAATGCGGGCCCTATGATCCGAAGCCGGCATCTCCGGAAACGACACCCAAGGATAAGAGGTAACCTGAAAAGCAAAGAAAAGTTAACATCTGCTACATACACCCAAGGGACAAGATTGATTCACTACGATTACTTGTCGTCCTTGACTCGCCGGATAGGCTTCTAGACACTCTCCGCCCAAGACAAGCGGAAGGAAATGTAGGGTCACGAACCCTTTCCGGGGCCAATCCCGGAAAATACTCATAAAACCAAATCTGTAACAATAGGATCACCTTGGTGCTGATCAAGATAATGCGACAAAAGATGGACGATGTGTACGGTCATACCTCCGAAGTCTCCCGGGGACCAAAAAGGGAGACGGCCCACCATCATTCAACCGCCGCAGGCGTACACACATGCAAGACAAGAGACCGCAATAGCCCGGCTCGGCCCAGTCATAGGTCCACACCTGAGACAACTCCCTCAAGGGCTGCAGATATCGCGTCGAGACGCGCGATCCCCTATGAGTGCGCAACAGGCCACAGACGGCTAACCACAACAGAATGCGTACCTTCTGCTCCTCAGTAGTCCCCTGAAGGGTGAGTCCTCTACCACTTTAGACCGGGGAGCGTAAGACGCATTTGGAAGAAGCATATCGGAATCGGGCCGATCAAACCTCGAACCACTTTGCCGACTTGAACGGCAACGAATCACCTATCGGCACCCGGACGCCGATAAAAGACAAGCCGTAAATCAAGGAGAAATCCAGCGGAGTGATGGTCAACTCCCCACGACGCATGCAGGCCGAGACCTACTCGTTTTTCGGGGTTTTAAACTTTTATACTAAGGCGTGAAAAGACTCAAGACGGAGAGTTGTGACCTCCTATAAGCTTGAGACCCCTTCACATGCTATACTGCGTCTCATCATCAGTTGTCGAACCATCTGCTTTGTTGCTCTAGGCCCCACCACCACTCCAACAAACCTCGGACGATAATTTGAGAGGAATGAGCCTCTCCCATACTTTCATAAACATCAAGAAAAGAGGACAGACCACTCTGCTCGATGAGGACAGCTCGATGAGGACCTTTCGGACTTTCATGAGCCAGGTAAAGTCAAAAGTCCCAAAATGGCGAGTATTACCCTCGACCTGCAAATGTAAGAACAATCAATCAAATACCTAGGCTATCGTGTAAAATGAAGTCGACATAACGCAGAAAACTTACGATGCCTGAGAGCGGGCGATGTGAAATATGATGCTCTGGATCAAAGTACAGCTGATCGGGAGTCCACCCCACAGCCTTTCACGCCCTCCTAGATCCTGAAGCTGCCCTACCATCGTCCTCCCCCACCCGATTCTTCCGATGACATGCTAAACGAAACTAAGAATCAAAGAGTTCCCGACTCTAAACTTTCGATTTCATGAATCGGTAAAAAAAAAAAAATCCGCTTCAAGGCTTCACCACTACATGAGATTTACATGATCCATTTCACTCATCAACATACATACATTGCCTAAAAATGATTTCTACCAGCAGAATCATCACACATTCAAAGTTCCCTAAGCATGTTTCTAGGTTTCAGACTTAGAAGCTCCGCTAATCCTGATTCTGAGGTTCATCATCCAAGAATCATCACACATTCAAAGTTTCCTAAACATATTTCTTAGTTCCGAATTTAGAAATTACATCAAGCAATATAATTCTAGATTCATGATCTACAGAATTATTTAACAACTAACTCACATGAAACGAGTATCAAACTCGTGAAGAACAACAAAACTACGGGAAAAGTGGCCGGAGCTCGCCGAATAATCACCGAAACTCGCCGTGCGCAAGCAGCGTGGCCTAGTCCGAAAATGACCCACTATGTTCAATATTCTCGGCGAGTGGAAAAAGCAAAAAGAGAGGAAAAATACCTGAGTTACCAGCATACCGCCGGAACTTCGCCGGAAAAAGGCCTGGAAAGGGGGTCTGAATTTTCGCGAAATGAGGCAACCCCAAAACTGTCGAAAATTGCTCAAAAATGCCCGAAAACACCGCCAAAGAAACAATTAAACAAAAATAATGACTCCTCCAAAGTAGATCTGAAGAAATGCTAGAGAAAAAAGGAGTATTAAGCTTCGAAATTTCGAAAATGGAGTTGGACTTAGGAGAAAGAGAGAAATGAAAGAAAACGGCGGAGAAAGAGAGAAATGGGAGAGAAGAGGGTCGCCTGTGTTTTTTTGGGTCATTTAATGACCTGCGCCCAGCACGCCACGTGCGCCAGACGCATCATCAAGCACTGCGTCTAACGCGGAGAATTGCGCCCAGCGCAGGCCTGTGCGTCCGGCGCACAGTCCTATACAACACGCTTGGGGGCTTCTTAGCCAAGTGGGGCCCACACGCCCAATTCCGAATAATTTCAAATGTTCGACATTACCCGCGACAAACTAACGGATTTTCAAATCCGCAACAAAAATACAATTTTGCCATTCTTCCAACATGCTATACTTCACACAAATCTTGCTCGAGAAACAAGTACTCAGGAGTATTAACAGCGGAAAACACATCGTTAGGTCCGCGGACCATCATCACAACACATTATCCAGGAGCGGGACCAGTAATAGCTCAACTCCGTCATGAGCCAGACCATTAATAGCTCTATCCCGTCATGAGCCGGACCATTAATAGCTCTATCCCATCGTGAGCTAGACCATAATAGTTGTACAAATTATCAACACATTAACCAGAAGCGGGACCATTAATAGCTCTATCCCGTCATGAGTCGGACCATTAATAGCTCTATCTCGTCATGAGCCGGACCATAATAGCTCTACAAATTATCAACACATTACCCAGGATCGGGGCCATTATTAGCTATATGCCGTCATGAGCCAGACCATTAATAGCTCTATCCCGTCGTGAGCCGGACCATTAATAACTCATCCCATCGTGAGTCAGACCATAATAGCTCTACACATCATCAACACCGTGGAGCGGGACCATAATAGCTCAACACATCATCAACACCCTGGAGCGGGACCATAATAGCTATACACATCATCAACACCCTAGAGCGGGACCATAATAGCTCTACACGTGATCAACACCCTGGAGCGGGACCATAATAGCTCTATCCCGACATGAGCCGGACTATAATAGCTCATGATTTCTTTTCACTTGTATCATTTCATTTTTGCAAATTTACATTTATTTTGCAAATTTGTTTCGTATATGTCTGTTCCTGAAACTTTTGCTTATTTTGCAGGTACTGGCGTAAAAGAGTTATTTTGGATTGCAGAGCATCTAGAATCATTTTCCGTCCTGACAAGTATACTTTGACTTTCGGGTTTGCAAACCTCAGTCAAAGTAGGGGCTTCTGTAGACACATAATCGTGTCTCCCCATTTAAGGGTCCAATGATGAAATATACCGCAGTCTTAGTTGGCACGGCCCAATGGAGGAGCAGTCCGAATAACCAGGCAATGTGTGTTGTGAAATAATATTATAAAATCCCAATTAATCATTCATGATGATTAGTTGCATGTTCAACCCGTGAAATGTTTTTTTAAGTCCATTTTAAAAACCCAACTAAATATTTATTATTTTCATAAATATTTTTCTAATATTTATTGTTTTGATAAATACTTTCTTAATATTTGTTTTGATAAATATTTTCCTAAAAGCTTTTATTATTATCTTTTACCCATAAATCATATTTTTAACCCGAAAAATTCGATATCCGGATTTTTAGGGATAAAATTGGCATCTTGAAAGCACGCAAAGCATCAAAAAAGGAATATTCTGGAATTGCGCCGGACGCGGCGGCTGCGCTCAGCGCGCCACGTGCGTCCAACACATTGGCCATATCGCGTCAGGCACTCCAATGAGCGCCTGACACATGGACTTGTGACTCACACAGAGTCCTGCGCCTAGCGCAAGTCCTGTGTGAGACGCAAGATAAAATTTTATCTTTTCAAAAACGCGTTTCCATGTGCAAAGTTTTAACTGGATGGACCACGCCAGGCAGGCCAATCTGCGCCTGACGTGTGTCCTCGCGCCTGCCACGTAGGCTTGCACCTGGCGCAGGGCGTGCGTGAGACGCACGCGCTGGTTTGCCTATAAATGCGGGCTGATTTTCCGAATCAAACACGGCTTGGAATTATAATTTTTACGCACGCAAATACTCTCAAACACTCCGAAACATACTTCGGATACAAGATATACAAAACACTTTTGATCTTCCACATTAATTCTGGTTCCTGATTCTACTATATTCTTGGTTCCAAGATTGCTTCGACTGAAGGTCACTACGCTCTCCGATCTAAACCGAATAGGTATAATCCTGAGGGCTCTTGAATGATCATATTTATTTTATTGAAGTTACTAACCTTTTTCTTGTCATGATGTAGATTCTTAATTAATAATCGTGGTTCTTTTGTAAATTCTAACCTCTTTTCTTATATTTTCTGTATATAATATTCATGTTATTATGATTATCTTGAATGCCTTTTTATCACCCACATGTTATTATGCTAAAACAAGACCTAAAGAACTATTCTAATTAATTCAGATAATTTGGACAACCTGCTAGAAACCCAGTAATTTGATTGCTTAATAACTTGTCACTAAAATTAGTCTTTTATGAGTTTCCTAAACCCATCTAGATTAATTATTTTAGGGTGCTTTAAAACATTATTTGATTATTCTATTGCATAAAATCTGCTGTGAATCGTTATTTAGTAGAGGCCAGCAATGGGCAATATGGTTCCTGGCTATATTGTACCCTCACCCTCGAACTCACTTTTTGGTTCCTAACCATCTATGGAGTTATGACGGGTAAATCTACATTGGATAAGTCCCTAAGATGTCCTTTCCGTTTCAATATCCAATTAGGTTTAAGATTATTTCTTTAAAGAATTGTTGGCGACTTCAAAATGTATTTTTAATAAAACCTTAACAATGGGGTAGTCAAATAAACGCGCTCACAACGCGTGTAGGCATCAAAGGAATTGAAAAATCCACGCCTACACCTTACACCCATTTATCCGAAAAACTAGGATCGCAACCCTAAGTAAATCCAAGTCCCAAAATTATCACATTTCCATAATTCTCGTCAAAACATAACAATAACCAAAATCCTCAAGCAACAACCATACTCATAACACCATACTAAAACCTGAATCAACATATTCACAACAACATTATAAAATCATAATACATACAAATAACCCACTAACATCACCAAATTCATTTTCAAAGAGATACAAACTAAACTTGACAACACTAAAGCACAATAAATTCACAAACAAACTTGCCCCAATTTCTAACATATTTTTGTTAACCGAACATAACAAAAATTAGACAAAACACTGAGCGAAACCGATCCGACCTATAGGTACGCCACGGCCGTGTTTGCGATCTGCGCAGGAGCGTGCACTCCGCGCAATGCTTGTATTTCTAACGCATATATATTGCGTCTGACGCAACTCGGTGCATCTGACGCAACTCGCTGCATCTGATGCATCTGGACGAAAATCCCAGTTTGTCTGAAACTCCACAAAACCCCCATATTTCATAAAAACGTATATAAATAATGTTCTCAACAATAATCCAGCACCTCCAATCCATAAATTCCAATACTCTAATAATTGTAACATCAAATCAAATCACAAGAAAATTATATAAACTTAATTCACATGATAAACAATCATAGGAAAATTATAATAACAAAAAAATCAACACTCTAAAGCATATTCTAAACATAGGAAAATAACAATAATACTTCTAACAACATGAATAACCCATCAACTTATCCAACAACATAAATCCCAACAAAAATCATTTGTCATTACCACAAAAAGCACACAACACACACATATCTAAATGTTTTCATCAAAATTCTAACTTAAATTAAACAACATACAATCCTAAAAATATTTCCTAACAATTAAACCTTTTTCCTAAAAGTATCGTGATTTCTGACGTTCTAAGACAACTACTAGTTACCAGGAACGCCGGGTGAAGTGCAGAACAAGAGTACTAGGCGTTTTCTCCTTGCGAGTGATGCTCGTCCTCGAAATCGTTTCCTAGCGCACCAAAAACATCAATTAGTAGGAGAATTAGAGTGGTAGAATTAACAAGGATTAAGTATGACAAGTTTATGCTTGATGAAAGATGAGAATTTTCTTACACTTAGGTTCGAAAATGGCGTCCAAGTGTATGGGAAAGGTTGCTGAATTTTCTGATATAAAAATCAAAATTTTCAAGTGAAAATATAGAGGTTTAAGAGGGACTAATGATAGGTTTAAGTGGGAGGTTAGAAAGAACTCAAACTAACACTAGGGAGCATCAAAACTCTTCATCCTTCTCTCCAATAAACTTGATTTTTGGCCACCTTTGATGCAACATGTGATGTTTTATTTCATCACTTCTGACGGTCCAAACGAATAATTAAAATGCTACGCGACAAAACTACATACTAAGCGCTTAAATAATTAACAAAACTAACATAATCCTTAACTAAATAACCCACCACTATAATTAAAATATATACAATAACAAAACATATAAACATTATACAAACAATAAAACGCACGCATAAAAATATTTTAGTAATAAAATATTTAGTTTTTAACGAGAAAATACTAATTTAGTATAATTAAATGCAAAAACTAGGAGTAAAAACACGGGATGTTACAATCTCCCATCCTTAAGAAAGTTTTGTCCTCGGAAGTTGAAAACAACTCGAAATAGGTGAGACGAACAATTCCGGATATTTAAGTCTCATTGACTCTTCGGTCTCCCAGTGGCTTCTTCGTACTTTTGATTCCCCCAAAGTACTTTAACTAAAGGTATCACCTTCCTTCTCAAAGCACGGTTCTGATGATCCAGAATACGAATTGGTCGCTCCTCAAATGTCAAATTCAGCTCCACTGAAACCGACTCAACTGGAATCACATGAGAAGGATCGCTGCGATATCTACACAAGCACGATACATAAAAAAAAAGTCATGAACTTTTTTAACTTTTCCGATACGCAACTTTCCTAATCCTCTCCAGAATCTTATAGGGAACCACAAACTTCAGACTTAGATTGCCCCTGTTACCAATTCGTATAGCTCCCTATAGGAAACACCTTCAAAAGAACTTTTGTAATACCCCTCATGATTGCTTTAGAGGTGTAACAGCCCGATCTTCCGAGCTGCTAATGAAACACACTCAACAACCACAAACTAGAATTAACTCTTAATAAATAAAATCGCACCGGAAAAATATCATTAATTACACCAATAACTCGACTAAAATTCCCAAATATTATATATACAACGAAATATCACCAACTATTCTCGAATTAGCTATCTAACTTACAAACTTAATCCATAATCTATATCTTAATCTCGCTCCGGCCACTTCCAATTCCGAGCTCTCAATACACAACTTGCAAATTCAGGGGAGAAATACAAAACAAACAAAATTCCAAAATTAGTGGAAAACTCGTAATCTTTATTCAGCCCGTTATAAACATTTTATTTGTCAAACCATTTCCTTTCCGTTACAACGCTGACATAGCTTATTCTCTCAAATAAATCAGTGGCAAGCACGGGATTCGGACAAACGCTGCCTCCATTGTTCGTTACGGAGCCCAGCAATACTACCGCCAAGATTCGTTATGAGGCGTGGCCGACCGTATCAGGTCAAAAAAAGTAACCATCCTCCACCCATACCTTTCCCACTTTCTATTTTCGGTTCATAAACTAAGCCGGAAAAACAATTGCGTATTCATATTATCCAAGAATATTTCTGTAATCAACGCACAACAACATATTCATAACTATAGCCATAGTATGAACTTATATATCAAAAACAGAACATAGAGATTCACACACACACATGGGCATAAGTAAATTATTTTTACTGAACATAACGATTATACGAAACGCAATCCAAATTCCAACAATACAACCTCCTTCATTAATCTTCATCTCCAAATGAGACTCGACTTCATAATCATTCTCCAATAATTTACCTCACAACAATAACAATAATCAATAACCAATCTTAAACTAATCTAAACTAGAAAACATAATCATAACCAATTCCCAATTTAGAAATCCTCCACTTAACATCCGAATTTCCTTAATCCTCAATTCACAACAAACTATAAATTCAATAACACTAGCTACACCATAAGACTAGCATCCCCAATTCGAATCATAATTCTAAATTATCAAACTAAATCAACCAACTTGAATTAACAAACTTAACTAAGCAAATAAAAGACTAATTTGGCTACTAATGATATGAAAACATTCCTCCTAAAACAACGACGACGAAGTGCTACCAACAACAACATAACCATAACACAACAACAACCACACAGAACAATAACTACAACAACAATAACAAAAGTACCGGAGGAAAAACAAAACAAGAGCACCACCTAGTAGTAGCGTTGGTTTAGATTGGCACCACCCACAAGCAAAGACCACCAACGAGCTCCGAGGAGGAGAAAGAATGGGACACCAGCAACAATAACCCAAAGAATGACACATCATCAACAACAACACGAGCAGAGGAGAATGAGAACAAGAACGAGACAGAGCAGCAGGGTCGACAACCCAGCAGCAATGACACAACAAGGACAACAACACCGCGACGGCTCGCGGTGGCAGGACAATCGGCCGGGGGGGTGGAGGACTAGGCTCGAAAGCGAGAGGGAGGAGGGACAAGAGAGCAGTTTTGGGGTTTCTTGGGGAAGGGGAAAAGAATGGTTTGGGGTTTTGGGTCTTATCCAACCGAAATAAAAAAGGGAAAGAATGTTTGGGGTTTATTATCCAAAATCGACAAAGAACAACTAATGAGGAACCGACTCTCATTTTTCCTATTTGGCTAAACACCACTTAACTAATTGCATATAAAACCCAAAATATAAAATAATATTAATAACTTCATAAAATTAAACCAATAAATATATTACAAACACGACAGATAAAAATAATACTCCACAACTCAAATAAAATAAAATTTTCGGAGCATAATTAACTTAATAAAATTCATGGGGTACCCCTGTGGTTTTTCAAAATTCATAGGGTACCCCTGCTTTTAAAAAAATGCACCAGGTACCCTTACTATTTCAATAAAATTCACAAAATGCCCTTAATGACTAACGGTGTTAAATTTCTATTAGTCATTAACCCTAATTAAACCCACTAATCCTAATTAGCCCTAAAACTAACTAAACCCTAACTTCTAACCCTAACCCCTCTAACTTCAAACTCTATCCTCACCACCACCCAATCACCACCACCCTACCACCACCACCACAAACCCTCTCCTTCCCCCACCCCTACCCCCACCCTATAGCCCCGCAGAGACCCCTTCCCCCCCCCGCTCAACACCCCTCTCGCCCTCCCCTACAGCACCCCCTCCCCCCACCGGCACGACATCAACAACACCGACAACAACAACAGTAACACAACCCCACCGACGACAAGACAACGCCAACAACCATGAGAAGAAGAGAGAAAAGAGCGGCGAGGGAGATGGGACGCCGAGGAAAAAGGGCGCAGCTCCGGCGAGCGTCGGACACCGACGATATATCCATTCAACTCGGTTCAAGCAATTCAATTCGTTGAAGTTCTAAAAGTTGCATCTTTAATTCAATTAGAGGAAGTATAACTCCAAAATTAAAATTCCAGAGCAAAACAAAAACTGAAATTCAAAAATTATGAAATTTAGAAGAAAAAAAATGAAGCAAAACCATTTAAACAATTTTGAGTCGGTGGAATTTGCGACGGAGAATTGGCTGGTGCAGCCAAATTGGCGCTGATTCACATGGTTTTTCGCACCAGAAGACACGCATCGATGACGATGTTGTCTTTGGGTTGCGCACAAGGAGGAAGAGGAAGAGGCGGAGCTTCATTGGCGCCATTGATGAGCTTCGGGGAGAGAGGAGAGAGAGAAAGTGGGGATTTTGATTATGAGTTAGGAAAGGAAGGGGGAAGGTGGGGCTGGCTGGGGGGTGGTGAGAGGGGTGGCTGCTGCGGCGCTTAGGGGTGGGGGGGGGGGTGGGGGGAGGGGGTAGTGGTTGCTTGGTGGTGCGGTGTGGTGGGGTTAGGGTTTGAAGTTAGATGATTAGGGTTAGGGTAGGGTTAGAAGTTAGGGTTTAGTTAGTTAATTATGGCTAATTAGGGTTTAATTAGGGTTAGATGGATTAAAGGGGTTAATTAACCCTAATGACTAACGAATACTTAACACCGTTAGTCATTAAGGGCATTTCGTGAATTTTATTGAAATAGTAAGGGTACCTGGTGTATTTTTTAAAAAGAAGGGGTACCCCATGAATTTTGAAAAACCACAGGGGTACCTGGTGAAAAAACCGTAATAAATATAATCAACGTTTAATAAACGCTCTTAAAAATAGGGCTATTACAAAAGGGATTTAACAAGCTACTCATTATTCCAATAAGATGCATCTTTCTTTTAGGGAGATGATCTCCTTAATTACTCCCGCCAGCGTGCTTGGTTAGGGAGTAGTTAAGTGATGGGTGACCTCATGGGATGTTTCTAAGGGTGCACATGAGCGAGGGCAAAATGTGTCGGAAGAACTTGCATTGGTTCTTGAGGACAGTTGTTGGCCCTGAATGCACATTGGTGACTACAAACTCGACTCCGTATGGGTCGGGAGTTGCAAATGGTATCAGTGCAATCCTGCGATCGCGTGCTGATCGTGTGGATAACTAATCCAATGTTAGCTGACTAGGGGTGGAGGATTCTCAAGCTATATCACCGGTTGCGGTCGAATATGTGATTAGTTTCTAGGCTGAGATGACCCACATGTCGTAGTAGCCGAATATGTGGAGCCATCGGGCGCAACGAGGGCGTTGCTTGTGCTCGAGTGGGGGTGTATGTAATACCCCTCATAATTGCTTTAAAGGGATTTAACATGCTACTCATTCCAATAAGATGCATCTTTCTTTTAGGGAGCTTATTTCCTTAGTTACTCCATAGTTAAGCGTGATTGGCTGGCAGTAGTCGAGGGATGGGTGACCTTTGGAAAGTTTCTCAGAGTGCGCATGAGTGAGGACAAAATGCGCCAGAAGAACTTATGTTGGTTATTGGGGACAGGTTGTTGGGCCGGGGATGCGCATTGGTGACGATAAACTTGACACCATATGGATAGGGTGTTACAAACCTATCCCTAGCTTTAAAGGAAATAGGCTTCTGACGCAAATCTGCATATGATTTATGCCTGTCATAAGCAGCCTTCATCTTAGCTTGAATCATCTTCACCTGCTCAACTGTATCCCGAATCAACTCGGCCCCAAAATTAAAGAATCACTGATGTCGCTCCAACAAGTGGGAATATGACACTTCCTCCCATGTAGAGCCTCATATGGAGCCATTTGGATACCAGCCTGATAACTGTTGTTGGAAGAGAACTCCACCAAACTAAGTGACTTGACTCATGACTGTTGAAATTTTAGGGCACAAGTACGAAGCATGTCCTCCAGAGTCCGAATAGTCCTCTAAGTCGGACCATCTATCGCGGCATGAAATGAAGTGCTCAACTTCAATTTCGAACCAAAAGCCTCTTGCAAAGTAGTCCAGAAATGAGATAGAAATCTCGGATCACAATCGAGACAATATCCTTAGGAACTCCATGAAGATGGACAATCTTATTAGCATAGGCTTCGGCTAACTCATCCATAGACCAAGTATTCTTCATCACAATGAAACAAGCAACTTTGATCAATTGGTCTACAGTCACCCACACCACATTCTTTCCACTTTCATCTCTCTGTAACCCATCACAAAGTCCATCGAAATAGAATCAAACTTCCCTGCCGAAATAGGAAATGGCTGAAGCAAACCATCGGACCTCCGATGCTCAATCTTCAACTTCTAATAGACTCAAACACCTAGCTACAAACTCAACAATCTCCTTCTTCATACAATGCCACCAAAAATACACCTTCGGATCCTTGTAAAGCTTATCACCTCCCGGGATGAACAGAATAAGAATTGTTGTGAGCCTCTTCAAGGATCTTCCTCTTAATCTCAACATCATTAGGCACACACCGGCGCCCCATGAATCTCGGACTTCCATCGGCCACGACTAACTTCAACTAAAATTCTCATGACCCAACCAAACCTAGGTACCACCTCAACATCAAGCTTTCGAAACTCATCACACAAGTCTCAAGGCAGAACCATGCCAACTTTCAGAGAATGTTTTGACTTTCGACTCAAAGCATCAACCACTTTATTAACTTTACCTTCATGATAGTCGAGAGTCAACTCATCATCCTTTGATAAGCTCCGACCATCTTCGCTGCATCATATTCAAAGCACGCTGATTGAAGACGTACTTCAAACTCTTATGGTCCGTATACACCTTACATGGAACACCATACAAATAGTGTCAAAGTACAAATACCACAGTGCTAACTCAAGATCATGAGTCGGATAGTTCCTTTCGTGAACTTTCAACTCCCTAGAAGCATAAGCAATGACTTTACCGTTACGCATCATAACACAACCTAAACCATTCTTGGAAGCATCACTGTACACCTCATACTCCACCCCATCAGATGACAAAGTAAGAACTGGAGCAGTAGTGAGACTTTCCTTCAAAATTTGAAAAACCTTTCACAATCATCTGACCATAAAAACTTGCACTCTATTCTCATCAGCTTGGCCAACGGCTGTGCAATCTTGGAGAAATCTTTAACAAAGTGCCAATAGTAACCAGCAAGGCCTAGGAAACTCCGAACCTCAGAAACATTTTTCGGACGCTCCTATTCAACAACTGCCTTAATCTTGGAAGGATCAACTTTAACCCCTTCCTTGCCAATCATATGACCCAAAAATGCAACCTCTTTCAACCAGAACTCACACTTGGACAACTTAGCGAACCACTTCTGCTTCCTCAAAACATCCAGAACTAACTTTAAATGCTTTTTATGCTCAAGCTCATCCTTAGAGTACACCAAAATATCGTCGATGGAAGCAACAACACAGGTTTCTAATCCATAAACACAACAGGAGCATTCGTGAAACCAAAAGGCATCACCTCAAATTCATAGTGTTGTGGCCTAAGTAATCAAAGGCTCACTAGGAGACACGTGGATCAATCAGGAGCATCCACGTGTCCCATCGACAAGAGGTAAGAAGGGTGGTCCAAACTTTGGGTTTTTACTGATTAAAGAATGAAAGCCCCCTTTGGACGAAGGATATTCGGGGCCGACTCCCAAAAAACGGTTGCATGATTGGGCGTTTTAGCCCCCAATCATTGCATGTGTCACGATATGATTGCCTTACCAATCGGGTGCCCTTATTTTAGGGTGACCTTAAAAGGCAGCATTCAGATCCCAAACACTATAAATACTCCCCTTGAAATCGGAAAAAGGTAACTTTTTTTAACAGGTGTGCCCCTTACTCCGTAAAATTTACTCTCTCACTTTCTCTCTACATCTCTACTTTTCCCTTTTTCACCCCGATACGACTTAAGCTTCGGAGGGGAACCACCACCCAGACCTCCCGGGGTGGGTCCCTTATCTCTGAGGTATGGGAATGGAGCTCAGGTTTGGATTACCAGATTTGGACATCGTTGCACAAGTCTCCATTGAAGAACATCTTGAGGGATAATAGTTTACTTGCCAGCCAAGGTGACTAAACATTTGGCACCGTCTGTGGTGTAGGGAGACACAACGATGACTGATTGTCACTCGGCCAATGTGGCAAGAAATCGAAGTTTTTGGATTCAAGTTGAAGATATTGTAGACGATGAAAGACCACCTCGAGGGAGGGATAAACCTCCGTCCATCATTAATGTCCCACGGTCGAGATCCGTGAACTCGTTATTCGGGGAAAATCTTGAACATCCGATGGCTCACTGCTCATTTAGAGAACGTCTTGAATGACTTTAAAACTAAGATGGCACAGGAATAGATCAAGAACAATATGCTTGTTTTTCTAAGTAAACCCGAACTGCGTCGTTAACAACCCAACGACGCTTCGAAGGCACTCTCAAGAGAACCGTCCGGGCCCCAGTCGACCTACACGTCAAGAAACCTCAAGAAGGACAGCTAGAGGAAAACAGCCAGCGGACAGTGAACAGAGAAGGAAGATGGATTGGAATATGTTGGTCAGGACCTAGGATAATGTTCGTCTAAATGGGCATAGGATGGAATCATATGCCGGGGAATACGTGGAAGCAAAGAAGCCTGCTGCATTACAACGCTCGGCCTCGGACTCTACACCGTATTTGAGAGATCCCCTTTGAGGTTACCGACTTACCGTCCGGGCGAAGGAAGAAGTCTTGGCCCTTCTCTTTTTCATCCAAGATAAGGGAAAACGGTGGTGCAACCCATGGTGTTATCGGCGTGCGGCCCTGCAAACACCTCATCTAATCCCTTGTTGAAGGAGTATCGTAAGGAGTTCATACCCATTGAGGGACGGTGGGAGTTCTCCCGGATCAACCGGCCAACCCCTTTCTCGGTGAGGATCATGGAGGCGCCCCACTTCCCAAAGGTTAAACTCCCTACCATAGAGTCGTTTGATGGAACAACTAATCCGGATGATCATATCTCAGCTTATAAGCATCAGATGTATGTCCAAGCAGTAGATGATGCTACTTGGTGCAAGAACTTCCCCGCTACTCTAAAGGGAGTAGCTCAGAAGTGGTTTAACAATCTCCCCCCTAATTTAGTCAATAATTTTACTGAACTCAGTTATGTATTCACTAGTCACTTTGTAGCCAATCGACAAGAGCAAAAAACAAGTATGAATTTGGGAAAGGTCATCCAAGGACCAAAAGAAGCCCTTTGAAGTTTTGTAAAGGGGTTCAATCTAGAATCCTTGCAGATTCAAGATATTAATGCTGGTGTGGCTTTCGACGCCTTCATCAGGGGGCTATGGCTAGAAAGTTTAAAGTTTGATCTTGTAAAAAGAAAATCACCACTCTTGCAGAAGCTTTGAAAGAGGCCGATGTGTTCATACATGCCACTAAAGTATGTGCTGAGGCGAAACACCGGAGTCCAAGAAGCCTGAAGAGGTGGTTTAACAAAAAAAGAACAACCCCAAAAAGGCCGAGACTTGGGAAATAACCTCCACAACTACTTCGTCCAGGCGAGGAATGAGTAAAGAATCTGAATCTTCAGCTGATTCCATAGAATTTAGCAAAGATTAATACTCCATCATTATGGAGATAAAGGATCAATATGAGCTCAAAGCTCCAGCTGAGATGAAGACTCCTTACAGGATTAGAGACAAGAGCAAGTATTGTAATTTCTATAAAGATTGTGGACATGAGACTAATGAATGCAAGTATCTTAAGAGGGTTCTGGAGGAGTTAGCCCAAAAAAGAAAGGATGATCGTCAGAGCAAGAAAAAGAAAGCGAAAGCACTAACGAAGATGTTGTTCTTGTCATCTCAGGTGGGTTTGCAGCTGGAGGACCAACCAATCGGAGGCACAAAAACTAACTCAGGGAGCTCGGCCAAATTCTGCTAACTAACCAAACAAAGGCCGAGCCCTTCCCAAAGGTAGTAGTTAGTGAGCAAGATCGGGGGAAGTTGAAAACTCGTTATGATGACCCCGTGGTTGTAGAAATGAAGATAGCAAACTTGAGAGTAAGAAGAATTTTGATTGACACTGGAAGTTCGACAGGCATCATTAGTGCAGATTGCTTGTCTAGATTGAAGTTTGATGAGAAGAACATAGTTCATGTCCACCACCCAATCATTGGCTTTGGGGGAGGAGTTATCCAACCTTTAGGGACGGTTACCTTGCCGGTCCGAGTAGGAGACAAGGATGTCTCTTAAACTTTGTTCATTAAGTTCATGGTCGTCCAGGATTTGACAGCCTACAATGTATAGAGATCGGCGAGGGCTAGAGAGAGTTACCTAACTACTTTAAAGCCGTCGTCTGGAAGACGAAGAGAAGGATCAAACGAAGGTGGGTGGTGAAAGGAAAGAGTCCGGAAGTGGTGAAAGACTAGGTGGCGTCGTTGAGGATGACCATTGAGAGTCCTCAGACGCTTGTTGCTCCCTCAAGGAGAACGTCCGAAATCCTTCCTAGCAAGAAAAGAAAGTATGTGCCCGTAAAGGAAGAGTCTCCTTCGTCTGAAGAAGTAATGACCATTATGGGTTTGGCGCTTAATGGTCCAAAGCCTGTGGAGGCCCCAGAGGACATTTGCCTAGATGATGCTCGTCCAGAAAGGACCTTGAAGATTGGATCTTCTCTCACTCCTGAGTTGAGGGGCATTTTGATAAATTTGCTCAAAGAATTTCAAGATGTGTTTGCCTACAGTGTTGAAGAGATGCCTGGAATGGATCCAAAGGTAGCCGTCCACCGGCTAAATGTCGACCCATGCTTAAAACCAGTTCGTCAGAAGAAAAGGCATTTGGGGCCGGCCAGAAATCAGGCGGTCAACCAGGAAGTGCAGAAGTTGTTGGAATCACGATTCATAAGAGAAACTTACTATCCAGAATGGATAGCTAATGTGGTCATGGTACCAAATCCCAATGGTACATGGAGAATATGCGTGGACTACAATGATCTCAACAAGGCCTGTCCTAAGGACAGTTTTCCTTTGCCTAAGTTAGATCGGCTGGTGGATTCCACGGCTGGCCATGCTTTACTGAGCTTCATGGACGCTAATTCCGGATTTCATCAAATCCCCATGTGGTCGAAGGACCAGGACAAGACGTCCATCATTACAAAGAAGGGGTTGTATGGCTGGCTGAGAATGCCTTTTGGCCTGAACAAGGCGCCGACCACCTTCCAAAGACTGATCAATACGGTCTTCCAGCCACAATTGGGAAGGAACATGGAAGCGTATATAGATGATATGATAGTAAAGAGTCAGCAAGAAAAAGGCCATATTGGTGATCTGCGAGAGACCTTTTAAACTCTCAGAAAGTACAAGTTAATGTTGAATCCCGAAAAATGTGTTTTTGGAGTCTTGGCTGGGAAGTTCTTGGGATTCCTGGTGGATCAGAGGGGACTAGAAGCAAATCCCAAAAAGATCTAAGTAATTCTAGGCATGAAGTCTCCGCCCAAGATTAAAGAAATGCAGCGTCTGACGGGCTGTCTACCTGCACTTGGACGTTTCCTATCTAAGTCAGGTGACAAGTGCCATCATTTTTTCGCCACAATTAAGAAGAAAGCTAAGTTTGAATGGACAGCAGAAGCTGAACAAGCACTTCATCAAGTCAAAGATCATCTTCGTCAGTTGCCTAGGTTGGTTAGTCCAGCCGAGGGGGAAAAATCTTTTGTATACCTAGCTGTGTCACCACAGGCCGTTAGTGTTGTTCTACTGGCCGAAAGAGAGTCAGTGCAAATCCCGATATACTTTGTGAATAACGTGCGCAAGGACACGGAATGTAGATACACTCAGGTCGAGAAGTTTTGATTAGCACTGGTCGTGGCTAGGCGGAAGCTGAGACCTTATTTCTTGGCTCACAGTACACTAGTCTATACCGATCAACCTTTGAAGCGAGTTTTACAAAAAATGGAAGCTGCTGGGCGGTTGAGTTAAATATGTTTGACATAACCTTTGAACCAAGGAAATCCATCAAGGGGCAAGGTTTAGCAGACTTTATAGTTGAGCTCACTCGGCCAACTGTAGAACCGATAACCGACCAAACCGAAGGCAGGAAGCACTAGACTCTCATGGTAGATGGATCGTCCACTGTGGGGCAGGAATCATTTGTCAATCTCCGGAAGGAGATAAGTTTGAATATGCACTAAGGTTCCAGTTCCGGGCGTCCAACAATGAAGCCGAATTTGAGGGTCTACCGGGCCGGGATCAAGATGTGTAAGGTGGTCAGGGCTTTAGAGATTGAGGCCAAATCGGACTTTCTTTTAGCCGCCAGCCAGTTCAATGGAGACTATGAATGCAAAGAAGCATCAATGAGAAAATATATGCGTCTAATCAAGGATGAGATTGAGCCCTTAAAGTGTTTTTTTCTAGACCAAGTACGAAGGTCAGAAAACAATCAGGCTAATGCCCTCTCAAAATTGGCTAGCTAAGCCGATGGTGATGTACCAAGGACAATTTTTTGGGAGGTTAAGCCAAAATAGAGTATTGATCAAGAACAAGTCATGTTTCTTAGTCGAGGAGCAGTATGGATGGAGCCTATTATAAACTTCATGAAAACCGGACAATTACCTTCAGACCCAGTAGAGGCCAAGTATGTCAAGGCCAGAGACAAATGGTTTGAGTTGTGGGATGAAACCCTATACAAGAAATCATTCAATCGTCCTGTTCTGAAGTGTATTACTAAGGAGAATGGACTGGAAGTATTGAAGGAACTCCATGAAGTGTTGAAGGAACTCACATTGGGGGAAGAGCCTTAGGAGAAAAGGCCTTAAGAACTCGGTATTATTGGCCTACATTAAAAGAATATGCTCTTGCTTATGCAAATAAGTGTGACAGTTGTCACAAACAAACCAACATATGCGAACAAACAGAAGTGAACAGGGGGACGGGTAGACCAGAGGCGGCGCATGCTCTGGCGACGGCGAATACTAGGGTTCCACAAAGGCGCTTCACTGTCAATCAAACTGAAAACTCAAAAACAGATAATTAATAGGGGAACGAGGAAGGGATCGACGGCCACCGTGCTAACACGGCTCGGTGGTCGTCGAGCCTCTTAGGTTTTCGGTGTTCTCGCTAGGGTTTGCGTTCGCTTAGGTTTTCTCTCGAGCGTGATTGTCATTGTCATTTTTTTATGGCACTTCTTAATTCTTCATCATGAGCTAATGGTAAATTATATATATATATATATATATAGTGCCAACTACAACTACTAATGCTAATTGAAGCTCCTTTCCTGGCAGCGTTATGGCATTTAAGAGTTTCATCAGCAATGGTGAGAGTGGCTATACTAGTTGCGAGAAAAAAGTCATTCTTCCAAACAATGGTAATCCCGCATCTGAACCTAATCTCCTAGAATACATCTAATACAATAAGAAAGACACTAAGACACTATGGCAGCAATAATACAAAACGAGCCAAAAAGCGCGTCTAATAGCTCTATCTTGAAAGCGCTTCGATTGCTAATGCTTTCCCGACATTTTGAGATCGAATGTAAGTTGCTCCAGTTTCAGGGGAAAAAGTTTCTTCTTGGCAGTCCACCCCATCCTGTGTAAAGAACTCAGTGAATCAAAGTAAAGAAAGCTCGTTTTCAGGCTTATAAGTCAGTAAGCAAGAGCTAAAGAAAGGCCTAAGCCCTTTTCGTTTAAGTTAGTTCAAGTTAGGGCAACTTTGAAAGCCAAGCCCTCTATCCTATATGGCGCAAGGTGAAAGGCTACCCAGCTTCTTGTGAGTAGAGTAGAACCATTACTTATTACCTTGGGAAAGATTTTATATATATGTATATGTATGTATATATATATATATATATATGTATATATATAGGGCTGAGTTGTCGTGAGAAAATTTTCTTATATATGAGAATACATTGTTATAATGTATTTTAAGAAAAATTGATAGGAATAATCCCACCTTTGACCGGTATTCTAATAATTGTCCCACCTTCTAATATTATGGGAATAATCCCACCTATGACCTATGTCTTCCCAAATTGGGCCTTATCAACTGCTTACCCAATTCACTGTTTAAAAAATTACTTGTTGACTTTTGTTTCCTTTCAAAAAACAATTATCAATTCAATATGAAAAAAAAAACTTAACCCTCTGTAAAACACATAATCGTGTCTCCCCATTTTAGCACCCAATGATGAAACATATTGTCATCCTAATTGGTCCGGTCCAAAGGAAGAACAATCCAACAAGCTAAACCCAAAATCGTGTTTAAGAACTTGAGTCTATTTATTTATTCCAAACCTACCTTTAAAAGCCCAATTAATTATTCATGATAACTAATGATAATTAATTTTATTTTTAATAACTATTATCCACATTAAAAGATATTATGAAAATCAGATTTTTTATTCTTTTGGATTATCATTTTCCGAATCCAAAAGGTATTATTTAATACAAGATAGATAGAATCTTTTAATTTCGTATAACAAACAAAATTCGGTCAGATTTGTGGTTGTGCGACACGCAACTGGATGCATCATGCACAATATCGAGACAGTCAGCGAGACACAGAAACACAAACCCTCGTGCTCCAAGCTCACCTATATTCTATTATCCTCCGCGCAATTTAAGGAATTGTTTACCTATAAATAGCCTCGTGTTAGTTTTTCACACTTTCATATACTTTGCTACACCGACATAATACTCTAAATACTCTCCAAAACACTTCAAACACGTTATAAATCTGCATTCAAGCTTCAAGATTGCTCTTTATACGGACCATTATTCAGGACCCGTGCGACAAAAGATATAATTACTGAGGGCCAATTCCAATTCATTTCTTATTATACTAGCAATCTACTTTTCATGATGTAGATCCTATAATAATTCACGTTATCTTGTATAGTCTTCTCTAATCTTTCATTTTCTTTTTATTTTTATACATTATATATTATTCATATGCATGCTATATGTTTATTGCTTTCATCAAAATTCATATGTTTATTTATGCTAATCAAAGACCTAAATATATGTTCTCATGCCTAATAAGATAATTTGGACAACTGATTTAGGATCCTCGTAAAT
The DNA here is from genome assembly GCA_947646795.1 of Beta lomatogona. Classification (NCBI taxonomy): domain Eukaryota; kingdom Viridiplantae; phylum Streptophyta; class Magnoliopsida; order Caryophyllales; family Amaranthaceae; genus Beta; species Beta lomatogona. The sequence continues at coordinate 25,552 of CANSNZ010001460.1, read as the reverse complement.
TTGATATCATAAATAACATATCACCAATAATTAGTCTTTTTGTGTTTAATGAACCAACATAGATTAATTTTTAGATTACATGAACAATTGCGTGGTTGTTTATTTGCATAAAACTAGACATGAATTGTATTAAGTAGTGGCCAACGATGGTCGCATTTGAATCCTAGTCGTATTCGTACCCTCACCACCAAACTCTATCTTTGGTTCATTGACCAATATCTAATTAGGTTTATGAGTCTTCCTTTAAAGACTTGTTGGCCACTTCTTTTCCAAATTATTTTCAAAACTAAAACCTTTACAATGAGGTTGTCAAATCCGCTCGACACCCGCGTAGGCAATAAAAATATGCCTTTAATTTGGGACTTCATTGGAGGGGATTCAAAATTTAGTTTTTGATGAGTAGGTGAAACTCGAAAAATGCGATTCATACAATATTTATGCCTTTAAATAACAACACAATTTTGCATATGCATGGTTATTCTTTAGAGCCACTATAAGTGTAACACTCCGTCCATTTACCCAAATGGGAATAAAGAAAATATAACCAAAAGTATCAAAGTGGAGATAGCGGAAATATCGCCAAGACAGAAAATGTTACTCTAAAGTTCAACTAAACATTATGATAAGGAATATACCACAATATCGTACTAAAACAACCTCAAATGGGTTTATTCATCCAGAGCAAAACAACATCTAGAAATCCCAAAATATAAACATTTCATCCAAAATCTCTTGTGGCAAAACAACAACAAAAATAGTACTACTTCACACCTATAAGATTAAAAGTCTTTCTATAGTCGTCATAAATGTCGTCTAATAAAACATAAATAACAAACTTAGTAAATCTCCCAAAACGCACTTCCCGTTCCCAAACTGTTATAAGTCTAGCCTTCGGAACCATATGCAATTACAAAGAAACAACAAATAATCCACAATCAGTGGGGTAATTACAGTTCTCCCAGAACAACTAGTATCTAGATAGCATTAGAAATAAGCTTTAATCATCAATAATAAAAATCATCACAATATACTCCACTTAATAGATAATTACAAAGAAACTCTATACTACTAACTAAAATGATATCAAAGATTCTAAGCATGAATTCTATGTATAATGAAGAACAAACATCATCATGCTCTCACTATCATATATTACCATAACATAAAATAAAGTAAAACACAAGTAATTTATGACAAAAAGAGCAGAACGCCAGCGGATCACAACCCACTTCCTAAGGTTTGTCAGATTGCAACCTCCAAACAGCTTATGGGTTTATGTTCCCTAGTGCATGTGTCTAAGAATGGCCAAACTCCCGATGCAGGATAGTACCCAACTCAGTTTTTCCCGACCTCTCGTCTGACAACAATTAACCCACATTTAACCCCTAGATCGCAACCAAGATGGTTGACATGTTCTTCACCGGGGACTACATCTATCCCTTCGGATATATTATATCTCAAAATAAAGATAAAGTAACAAATTCAAATCAAATTCTTCCATAATCAAAATCAATAGGGTGGCCCAATAGCCTTACATCCATTTCATCCGAAAAACTAGGATCGCAACCCCAAGTAAATCCAAATCCCAAAATTATCACATTTCCATAATTCTCATTAAAACATAACAATAACAAAAATCCTCAAGCAACAACCATACTCATAACACCATACTAAAACATCAATCAACATATTCACAACAACACTATAAAATCATAATACATACAAATAACCCACTAACATCACCTAATTCATTTTCAAAGAGATACAAACTAAACTTGACAACACTAAAGCACAATAAATTCACAAACAAACTTGCCCCAATTTCTGACATATTTTAGTTAACCGGAACATAACAAAAATTAGACAAAACACGAGCAGAAACTGATCTGCCGTACAGGTCTACCACGGCCGTGTGTGCGATCTGCGCAGGAGCGTGCACCCCGCGCAATGCTTGTACGTCTAACGCACATATATTGCGTCTGGCGCAACTCGGTGCATCCGACGCATCTGGACGAAAATCCCAGTTTGTATGAAACTCCACAAAACCCACATATTTCATAAAAACGTATATAAACAATGTTCTCAACAATAATCCAGCACTGCCAATCCATAAAATTGCAATACTCTAACAATTGTAACATCAAATCAAATCACAAGAAAATTATATAAACTTAATTCACATGATAAACAATCATACGAAAGTTATAATAACAAAAAAATCAACACTCTAAAACATATTCTAAACATAGGAAAATAACAATAATACTTCTAACAACATCAATAACACATCAACTAATCCAACAACATAAATCACAACATAAATCATTTGTCACTACCACAAAAAGCACACGACATACACATATCTAAATGTTTTCATCAAAATTCTAACTTAGTTTAAACTACATAGAATCCTAAAAATATTTCCTAACAATTAAACCATTTTCCTAAAAGTATCGTGATTTCTAACGTTTTAAGACAAATACTAGTTACCAGGAACGTCGGGTGAAGTGCAGAACAATAGTAATAGGCGTTTTCACCTTGCGAGTGATGCTCGTCCTCGAAATGGTTTCCTAGCGCACCAAAAACTTCAATTAGTAGGTAAATTAGAGTGGTAGAACTAACAAGGATTAAGTATGACAAGTTTATGGTTGATGAAAGATGAGAATTTTCTTACACTTAGGTTCGAAAATGACGTCCAAGTGTATGGGAAAGGTTGCTGAATTTTCTGATATAGCAATCAGATTTTTCAAGTGAAAATATAGAGGTTTAAGAGGAACTAATGATAGGTTTAAGTGGGAGGTTAGAAAGAACTCAAACTAACACTAGGGAGTATCAAAACTCTTCATCCTTCTCTCAAATAAACCTGATTTTTGGCCACCTTTGATGCAACTTGTGATGTTTTATTTCATCACTTCTGACGGTCCAAACGAATAATTAAAATGCTACGCGATAAAACCACATACTAAGCTCTTGAATAATTAACAAAACTAACATAATCCTTAGCTAAATAACCCACCACTATAATTAAAATATATACTATAACACAACATATAAATATTATACTAACAATAAAACGCACGCCTAAAAATATTTTAGTAATAAAATATTTAGTTTTTAACGAGAAAATACTAATATAGAATAATTAAATGCAAAAAACTAGGAGTAAAAACACGGGGTTTTACAATCTCCCCTCCTTAAGAAAGTTTCGTCCTCGAAAGTTGAAAACAACTCAAAATATATCAGACAAACAATTTTGGATATTTAAGTCTCATCGACTCTTCAGTCTCCCAAATGGCTTCTTCGTACTTTTAATTCCTCCAAAGTACTTTAACTAAAGGGATCCCCTTCCTTCTCAAAGCACGGTTCTGACGATTAAGAATACGAATTGGTAACTTCCCAAATGTCAAATTCAGCTCAACTGAAACCGACTCAACTAGAATCAGCTCAAAAGAAAGATGCTTCTCAAATGTCATGAACTTTTTTAACTTTTCCGATACGCAACTTTCCTAATCCTCTCCAGAATCTCATAGGGACCCACATACTTCAGACTTAGATTGCCTCTCTTACCAAATCGTATAGCTCCCTATAGGAAACACCTTCAAAAGAACTTTTGTAATACCCCTCATGATTGCTTTAGAGGGATTTAAAAAGCTACTCATTATTCCAATAAGATGCATCTTTCTTTTATGGAGCTGATCTCCTTAGTTGCTCCCTAGTTAAGCGTGCTTGGTTAGGAGTAGTTGAGTGACAGGTGACCTCTTGGGATGTTTCTAAGGGTGCACCTGAGTGAGGACAAAATGTGTCGGAAGAACTTGTATTGGTTATTGAGGACAGTTGTTGGCTCTGAATGCACATTAATGACTACAAAATCGACTCTGTATGGGTCGGGAGTTACAAATGGTATCAGAGTAATCTTGCGACCGCGTGTTGGTCGTGTGGATAATTGATCCAAGGTTAGCTGCCTAGTAGTGGAGGATTCTCGAGCTATATCACCAGTTGCGGTCGAATATGTCATTAGTTTCTTGGCTGGTATGACCCACATGTCGTTGTAGCCGAATATGTGGAGCCATCGAGGGCAACGAGGGCGTTCTTTGTCCTCAAGTGGGGGTGCTTTAAAGGGATTTAACATGCTATTCATTCCAACAAGATGCATCTTTCTTTTAGGGAGCTTATTTCCTTAGTTACTCCATAGTTAAGCGTGATTGGCTGACAGTAGTCGAGGGATGAATGACCTCCTGGGAAGTTTCTCACAGTGCGCATGAGTGAGGACAAAATGCGCCAGAAGAACTTGTGTTGGTTATTGAGGACAGTTGTTGGCCCTGGATGCGCATTGGTGACGATAAACTTGACGCCATATGGATAGGATGTTACAAACCTATCCCCAGATTCGGAGGAAATAGGCTTCCAACGCAAATCCGCATATGATTTATTCCTCGTCTTATGCACCCTTCATCTTAGCTTGAATCACCTTTTCACCTGCTCAACTGTATCCTGAATCAACTCTGGCCCCAAAACCAAAGAATCACTGATGTCGCTCCAACAAGTGGGAATATGACACTTCCTCCCGTGCAGAGCCTCATATGGAGCCATTTGGATACTAGCTCGATAACCGTTGTTAGAAGAGATCGAACTCCACCAAACTAAGTGACTTGACTCATGACTGTTGAAATTTTAGGGCCCGAAGCACGAAGCATGTCCTCCGAGTCTAAATAGTAGTCCAAGCCGAAGCATCCGTCGCGAGATGAAATGAAGTGCTCAACTTCAATTTCGAACCAAAAGCCTCTTGCAAGCGATCTAGAAATGAGACGGAATCTCGGATCACGATCAAAGACAATGTCCTTAGGAACTCCATGAAGACGAACAATCTTATTAGCATAGGCTTCGGCTAACTCATCCATAGGCCAAGTATTCTTCAGCAACTTTGATCAATCGGTCTACAATCACCCACACCGCATTCTTTCCACCTCCAGCTCTCTGTAAACCCATCACAAAGTCCATCGAGATAGAATCGAAACTTCCCCGCCGAGGAAATGGTCAAAGCAAACAACCGGGCCTCGATGCTCAATCTTCACCTTCTAACGGACCAAACACCTAGCCACAAACTCGACAATCTCCTTCTTCATACAATGCCACCAAAAATACACCTTCGAGATCCTTATAAAGCTTATCACCTCCAGGATGAACGAGAATAAGAATTGTTGTGAGCCTCTTCAAGGATCTTCCTCTTAAGCTCAACGTCATTAGGGACACACCGGCGCCCCATGAATCTCGAACTTCCATCGGCATAGACTTTAAAATTCTCATGCCCAACCCCGCACTTTTGTTTCGCGAATTTTCTCGAAGCTTCGGGTCACCTCTTTGCTTACTTTTCAACTCTTAGAAGAAATCGGGCTCACCACTCATAGATTCTAACAATGCAGCTACAGAACCTTGAGGTACCACCTCAATATCAAGCTTCCGAAACTCATCACACAAGTCTCTAGGCAGAACCATGGCAGCTTTCACATAATGTTTTGACTTTTGACTCAAAGCGTCAACCACTTTAATAGCCTTACCCTCATGATATTCGAGAGTCAACTCATAATCCATTGATAAGCTCCGACCATCTTCGTTGTCTCATATTCAAATCACGCTGATTGAAGACGTACTTCAAACTCTTATGGTCCGTAAACACCTTACATGGAACACCATACAAATAGTGTCAAAATCTTAAGTACAAATACCACATTTTGCTAACTCAAGATCATGGGTCGAGATAGTTCCTTTTGTGAACTTTCAACTGCTTAGAAGCATAAGCAATGACTTTACCGTTCTGCATCAAAACACAACCCAAACCATTCTTGGAAGCATCACTATACACCTCATACTCCACCCCATCAGATGACAAAGTAAGAACTGGAGTAGTAGTGAGACTCTCCTTCAAAATTTGAAAAGCCTTTCACAATCATCTAACCATTGATAGGCTGTCGTACACCTGTCAAAAATAATTCCTGCTAAACCTTCTAACAATGTAGCAGGGTAAGTAGGGTCGAATCCATAGAGAGATGGTTGTTTTAATCTAGCTTATAATGCATGGAGAAACTAAACAAGATCAGGAATAATGAATTAAAGTTCTAAACTAATCAAACTACGAAAATCACGCTAAAAAGTATCTAGGGCAATGGTTCACCATGTTCATAACTATAATCTATCAAAATATCATCAATGATTCAATTAATCAGATATCTAGAGCACATGTTAATCCTACGGTCGGGCCTTAACGCTCTCAAATCAACATATGCTAGTACGGTCGCTCAACATAATCAGATTTGCTAATTGTAGGTAAGCCTCTAAAGAGTACTATCTCTCGATCTATGGCTCGATATTAGCAATATTTAATCAGACAATTGATCAAATTGCAAGATTAACAATAAAAACACTAATCAATTAGAGATATCAATAACTAATCAAACCATTAATAAATATCAATCAAGAATCATAGCATATAAACATGGATTCCCAAACCCTAGAATATAAACTACTCAATCATGAAATAAATAAAGAAATTTAAATCTACAAAGAAAAGCATGATCAAAGAAATCAATGAAAGAAAAGAGATGAAAATTATAAACTCATGAATTAATGAAGAAAATAAAAACTAGGGTTTTCCATGAAAAACTAGAGAGAAAAGGAATAAGGAAACTAAAGCTAAACCTAAGAATACAAAATATAACGTCAGAAAAAGAGATGATCTTTTGGGGAGAGAGAGATGACCTATTTATAGTTTTTACAAACCGGCTAAAAAAGACAAATAAACCCGTCTCGAGAAACCGCCAGGTCGGGCGACGGTGATTGAGGAACTACGACAGAAAAGCAAATCCGCCTGGTCGGGCGCGCAAGCGATTTTGGCTCCTTTCTCGCTCGGTTGACCGGGCTAACATGCCTTGCATCGTGTGAAAATTTCATTTCTCCCGGTCGGGCCAAACCGCCCGGTCGACCGGGCGGAAAAACTGCGATTTTGCGTCAACTTGCGAAGGCAGTATCTCTCAAACCAGAAGTCCATTTGGGGCGTGTGACCTATCGTTGGAAAGCCCTTCAAGTCTAGTTTCCAACCCAACTGGAATTTCTTGATTCTAAGAAGCACATCAAAAGTTATGATCAGAAGAGTATACATGACTCTTTTTTCACATTTCTTCTAATGATTTTCCGCTTTGTTTTCGCTCAAACTCGTACTAAGACATATCCATACTATCCTTATGCATCGTAGCTTTTTTCCAAGTGCTCCTAATCCTCAAGCTCAGCTAAATATACTCCAAATACGTTCTCATTACCTGAAATTCATCAAAAACAAGAAAACATTCCGAATAGGAGTAGAATAACATAACTTAAGAATACGATGCAATAATGAGCCTAAATATGAATTTAAATGCTCCAAAATACAACCTAAATGCACCTTATAACTAAATATAAATATGACTTATCAAACTCCCCCAAGCTAAACAATTGCTTGTCCCCAAGCAATAAGACATAGACATGGGAAAAGTAAGACAACCTACAATATAGGACTAAAACAGGGCTAAACACTCAACTGAAAACACAAGAGATATAATCACTACACAAACCAAGCATCAAAACAATCTCGAACAAAGCCGCATAGCATGTCATGTATCACAATCAACTCTCCAATCATACCACATACCATCTCTCCCAAGTTGGATTTAACCAAACTCGACAGACCTCACTATAGTCATGTGCGCTCAAATCTCTCATGTGTTTAAAGGATAAATGATGACACTCAACCTAATCAAGTCGACTCGATGAAAGCAAATACTCTTTAACTTTGACTTTTTGACTCACTTAACACTCAACAATACAATACACAATGATCAAGAGGACTTTTAAGGGTTGTAATGGGACGAGAGGCTAAAGGTATGGAATAATTTGGGAATTGTGGTGGAAAAACCAAGAAGGGGAAGCATCATATAACTGAAAACATGACCAAGAAAGATCACAACAACTCCATGCAACAACCAACAATCTCCAAATATAATCAACAACCTTATTCACTCAAGAAATTCAATCATAACCCTTTTTATTTCACTTTATTCACAACTTTTTTTTTCTTTTTCATTTCATTTTTCACTTTTTTTTCTTTCTCGAACTTACAATTCAATTTCAAAGCTCATTAAACATACTTTTCCATCCTTCTAAACCACAAATAGAGCATTTCAATTCAATACAAACCAAACCAAAACTAATACTCGCTCCCCCAAGCTAGGCTTAGGACAAATATCAAATGAGGCCAATGGCTTCTAATGTAGGTAGCAATCAAACATAGTCGAAAGGCTCGGCGGGGCTAGAGGAAGGATAATATGAAAACAAGAGTAACTACGGAGCTAAGATCATGAAATAAAATGCCTCAATCATATCAAAATGTATGCACTATCAGATATCAAAGAGTACCAAGTCAAAATCAAGATCAATGCAACAACTAGGGAACTAATCACTCATGAAAGAACATAACTGACACAGATACGTCATTTTATAGGCACAGAAGCTCACTTAGTTTAAGGTGTCTGCACAATAAAGTTAAATCGAACCAGAGAGAGATCATCAATCTTACCACAAACAATCAATGGCGAAACAATCGTGCTATAAAGTATCATGCTCAAGATGAATGACGCTTAGGAAATGTAGTAAAATATCATCAAAGTTCTCAAAGAGTGCCAGCAATAGTCCTATAGATGCAACGAATAAAATGAGATGAAGTCTAATATGAAATGAAATATGCTAATGCAACTAAGAAAGCAGTATAATTTTTTTGGTCACACGTAAACTCCCACTCTTAATGAGCAGTACAAACCGTGCAACAACCTATGAAAGCAATAATAAAAAAAAAAACTACTCTAAATGCAACTAACATGCGCTAAGTAATGATGACAAACATCCTCCCCCAAGCTGAATGACACATTGTCCTCAATGTGAACAAATAGGAATTAAATGAGGGAGAGGTACAACTTACAAAAGGGTGGGTAATCAAAGGGAGTGTCAAAAAGCATCGACACCTCCACCACAATCGATAGTTGTAATGAGGCAGTGAACTTAGCTAAAAAAATTGGATATGCTTGCACCTAGCAGAAGACTTCATCACACATTAGCAAAGTTAGTCAAACCAAAAATAAAAAAATAAAAAAATAAAAAAATAAAAAAAATTATATGAACAAAGTCGGGTTGCCTCCCGATAAGCGCTGATTTAAGGTCTTGCATGACCGTTTAAGACTAGTACATCACTATAATAGTTCAATGCTCTAAGAAGCTTATCATATGTTCCTCGCAAACATCTCGAGCATATTATATAAGAGTGGAAAGGAAAAATGAAAAAAAATTAGTACTAAAAAATTACTAAAACTACAAAAAGAAAAATCAAAGGAAAAATTATATTTACAAGAAGAAGAAAAACAAAAAATGTTAGTCTTTTTACATGAAGCAAAAGAAGGAAAAAAACTAACTGTACATCATTTACATTATCATGAGAGCCATTCACAAGGGGAGAAAGAAGGAACGATGGAGGATATAATATAGGAGAAGATGGAATAAGGTCAAGTTTTTGAGAGAAAGGAACATGAGACTCAAAAACTATAGGTGGTACCGATAAAGACTCATAGATCACCTCACTCTCAACTTGACTTACCTCCAAAGAGGAAACTTCAACTATGGTTTCTTGCTCCTGCAAAACATCCATCATAATAGTCTCTCTCTCAATCTTTTCATCATCCCAATAGCTCTCATTTATTATCCAACCCTCCTCATCATCATAAATAAACGGTTTGGGGCTAGAATTTTGAGCGGATTGACATTCATATTGGGAAGAGGGGTTTAAACCATAAACTAAAGTCACATCACACGAAGAAAAATCATGTGAAGTAGACCGACAATTTGAACAATAAGGGGTTGGTGTCATGTAAGTTTGGGGTGAAAGAGCGGATGAAGACATCTCCCACTCATAAGTATCCCTAGCCAACCACACAAATAAATCCCAACAATAATCGGGTGATCGGAATAGAAATTCCCCATTAGACATAGATTCTACCACCATCCTAGTTTCTTCATTTAACCCCTCATAAATCACTAGGCACATATCCTACGGTTCAATTCCATGATTTGGACCAATATAATCACCAAGCCTATGATAGTATTTCCAAACGCTTCATTCTCATACCGAGGAAAAGAAAAAATTGCTCTAGAATTACTAGCATGTACATGGGGTTCACAAAACATATGAGGTACTTCAGGAGAACTCATGCAAAAATTGGGAGGATTTTGATATGATGCATCAAAACCGTAAACATGAGAATCCCAAGAATTATTACCATGTTGCCTAGCAAAAGAATTATCCCCATCATCAAAATAGCATGACTCCATGATACGGAAAAGTTATAAAAAAAAAAATAAAAAATATTCACAAAAGGGAAAAAAAAAGTATATATATATACAATTTAGTCTAACCAAATAATAAAAACTAAATAAAACTATACCGTCTCCCGGCAACGGCGCCAAAATTTGATAGGGTCATCGTACACTGTCAAAAATAATTCCCGCAAAACCTTCTAACAATGTAGTAGGGTAAGTAGGGTCGAATCCACATAGAGATGGTTGTTTTAATCTAGCTTCTAATGCATGGAGAAACTAAACAAGATCAGGAATAATGAATTAAAGTTTTAAACTAATCAAACTACGAAAATCAAGCTAAAAAGGATCTAGGGCAATGGTTCACCATGTTCATAACTATAATCTATCAAAATATCATCAATGATTCAATTAATCAGATATCTAGAGCACATGTTAATCCTACGGTCGGGCCTTAACGCTCTCAAATCAACATATGCTAGTACGGTCGCTCAACATAATCAGATTTGCTAATTGTAGGTAAGCCTCTAAAGAGTACTATCTCTCGATCTATGACTCGATATTAGCAATATTTAATTAGACAATTGATCAAATTGCAAGATTAACAATAAAAACACTAATCAATTAGAGATATCAATAACTAATCAAACCATTAATAAATATCAATCAAGAATCGTAGCATATAAACATGGATTCCCAAACCCTAGAATATAAACTACTCAATCACGAAATAAATAAAGAAATTTAAATCTACAAAGAAAAGCATGATCAAAGAAATCAATGAAAGAAAAGAGATGAAAATTATAAACTCATGAATTAACGAAGAAAATAAAAACTAGGGTTTTCCATGAAAAACTAGAGAGAAAAGGAAGAAGGAAACTAAAGCTAAACCTAAGAATACAAAATATAACGTCAGAAAAAGAGATGATCTTTTGGGGAGAGAGAGAAGACCTATTTATAGTTTTTACAAACCGGCTAAAAAAGACAAATAAACCCGTCTCGAGAAACCGCCGGTTGGCGGCGACGCGGGTGATTGAGGAACTACGACGAAAAAGCAAATCCGCCCGGTCGGGCGCGCAAGCGATTTTGGCTCCTTTCTCCCCCGGTTGACCGGGCTAACATGCCTTGCATCGTGTGAAAATTTCATTTCGCCCGGTCGGGACAAACCGCCCGGTCGACCGGGCGGGAAAACTGCGATTTTGCGTCAACTTGCGAAGGCTGTATCTCTCAAACCAGAAGTCCATTTGGGGCGTGTGACCTATCGTTGGAAAGCCCTTCAAGTCTAGTTTCCAACCCAACTGGAATTTCTTGATTATAAGAAGCACATCAAAAGTTATGATCAGAAGAGTATACATGACTCTTTTTTCACATTTCTTCTAATGATTTTCCGCTTTGTTTTCGCTCAAACTCGTACTAAGACATATCCATACTATCCTTATGCATCGTAGCTTATTTCCAAGTGCTCCTAATCCTCAAGCTCAGCTAAATATGCTCCAAATACGTTCTCATTACCTGAAATTCATCAAAAATTAGAAAACATTCCGAATAGGAGTAGAATAACATAACTTAAGAATACGATGCAATAATGTGCCTAAATATGAATTTAAATGCTCCAAAATACAACCTAAATGCACCTTATAACTAAATATAAATATGACTTATCAAACTCCCCCAAGCTAAACAATTGCTTGTCCCCAAGCAATAAGACATAGACATGGGAAAAGTAAGACAACCTACAATATAGGACTAAAACAGGGCTAAACACTCAACTGAAAACACAAGAGATATAATCACTACACAAACCAAGCATCAAAACAATCTCGAACAAAGCCGCATAGCATGTCATGTATCACAATCAACTCTCCAATCATACCACATACCATCTCTCCCAAGTGGATTTAACCAAACCCGACGAGACCTCACTATAGTCATGTGCGCTTAAATCTCTCATGTGTTTAAAGGATAAATGATGACACTCAACCTAATCAAGTCGACTCGAGATGAAGCATATACTCTTTAACTTTGACTTTTTGACTCACTTAACACTCAACAATACAATACACAATGATCAAGAGGACGTTTAAGGGTTGTAATGGGACGAGAGGCTAAAGGTATGGAATAATTTGGGAATTGTGGTGGAAAAACCAAGAAGGGGGAGCATCATATAACTGAAAACCTGACCAAGAAAGATCACAACAACTCCATGCAACAACCAACAATCTCCAAATATAATCAACAACCTTATTCACTCATGAAATTCAATCATAACCCTTTTTATTTCACTTTATTCACAACTTTTTTTTTTTCTTTTCATTTCATTTTTCACTTTTTTTCTTTCTCGAACTTACAATTCAATTTCAAAGCTCACTAAACATACTTTTCCATCCTTCTAAACCACAAATAGAGCATTTCAATTCAATACAAACCAAACCAAAACTAATACTCGCTCCCCCAAGCTAGGCTTAGGACAAATATCAAATGAGGCCAATGGCTTCTAATGTAGGTAGCAATCAAACATAGTCAGAAAGGCTCAGCGGGGCTAGAGGAAGGATAATATGAAAACAAGAGTAACTCTGGAGCTAAGATCATGAAATAAAATGCCTCAATCATATCAAAATGTATGCACTATCAGATATCAAAGAGTACCAAGTCAAAATCAAGATCAATGCAACAACTAAGGAACTAATCACACATGAAAGAACATAACTGACACAGATACGTCATTTTATAGGCACAGAAGCTCACTTAGTTTAAGGTGTCTGCACAATAAAGTTAAATCGAACCAGAGAGAGATCATCAATCTTACCACAAACAATCAATGGCGAAACAATCGTGCTATAAAGTATCATGCTCAAGATGAATGACGCTTAGGAAATGTAGTAAAATATCATCAAAGTTCTCAAAGAGTGCCAGCAATAGTCCTATAGATGCAACTAATAAAATGAGATGAAGTCTAATATGAAATGAAATATGCTAATGCAACTAAGAAAGCAGTACAATTTTTTTGGTCACACGTAAACTCCCACTCCTAATGAGCAATGACAAACCGTGCAACAACCTATGAAAGCAATAATTAAAAAAAAAACTACTCTAAATGCAACTAACATGCGCTAAGTAATGATGACAAACATCCTCCCCCAAGCTGAATGACACATTGTCCTCAATGTGAACAAATAGGGAATTAAATGAGGGAGAGGTACAACTTACAAAAGGGTGGGTAATCAAAGGGAGTGTCAAAAAGCATCGACACCTCCACCACAATCGATAGTTGTAATGAGGGCGATGAACTTAGCTAAAAAATTGGATATGCTTGCACCTAGCAGAAGACTTCATCACACATTAGCAAAGTTAGTCAAACCAAAAATAAAAAAAAAAAAAAAATTATATGAACAAAGTCGGGTTGCCTCCCAATAAGCGATTTAAGGTCTTGCATGACCGTTTAAGACTAGTACATCACTATAATAGTTCAATGCTCTAAGAAGCTTATCATATGTTCCCGCAAACATCTCGGAGCATATTATATAAGAGTGGAAAGGAAAAATAAAAAAAATTAGTACTAAAAAATTACTAAAAACTACAAAAAGAAAAAATCAAAGGAAAAATTATATTTACAAGAAGAAGAAAAACAAAAAATGTTAGTCTTTTTACATGAAGCAAAAGAAGGAAAAAAAACTAACTGTACATCATTTACATTATCATGAGAGCCATTCACAAGGGGGAGAAAGAAGGAACGATGGAGGATATAATATAGGAGAAGATGGAATAAGGTCAAGTTTTTGAGAGAAAGGAACATGAGACTCAAAAACTATAGGTGGTACCGATAAAGACTCATAGATCACCTCACTCTCAACTTGACTTACCTCCAAAGAGGAAACTTCAACTATGGTTTCTTGCTCCTGCAAAACATCCATCATAATAGTCTCTCTCTCAATCTTTTCATCATCCCAATAGCTCTCATTTATTATCCAACCCTCCTCATCATCATAAATAAACGGTTTGGGGCTAGAATTTTGAGCAGATTGACATTCATATTGGGAAGAGGAGTTTAAACCATAAACTAAAGTCACATCACACGAAGAAAAATCATGTGAAGTAGACTGACAATTTGAACAATAAGGGGTTGGTGTCATGTAAGTTTGGGGTGAAAGAGCGAGATGAAGACATCTCCCACTCATAAGTATCCCTAGCCAACCACACAAATAAATCCCAACAATAATCAGGTGATCGGAATAGAAATTCCCCATTAGACATAGATTCTACCACCATCCTAGTTTCTTCATTTAACCCCTCATAAATCACTAGGCACATATCCCACAGTTCAATTCCATGATTTGGACCAATATAATCACCAAGCCTATGATAGTATTTCCAAAACGCTTCATTCTCATACTGAGGAAAAGAAAAAATTGCTCTAGAATTACTAGCATGTACATGGGGTTCACAAAACATATGAGGTACTTCAGGAGAACTCATGCAAAAATTGGGAGGATTTTGATATGATGCATCAAAACTGTAAACATGAGAATCCCAAGAATTATTACCATGTTGCCTAGCAAAAGAATTATCCCCATCAACAAAATAGCATGACTCCATGATACGTAAAAGTTATAAAAAAAAATAAAAAATATTCACAAAAGGGAAAAAAAAGTATATATATATACAATTTAGTCTAACCAAATAATAAAAACTAAATAAAACTATACCGTCTCCCCGAACGGCGCCAAAATTTGATAGGTTCAGTCGTACACCCTCAAAAATAATTCTCGCAAAACCTTCTAACAATGTAGTAGGGTAAGTAGGGTCGAATCCACGAGAGATGGTTGTTTTAATCTAGCTTCTAATGCATGGAGAAACTAAACAAGATCAGAATAATGAATTAAAGTTTTAAACTAATCAAACTACGAAAATCAAGCTAAAAAGGATCTAGGGCAATGGTTCACCATGTTCATAACTATAATCTATCAAAATATCATCAATGATTCAATTAATCAGATATCTAGAGCACATGTTAATCCTACGGTCGGGCCTTAACGCTCTCAAATCAACATATGCTAGTACGGTCGCTCAACATAATCAGATTTGCTAATTGTAGGTAAGCCTCTAAAGAGTACTATCTCTCGATCTATGACTCGATATTAGCAATATTTAATTAGACAATTGATCAAATTGCAAGATTAACAATAAAAACACTAATCAATTAGAGATATCAATAACTAATCAAACCATTAATAAATATCAATCAAGAATCATAGCATATAAACATGGATTCCCAAACCCTAGAATATAAACTACTCAATCATGAAATAAATAAAGAAATTTAAATCTACAAAGAAAAGCATGATCAAAGAAATCAATGAAAGAAAAGAGATGAAAATTATAAACTCATGAATTAATGAAGAAAATAAAAACTAGGGTTTGCCATGAAAAACTAGAGAGAAAAGGAAGAAGGAAACTAAAGCTAAACCTAAGAATACAAAATATAACGTCTGAAAAAGAGATGATCTATTGGGGAGAGAGAAGACCTATTTATAGTTTTTACAAACCGGCTAAAAAAGGCAAATAAACCCGTCTCGAGAAACCGCCCGTTGACCAGGGCGACGGTGATTGAGGAGCTACGACAGAAAAGCAAATCCGCCCGGTCAGGCGCGCAAGCGATTTTGGCTCCATTCTCCCCCGGTTGACCGGGCTAACATGCCTTGCATCCTGTGAAAATTTCATTTCGCCCGGTCGGGCAAAACCGCCCGGTCGACCTGGCGGGAAAACTACGATTTTGCGTCAACTTGCGAAGGCTGTATCTCTCAAACCAGAAGTCCATTTGGGGGGTGTGACCTATCGTTGGAAAGCCCTTCAAGTCTAGTTTCCAACCCAACTGGAATTTCTTGATTCTAAGAAGCACATCAAAAGTTATGATCAGAAGAGTATACATGACTCTTTTTTCACATTTCTTCTAATGATTTTCCGCTTTGTTTTCGCTCAAACTCGTACTAAGACATATCCATACTATCCTTATGCATCGTAGCTTATTTCCAAGTGCTCCTAATCCTCAAGCTCAGCTAAATATGCTCCAAATACGTTCTCATTACCTGAAATTCATCAAAAATTAGAAAACATTCCGAATAGGAGTAGAATAACATAACTTAAGAATACGATGCAATAATGTGCCTAAATATGAATTTAAATGCTCCAAAATACAACCTAAATGCACCTTATAACTAAATATAAATATGACTTATCAAACTCCCCCAAGCTAAACAATTGCTTGTCCCCAAGCAATAAGACATAGACATGGGAAAAGTAAGACAACCTACAATATAGGACTAAAACAGGGCTAAACACTCAACTGAAAACACAAGAGATATAATCACTACACAAACCAAGCATCAAAACAATCTCGAACAAAGCCGCATAGCATGTCATGTATCACAATCAACTCTCCAATCATACCACATACCATCTCTCCCAAGCTGGATTTAACCAAACCTGACAGACCTCACTATAGTCATGTGCGCTTAAATCTCTCATGTGTTTAAAGGATAAATGATGACACTCAACCTAATCAAGTCGACTCAGATGAAGCAAATACTCTTTAACTTTGACTTTTTGACTCACTTAACACTCAACAATACAATACACAATGATCAAGAGGACGTTTAAGGGTTGTAATGGGACAGAGGCTAAAGGTATGGAATAATTTGGGAATTGTGGTGGAAAAACCAAGAAGGGGGGAGCATCATATAACTGAAAACCCGACCAAGAAAGATCACAACAACTCCATGCAACAACCAACAATCTCCAAATATAATCAACAACCTTATTCACTCAAGAAATTCAATCATAACCCTTTTTATTTCACTTTATTCACAACTTTTTTTTTTTCTTTTTCATTTCATTTTTCACTTTTTTTTCTTTCTCGAACTTACAATTCAATTTCAAAGCTCATTAAACATACTTTTCCATCCTTCTAAACCACAAATAGAGCATTTCAATTCAATACAAACCAAACCAAAACTAATACTCGCTCCCCCAAGCTAGGCTTAGGACAAATATCAAATGAGGCCAATGGCTTCTAATGTAGGTAGCAATCAAACATAGTCAGAAAGGCTCGGCGGGGCTGGAGGAAGGATAATATGAAAACAAGAGTAACTCGGGAGCTAAGATCATGAAATAAAATGCCTCAATCATATCAAAACGTATGCATTATCGATATCAAAGAGTACCAAGTCAAAGTCAAGATCAATGCAACAACTAAGGAACTAATCACACATGAAAGAACATAACCGACACGTATACGTCATTTTATAGGCACGTAAGCTCACTTAGTTTAAGGTGTCTCCGACAATAAAGTTAAATCGAACCCAGAGAGAGATCATCAATCTTACCACAAACAATCAATGGCGAAACAATCGTGCTATAAAGTATCATGCTCAAGATGAATGACGCTTTAGGAAATGTAGTAAAATATCATCAAAGTTCTCAAAGAGTGCCAAAGCAATAGTCCTATAGATGCAACTAATAAAATGAGATGAAGTCTAATATGAAATGAAATATGCTAATGCAACTAAGAAAGCAAGTACAATTTTTTTTGGTCACACGTAAACTCCCACTCCTAATGAGCAAGTACAAACCGTGCAACAACCTATGAAAGCAATAAAAAAAAAAAAAACTACTCTAAATGCAACTAACATGCGCTAAGTAATGATGACAAACATCCTCCCCCAAGTCGAATGACACATTGTCCTCAATGTGAACAAATAGGAATTAAATGAGGGAGAGGTACAACTTACAAAAGGGTGGGTAATCAAAGGGAGTGTCAAAAAGCATCGACACCTCCACCACAATCGATAGTTGTAATGAGGCGGTGAACTTAGCTAAAAAAATTGGATATGCTTGCACCTAGCGGAAGACTTCATCACACATTAGCAAAGTTAGTCAAACCAAAAATAAAAAAAAAAAAAAAATATAAAAAAAATTATATGAACAAAGTCGGGTTGCCTCCCAATAAGCGCCGATTTAAGGTCTTGCGTGACCGTTTAAGACTAGTACATCACTATAATAGTTCAATGCTCTAAGAAGCTTATCATATGTTCCCGCAAACATCTCGAGCATATTATATAAGAGTGGAAAGGAAAAAAAAAAAAAATTAGTACTAAAAATTACTAAAACTACAAAAAAGAAAAATCAAAGGAAAAATTATATTTACAAGGAGAAGAAAAACAAAAAATGTTAGTCTTTTTTACATGAAGCAAAAGAAGGAAAAAAAACTAACTGTACATCATTTACATTATCATGAGAGCCATTCACAAGGGGAGAAAGAAGGAACGATGGAGGATATAATATAGGAGAAGATGGAATAAGGTCAAGTTTTTGAGAGAAAGGAACATGAGACTCAAAACTATAGGTGGTACCGATAAAGACTCATAGATCACCTCACTCTCAACTTGACTTACCTCCAAAGAGGAAACTTCAACTATGGTTTCTTGCTCCCGCAAAACATCCATCATAATAGTCTCTCTCTCAATCTTTTCATCATCCCAATAGCTCTCATTTATTATCCAACCCTCCTCATCATCATAAATAAACGGTTTGGGGCTAGAATTTTGAGCGATTGACATTCATATTGGGAAAGAGGGGTTTAAACCATAAACAAAAGTCACATCACACGAAGAAAAATCATGTGAAGTAGACCGACAATTTGAACAATAAGGGGTTGGTGTCATGTAAGTTTGGGGTGAAAGAGCAGATGAAGACATCTCCCACTCATAAGTATCCCTAGCCAACCACACAAATAAATCCCAACAATAATCGGGTGATCGGAATAGAAATTCCCCATTAGACATAGATTCTACCACCATCCTAGTTTCTTCATTTAACCCCTCATAAATCACTAGGCACATATCCCACAGTTCAATTCCATGATTTGGACCAATATAATCACCAAGCCTATGATAGTATTTCCAAAAACGCTTCATTCTCATACCGAGGAAAAGAAAAAATTGCTCTAGAATTACTAGCATGTACATGGGGTTCACAAAACATATGAGGTACTTCAGAGAACTCATGCAAAAATTGGGAGGATTTTGATATGATGCATCAAAACTGTAAACATGAGAATCCCAAGAATTATTACCATGTTGCCTAGCAAAAGAATTATCCCCATCATCAAAATAGCATGACTCCATGATACGTGAAAAGTTATAAAAAAAAAAAAAAAAATATTCACAAAAGGGAAAAAAAAAGTATATATATATACAATTTAGTCTAACCAAATAATAAAAACTAAATAAAACTATACCGGCTCCCGCAACGGCGCCAAAATTTGATAGGTCGTCGTACACTCGTCAAAAATAATTCCCGCCAAAACCTTCTAACAATGTAGTAGGGTAAGTAGGGTCGAATCCACGAGAGATGGTTGTTTTAATCTAGCTTCTAATGCATGGAGAAACTAAACAAGATCAGGAATAATGAATTAAAGTTTTAAACTAATCAAACTACGAAAATCAAGCTAAAAAGGATCTAGGGCAATGGTTCACCATGTTCATAACTATAATCTATCAAAATATCATCAATGATTCAATTAATCAGATATCTAGAGCACATGTTAATCCTACGGTCGGGCCTTAACGCTCTCAAATCAACATATGCTAGTACGGTCGCTCGACATAATCGATTTGCTAATTGTAGGTAAGCCTCTAAAGAGTACTATCTCTCGATCTACGACTCGATATTAGCAATATTTAATTAGACAATTGATCAAATTGCAAGATTAACAATAAAAACACTAATCAATTAGAGATATCAATAACTAATCAAACCATTAATAAATATCAATCAAGAATCATAGCATATAAACATGGATTCCCAAACCCTAGAATATAAACTACTCAATCATGAAATAAATAAAGAAATTTAAATCTACAAAGAAAAGCATGATCAAAGAAATCAATGAAAGAAAAGAGATGAAAATTATAAACTCATGAATTAATGAAGAAAATAAAAACTAGGGTTTGCCATGAAAAACTAGAGAAAAAGGAAGAAGGGAAACTAAAGCTAAACCTAAGAATACAAAATATAACGTACGAAAAAGAGATAATCTATTGGGAGAGAAGACCTATTCATAGTTTTTACAAACCGGCTAAAAAAGGCAAATAAACCCGTCTCGAAACCGCCCGGTTGACCGAGAGACGGTGATTGAGGGAGCTACGACAGAAAAGCAAATCCGCCCGGTCAAAGGCGCGCAAGCCATTTTGGCTCCATTCTCCCCGGTTGACCGGGCTAACATGCCTTGCATCCCGTGAAAATTTCATTTCGCCCGGTCGGGCAAAACCGCCCGGTCGACCTGGCGGGAAAACTACGATTTTGCGTCAACTTGCGAAGGCTGTATCTCTCAAACCAGAAGTCCATTTGGGGGGTGTGACCTATCGTTGGAAAGCCCTTCAAGTCTAGTTTCCAACCCAACTTTAATTTCTTGATTCTAAGAAGCACATCAAAAGTTATGATCAGAAGAGTATACATGACTCTTTTTCACATTTCTTCTAATGATTTTCCGCTTTGTTTTCGCTCAAACTCGTACTAAGACATATCCATACTATCCTTATGCATCGTAGCTTATTTCCAAGTGCTCTCCTAATCCTCAAGCTCGGCTAAATATGCTCCAAATACGTTCTCATTACCCGAAATTCATCAAAAATTAGAAAACATTCCGAATAGGAGTAGAATAACATAACTTAAGAATACGATGCAATAATGTGCCTAAATATGAATTTAAATGCTCCAAAATACAACCTAAATGCACCTTATAACTAAATATAAATATGACTTATCAAACTCCCCGAGCTAAACAATTGCATGTCCCAAGCAATAAGACATAGACATGGGAAAAGTAAGACAACCTCTGATATAGGACTAAAAGCAGGCTAAACACTCAACCGAAAACACAAGAGATATAATCACTACACAAACCAAGCATCAAAACAATCTCGAACAAAGCCGCATAGCATGTCATGTATCATAATCAACTCTCCAATCATACCACATACCATCTCTCCCAAGTCGGATTTAACCAAACCTTGACGGACCTCACTATAGTCATGTGCGCTTAAATCTCTCATGTGTTTAAAGGATAAATGATGACACTCAACCTAATCAAGTCGACTCGGATGAAGCAAATACTCTTTAACTTTGACTTTTGACTCACTTAACACTCAACAATACAATACACAATGATCGAGAGGACGTTTAAGGGTTGTAATGGGACGAGGCTAAAGGTATGGAATAATTTGGGAATTGTGGTGGAAAAACCAAGAAGGGGGAGCATCATATAACCGAAAACCTCGACCAAGAAAGATCACAACAACTCCATGCAACAACCAACAATCTCCAAATATAATCAACAACCTTATTCACTCAAGAAATTCAATCATAACCCTTTTTATTTCACTTTATTCACAACTTTTTTTCTTTTTCATTTCATTTTTCACTTTTTTTTTCTCTCTCGAACTTACAATTCAATTTCAAAGCTCATTAAACATACTCTTTTCCATCCCTTCTAAACCACAAATAGAGGCATTTCAATTCAATACAAACCAAACCAAAACTAATACTCGCTCCCCGAAGCTAGGCTTAGGACAAATATCAAATGAGGACAATGGCTTCTAATGTAGGTAGCAATCAAACATAGTCAGAAAGGCTCGAGCGGGGCTAGAGGAAGGGATAATATGAAAAACAAGAGTAACTACGGAGCTAAGATCATGAAATAAAATGCCTCAATCATATCAAAATGTATGCACTATCGGATATCAAAGAGTACCAAGTCAAAGTCAAGACTAATGCAACAACTAAGGAACTAATCACACATGAAAGAACATAACTCGACACGGGATACGTCATTTTATAGCACGAAGCTCACTTGGTTTAAGGTGTCTCTTGCACAATAAAGTTAAATCGAACCGGAGAGAGATCATCAATCTTACCACAAACAATCAATGGCGAAACAATCGTGCTATAAAGTATCATGCTCAAGATGAATGACGCTTAGGAAATGTAGTAAAATATCATCAAAGTTCTCAAAGAGTGCCACAGAATAGTCCCATAGATGCAACTAATAAAATGAGATGAAGTCTAATATGAAATGAAATATGCTAATGCAACTAAGAAAGCAAGATAATTTTTTTTTGGTCACACGTAAACTCCCACTCCTAATGAGCAAGTACAAACCGTGCAACTGACCTATGAAAGCAATAATAAATAAAAAACTACTCTAAATGCAACTAACATGCGCTAAGTAATGATGACAAACATCCTCCCCCAAGCCGAATGACACATTGTCCTCAATGTGAACAAATAGGAATTAAATGAGGGAGAGGTACAACTACAAAAAGGGTGGGTAATCAAAGGGAGTGTCAAAAGCATCGACACCTCCACCACAATCGATAGTTAGTAATGAGGCAAAGGAACTTAGCTAAAAAAATTGGATATGTCAGCACCAGCGTAAGACTTCATCACACATTAGCAAAGTTAGTCAAACCAAAATAAAAAAAAATTATATGAACAAAGTCGGGTCAGCTCCCGAGCAGCGACGATTTAAGGTCTTGCATGACCGTTTAAGACTAGTACATCACTATAATAGTTCACTGCTCTAAGAAGCTTATCATATGTTCCCCGCAAACATCTCGCAGCATATTATATAAGAGTGGAAAGGAAAAATGAAAAAAAATTAGTACTAAAAAATTACTAAAACTACAAAAGAAAAATCAAAGGAAAAATTATATTTACAAGAAGAAGAAAAACAAAAATGTTAGTCTTTTTACATGAAGCAAAAAGAAAGGAAAAAAAACTAATTGTACATCATTTACATTATCATGAGCCATTCACAAGTGGGGAGAAAGAAGGAACGATGGGGAGGATATAATATAGGAGAAGATGGAATAAGGTCAAGTTTTTGAGAGAAAGGAACATGAAATTCAAAAACTATAGGTGGTACCGATAAAGACTCAATGATCACCTCACTAACTTCGACTTACCTCCAAAGAGGAAACTTCAACTATGGTTTCTTGCTCCTGCAAAACATCCATCATAATAGTCTCTCTCTCAATCTTTTCATCATCCCAATAGCTCTCATACATTATCCAACCCTCCTCATCATCATAAATAAACGGTTTGGGGGCTAGAATTTTGAGCTGATTGACATTCATATTCGGAAGAGGGTTTAAACTATAAACTAAAGTCACATCACACGAAGAAAAATCATGTGAAGTGTAGACCGATTTGAACAATAAGGGGTGGTGTCATGTAAGTTTAGTGAAAGAGCAGATGAAGACATCTCCCACTCATAAGTATCCCTAGCCAACCACACAAATAAATCCCAACAATAATCGTGTGATCGGAATAGAAATTCCCCATTAGACATAGATTCTACCACCATCCTAGTTTCTTCATTTAACCCCTCATAAATCACTAGGCACATATCCCACAGCCAATTCCATGATTAGGACCAATATAATCACCAGAGCCTATGATAGTATTTCCAAAACGCTTCATTCTCATACGAGGAAAAGAAAAAAATTGCTCTAGAATTACTAGCATGTACATGGGGTTCACAAAACATAATGAGGTACTTCAGAGGAACTCAAATGCAAAAATTGGGAGGATTTTGATATGATGCATCAAACCGAAACATGAGAATCCCAAGAATTATTACCATGTTGCCTAGCAAAAGAATTATCCCCATCATCAAAATAGCATGACTCCATGATACGAAAAGTTATAAAAAAAAAAAAAAAAAATATTCACAAAAGGGAAAAAAAAAATTATATATATATACAATTTAGTCTAACCAAATAATAAAACTAAATAAAACTATACCGTCTCCCCGGCAAAACGGCGCAAAATTTGATAGGCTGTCGTACACCCGTCAAAAAATAATTCCTGCAAAACCTTCTAACAATGTAGTAGGGTAAGTAGGGTCGAATCCACAGAGAGATGGTTGTTTTAATCTAGCTTCTAATGCATGGAGAAACCAAACAAGATCAGCAATAATGAATTAAAGTTTTAAACTAATCAAACTACGAAAATCAAGCTAAAAAGGATCTAGGGCAATGGTTCACCATGTTCATAACTATAATCTATCAAAATATCATCAATGATTCATTAATCGTATATCTAGAGCACATGTTAATCCTACGGTCGGGCCTTAACGCTCAAATCAACATATGCTAGTACGGTGGCTCGACAAAATCCGATTTGCTAATTGTAGGTAAGCCTCTAAAGAGTACTATCTCTCGATCTATGACTCGATATTAGCAATATTAATTGGAATATTGATCAAATTACAAGATTAACAATAAAAACACTAATCAAATTAGAGATATCAAATAACTAATCGAAACCATTAATAAATATTAATCAAGAATCATAGCATATAAACATGGATTCCCAAACCTCAGAATATAAACTACTCAATCATGAAATAAATAAAGAAATTTAAATCTACAAAGAAAAAGCATGATCAAAGAAATCAATGAAAGAAAAGAGATGAAAATTATAAAACTCATGAATTAATGAAGAAAATAAAAACTAGGGTTTGCCATGAAAAACTAGGGAGAGAAAAGGAAGAAGGAAACTAAAGCTAAAACCTAAGAATACAAAATATAACGTTCGAAAAAGAGAAGGACTTATCGGGGGAGAGAAAGCCTATTTATAGTTTTTGCCAAACCGCTAAAAAAGGCAAATAAACTGGTCTGGGCTGCTTCAGGTTGGCCGGGGCGACGGTGATTGAGGAGCTACGACGAGAAAAGCAATCCGCCCGGTCGGGCGCGCGAAGGTTTTGGCTCCATTCTCCCCCGGTTGACCGGGCTAACATGCCTTGCATCCTGGTGGAAAATTTCATTTCGCCCGGTCGGGCAAAAAACCGCCCGGTCGACCTGGCGGAAAACTACGACATTTTGCGTCAACTTGCGAAGGCTGTATCTCTCAAACCAGAAGTCCATTTGGGGGGTGTGACCTATCGTTGGAAAGCCCTTCAAGTCTAGTTTCCAACCCAACTGGAATTTCTTGATTCTAAGAAGTACATCAAAGTTATATGATCAGAAGAGTATACATGACTCTTTTTTCACATTTCTTCTAATGATTTTCCGCTTGGTTTCGCTCAAACTCGTACTAAGACATATCC